>CM038670.1:361685438-362167938 GCA_021605145.1 Aegilops bicornis
TCAGGATGAGGTTGCCCACCTCGAGCGTCCTGGAGCGAATGTTGCGGCAGTGATATCACCGCAGTACCTGCTGGTACCTTTCCCCCCTTAGTGCGGCTTCACGACGATGTTCCTCCCCCAGCACGAGGTCCATCCCCCATGTGGCATCATGCTGCGTTTCATCAAACGCCAGGACCCGTGCGGAGCGATGCTTGACCTCGTGAGGAAGGACCGCTTCGGCTCCATAGACTAGGAAGAATGGGGTCTCGCCCGTTGGCTTGGTGGCGGTGGTGCGGATGGAACATAGCACGGACTGGAGCTCGTCGTGCCAGCCCCTGCCGTAGGCCTCGAGCTTCTTCTTGAAGGTCCTGGTCTCGAGGCCCCTCAGGACCTCTGCGTTGGTGCATTCGGCCTGACCATTGATCCTGGGGTGTGCCACCGAAGCGTAGCAAATCTGCGTTCCAAGGTTAGCACAGTTGGTTTTGAAGAGGTTACTAGTGAATTGCGAGCCGTTATATGTGATGATGCGGTTGGGAACCCCGAAGCGGCTCACGAGGCCCTTGATGAACTTGATAGCGAGCTACCGATGGTGCGGACGGCTTCCACTTCTGCCCACTTGGTGAACTTGTCGATGGCGACGTAGAGGTAGCGGTAGCCCCTAGGCGCTCGAGGGAACGGGCCCAAGATGTCCAGCCCCAAACCGCGAACGGCCACATGAGTGGGATGGTCTGGAGGCGTTGAGCTGGCTGATGGATCTGCTTGGCGTGGAACTGGCAGGCTTCGCAGGACTTCACTGGCTCGGCTGCGTCGTTGAGCGCCGTGGGCCAGTAGAATCCGCTGCGGAATACCTTGTCGTCGAGCGTCCGTGATGACGAATGGTGCCCGCAGTCCCCGTCGTGTATGTCAATTAGCAACTCCTTCCCATGGTCTTTGGAAATGCAACGCAGTGAAACATCATTTGGCTGCTTCCTGTACAACTCACCGTCCCGGATGCAGTACGACGTGGCTTGTCGGGCCATGTGCTCTGTGTCCTCCTCCTTCTCCGGCAGCACCCCTTGCATCAGATATTCCTTGAATTCCTTGGTCCGGCATCCCTCCTGAGGCTCGAGCGCCAAGAGCAGGCGAGCTCCTGAGGTCGGGCCACAGGCTGGGGCTCCAGTGGTAGGCGGCTGTGGGAGCTCCTCCCGAGGCTGAGCTGTGCTTGAAAGTAGTGGCGTTGCTCACGGCTTGAAGAGCCGCTCCTCGAAGACGCCGGGCTCTTAGGGCTGCCGCTTGGACGCCCTCCTTGCGATGTCATCGGCTTCCTTGTTGGTGCCACGGGGCACATGCTGCAACTCCAGTCCTAGGAACTGCTTTTCCATCTTACGCCCTTTCGCGAGGTATGCCTCCATGTGCTCGTCCTTTGCTCCTACACTTTGTTGCAGAAATTGACGAGGAGCTATGTGTCGCCCCTAACGGTGAGGCGCTTCACCCCAAGAGTTGCGGCAGCCTTCAAGCCGGCTATGAGGCCTTCATATTCTACGATGTTGTTGGAGATCTTCTCGCCCTACTGAAAGCAGAGCTGCACTGCGTAGTAGAGCTTGTCCCGAGTGGTCGAGATGAGCACTGCTCCAGCCCCCGCGCCCTGATGCGCGAAGGCGCCATCGAAGTACATGACCCAACCGTCTGGCGCCTCGCTTCCTGGTGAGGTGGACCGGTCTTCGCCTACTTCAAGTGTCGGGGCGTCCATTCACTCTGCCACAAAATCAGCGAGTGCGGCTCCCTTGATGACCCTGGTAGTGCTGAACTCTAATTGGAGTGCTTGCAGCTCGATGTTCCACTCGGAGACCCTTCCGGCAGAGTTGGGGCTCCTGAGCACCCTCTCCAATGGGTAGGCTGAGACGACCTTGATGGGGTGGCCCTAGAAGTAGTGTCGCAGCTTGCGCGAGTCCACCAAGAGCGCGAGCAGGAGATTCTGAGGCAGGATATCGCGTCCCGCAACACTGTGCTGAAGAAATACACCGGGTGTTCGACGAGGGCTGGCGCACTTTTGAGGCTCGTGTCTTGCGAGAGTTGGGATGTCTCCTGAGGTGGTAGGACTCCTGATGCCTGTTCGCTTGCGGGAATCTCGGTGACGTCGTCCTGCCGAGCTTGGTCTTCTGTTGATGCCGCTAAGGCTCTCGCGGCGCCTTCCTGATCTTGCGTCATTTCAGTTGTAGCTTGGTGCAGCATGCCCTTGGCTTGGTGCTCCTCCTGAACCACCACCAGCACTGCACTGGCGGAGTACGGGGTTGCGGCAAGGTAGAGCACTAGGGGCTCGAGAGGTTGTGGCGCTACCATCACTGGTGGGCTGGTCAGGTATTTCTTGAGGTCTTGAAAAGCTCGATCGGCCTCTGGGGTCCACTCGAATGGGCCCTTCTACTTCATCAGCTTGAAGAAGGGTAGGGCGCACTCTCCTAGCTTGGAGATAAAGCGTGCCAACGCAGTTACCCGACCAGCCAGCTTCTGTATTTCCTTAAGGGTCTGCGGTGGGCTCATGTCCTCAATGGCCTTGATCTTCTTTGGGTTCGCCTCGATCCCTCTATGGGACACGAGGAAGCCCAGCAGCTTGCCGGAAGGGACACTGTCGGTGTCAAAACCGGCGGATCTCGGGTAGGGGGTCCCGAACTGTGCGTCTAGGCGGATGGTAACAGGAGACAAGGGACACGATGTTTTACCCAGGTTCGGGCCCTCTCGATGGAGGTAAAACCCATCCTGCTTGATTAATATTGATGATGTGTGTTACAAGAGTGGATCTACCACGAGATCAAAGAGGCTAAACCCTAGAAGCTAGCCTATGGTATGATTGTTGTTCGTCCTATGGACTAAAACCCTCCGGTTTATATAGACACCGGATAGGGTTAGGGTTACACAGAGTCGGTTACAAAGGTAGGAGATCTACATATCCGTATCGCCAAGCTTGCCTTCCACGCCAAGGAAAGTCCCATCCGGACACGGACGAACTCTTCAATCTTGTATCATCATAGTCTTGGAGTCCGCCGATGATGATAGTTCGTCTATGCGTACACGCCCTAGTCCGGAACTCCCTCAGTAGCTCCTGAACCAGGCTTCAATGACGACGAGTCCGGGGCGCATATTGTCTTCGGCTTTGCAAGGCGGGTTCTTCCTCCGAATAATTTATAGAAGATTGTGAACACCAGGATAGTGTCCGCTCGCAAAAATAAATTCCACATACCACCATAGAGAGAATAATATTACACAAGATCAATCTGCTGACGTATCCCGTGGCGTGACGTCGCACCACTACCAAGCCTTTACTCAAATTGTTTTTATTGTTCCACCTCAGCGCGTTTAGCGAAGCGGTTTCCTTGGCACGGCTTGTTGAAGCAGAGATCGTGTTCCCCTTATTCCGGGATTCCCATCAATACGGACGTGGGTAACCCAACCGTGCCATTGATTGTGACGCTTGGGGGATAAGCGAGTTTTACCAGGCCAGTGGGGACACATGTTTCTGTCCGCCCATATAAGGGGATAAAGATCCAACCCTTGTACCTGCGCCTTCTTCCTCCTTGGTTTATCCATCTCCGCGAACTCGAGCTCCAGCTCCCAAGTCCGCACTTCTCACCTCAACCTTCTCCAACTATGTCCGGAGCGGGAGGCAAGTGGATGGCCTCCTCCGTCACGGAGGGGCAGATCCAGAAGCTGCGCGACGCCGGATTTGTCTAGCAACATCGCGCATCGGCTCCCCGACGAGGGAGAGCTCATTCCCAACCCCAGGCCCCATGAGAGGGTAGTATTTCTTCCCCATTTCCTCCGCGGACTGGGCTTCCCGCTTCATCCCTTTGTCCGGGGGCTCATGTTCTACTACGGCCTAGATTTCCATGATCTGGCCCTGAATTTCATCCTCAACATCTCGGCGTTTTATCGTCATGTGCGAGGCCTTCCTCTGCATCCAGCCCCACCAAGCTTGTGGCTCAAGACCTTGATGTCAAGCGAAGGTTGTGAAGGGCAGCCAAGCGGAGTGCGGAGGCGCCATGGTGGGTAGGATGTCCCACGTTACGTGGCTGGAGGGCACTTTCGTGGAAACCATCAAGGGGTGGCAATCGGGGTGGTTCTACATCACCGAGCCGCGTGACCCTGATTGGGCAGCATCCCCTGAGTTCAGATCCGGCATCCCTACACGGCTCACCTCCTGGAAAGAGAGTGGCCGAATTTGGGGGAATTCGGAGGAGCTGACTGGACTCCAAGCCTGTATCCAGAAGCTGGTGGACAAGAAGCTCAAGCTTGTCAACGTAGTCCAGGTCATGCTCATCCGCGAATTCTCCCGTGCGGCCGACGGGGCTTCAACATGTGGGAGTTTGATCCGCGCAGCACTGCACCTGGCGGGCTCTTCGACACTACGCACGTAAGATGTCCGGAAGGTGCTATTCAAGGGCGCCGAAGCTCCGCATCCGCCATGTAAGATCGCGGATTCCGCTCGCAGCGTCCAGCTGACGAGGTAAGTGATTTCACCACTTGTTTTCCATAGTTTAGCTCTATGCGGGATCTAAACTCCCTTTACCTTTGACAGGAATGGCTGGCGAAGACCGAACGGATTACATGTCCGACCCCATTGCCAGAGGACCCAGCGGACGCCCGCCTAACGAGACTCTTGGCTCGCACCCCACGTGGTGCTTGGGAGAAGAAGGCCAAGAAGACGGCCACGGGACTCGGAAGAGTTCCTGCTTTTAGGTGCTATCGGATGATGAATCTGAGGCCGACTCCTCCCACCAAGGTGAGGAGGAGAAGAAGCCTCTCCCAGTGAAGGAGGGAAGAAAAGGAAGGCCTCCCCAACAAGGGAGGCCGAAGGGTCCAAGAAGGGAAAAACTCCTCCCCCGGACTGCTCCGCCAACGCCAGTGACGACGATTGGCCTCCGAGGGGCAAGCCCCTGGCGAGATCGTAAGTATCCGGACTCCCGAATAACTTCAAGGTTTTTTTCTTTTCGCCACATAATGTCTTTCTAATGCCGCATACAACCCTGCAGTCCGCCCAAGGATGATCTTCCCGTTTGCCGAAGGGTCCTTGGGTGCGTCGGATATGGATTCCTTCCGACCGCCTCCACCCCCCGTGCCGCGGACGACGCCGAGGTGGGAACCCAGAAAAGGACCCACCAGGAGGAGGCCCCGGAGGTGTCACAAGACACCCTCCCGGACTACGCACCGGACTCAGCCCCGGAGGCCACAGTGGCTCCGGAGTCCGGCGGGCGACCCCTTCGTAAGAAGGGCAAGATCGCGACACCGGATGCCTCCGTCCAACCGGAGGTGCCGGATAATTTGCTGGAGGCGCTCAACGGCGCCTCCATCAAAGAGGAACACCGCCTTTATGAGTGCGGTGATTGAAAGGTTCAGCTCGCCAAGAGCGGGCTGACCGAAGCTCGCAACAGACCTTCTAACGGGCTTTGAGGTAAGAATTTCAATATATGTAAAATGGTACCGCATAGACAAGAGTTTCGATGCTCGGTTCGGTGTTCGGAAAGAAAAGCCGGACTGAGGATCTTTAGAAAGATAAACGCAGGAGTCATGAAAAATATGTCAATATGGGATTGCAGGCTGTGCTGCTGACCTCCGCCGCACTGACTGCGGAGGTCAATACTTTGAAGGGAAACCTCGAGCGGTCTGAGAATGAGCTCGGCCATGCCAAGAAGCAGCTCGAGGAAAAAGAAGGTGAGTAATACCTTATGAAAATTGTACCTTCTGTAAAAGGATTTGGTTGCAAGAAAAATGACAAGGATAACATGGGTATTGTAGGGGCCACTAACGAGGTGGCGACCACGAAGGAGGCGGTGGCCGTGGCGAACGCAATGCGCCATGAGCGCACTGAGCGAGAAAAGAAGGAGGCGCGGGTGGCGGAGGTACAGCAAGAAGAGCTCCAGGATCTCGTGAAAAACATGAGAGCTTGGAGCGTGACTCGAAGACTCGAGAGTCTGAGCTTGCAACGGCTCTTGAGAGTGCCAAAGCCGCTAAGGCCGAAGCCTACAAGGCCCTCCAGGAGATTGAGGCGGTGAAGAAAATAGCAGCTGGTAAGGCATTTTTCATGCAAAGTAAGCATGTGAGTGTTAATTACCTGTTGCTTACCCGAATTCGGAGCTCTCCAGGCGTATGCAGATCTTCCTTGCAGCGTGTCCGATGCTGCCGAATTCTACCGGGCCGAGGAGGGAGCTCGACGGAGAAGGTCTTCGGTCTCAAAGATGTCGAGGCCGGACATCCGGTGCCCCTTAGAGACCAGCTGAAACAGCTGGTCGAGCTCCACAAGGCGGCCGAACAGGCCATGAAGGGCCTCATAGTTCGGCTGTGGCCTAAGGAGGCCATGCCTGGGAGCTACTTCGGCCTGGTGCGGCGGCTGATGGATGCGTGCCCGTGGGTAGAAGTCATCAAGCATTCCGCTTGTATTGAGGGTGCCCGTCGGGCCCTTGCCTGCGCAAAGGTGCACTGGGGCAAGATGGATGCCCAGAAGCTCGTGACGGACCCGCCACCAGAGGGCAAGGAGCATCGCACGCCCGAGATGTATTATAAGAGTGTACTGAAGGGCGCCCGCACTATTGCGGGTGAGTGCTCCAAAGATGTAATATTTGAGTAGACTCGCATTTTGTTATCCTGTGCGCTGAAAACTTAGTTCATATGCGCTAAGCAACACTTGTTAATTTAAAATATTACCTTCTGTGCGGCTGTTTATCAAATTTGAGAGATGGCAAGTCGTCGGCTTCAGCCCCCATGCCACGAGTGCTGGGGTGTCTCCTGGTGATGCGGTTTCGTAAGCCTCCTCCTCTAATCGGGGGAGCAGCTTGCGTTTAGGGTAGCTTTTGGAGGCGCGTTCGAGCTCATGCTCTTCGGCCGCGAGGACTTGATCCATCCGGCCGGGCTAGCAGCTCCCGATCAGCTCTAAGCAGTTGCTGCCATCTCTTGAGGCTCTACGCCGTGGCCATAAGCCCGCGTCTAACCCGCTCTGGTTCGACGGGATCCTCAGCCATGACGACTTCATCGTCGCCGAGGCTTGCTTCGTCTCGGAGGGAGGCATATAATCCTCTACCTCTTCTTTTGCCGCTCTCGTGAGGGCTGGCGTCTCCATCTTCTGCTTATTTGGATCTTCTTTGGAGTGGATTGTCTTCGGCATTGTCCGGTGTATTGTTGTCTCCGGTGCGGAATCTTCATTCTTCTTGTGGCGGGATTTAGAGCGGCGCTTGGCCGACGCCGGGCGCTTGGGATGTTTCTTGGAGGGTCATCCTCCTCTGCTCCATCGCCGTTCCCATCTTTTGGGATGTCCACCATGTATATGTCGTATGGCGAGGTGGCCTTCGGTGCCTCGTAGGCGCTGGGTCTTGGTAAATCTCGGCATCGTCGTCCATACCGTCGATGTCTTCGGAGTCGAAGTCGAGCAAGTCGGTTGAATCATCGACAGTGGCTACAAAGTGGGTGGTGGGTGGGCGTTGAATTTCTTTGTCGTCCGTGTCCAACCCTTCCTGTCCGTAGTCCGGGCAGGGCTCTCCGAATAAAGAGAGATACTTTAGTGAATTCAGGATGTCGCCAAAGGGCGAGTGCTGAAAGATGTCCACGGCAGTGAACTCCATGACCGGCGCCCAATTGGATTCGATTGGCAGGGACGCGGGGGTTTCGGAGTCCGGAGAGGAGTCCGGCACCCTGGAGTCGAGGTCTTCGCAAAGGACAGGGATAGAGTTCAGCTCAATCGCCGTAGAGATCGTAGCCCCCGAGGCGGTGTCCAACCACTCATCCTCGATCGGGGAATCCGGCTCCGGATTAAGGGTCGGAGCGGATCTTTGGTGCGGCCTCGTGGCAATCGCTCGGCTGCAGAGCTAGATCATGCCCATCGAGGCAGTCAAGGCGGCACGCAGCGCTGTCATGCTCGAATCCGTCGAAGATCAAGTCTCCGCGGATATTGGCCGTATAGTTCAAACTTCCAAATCTGACACGATGGCCAGGGGCGTAGCTTCGATCTGCTCCGGATGGCTGCTTAATTGGCCCGCAGCAAAAGCCGCCAAACACAAAGATCTGTCCAGGGAGAAAAGTCTCACCTGGACCGCGCTGTTGTTGATGATCGAAGGAGCCATCGGGCCTATCGGTGACGACACGGAGGAACTCTCAATGAAAGCACCAATGTCGGTGTCAAAACCGGCGGATCTCGGTAGGGGGTCCCGAACTGTGCGTCTAGGCGGATGGTAACAGGAGACAAGGGACACGATGTTTTACCCAGGTTCGGGCCCTCTCGATGGAGGTAATACCCTACTTCTTGATTAATATTGATGATATGGGTAGTACAAGAGTAGATCTAGCACGAGATCAAGGAGGCTAAACCCTAGAAGCTAGCCTATGGTATGATTGTTGTTCGTCCCTACGGACTAAAACCCTCCGGTTTATATAGACACCGGATAGGTTAGGGTTACACAGAGTCGGTTACAATGGTAGGAGATCTACATATCCGTATCGCCAAGCTTGCCTTCCACGCCAAGGAAAGTCCCATCCGGACACGGGACGAAGTCTTCAATCTTGTATCTTCATAGTCTTGGAGTCCAGCCGATGATGATAGTTCGGCTATCCGGACACCCCCTAGTCCGGAACTCCCTCAGACACCGAACACACACTTCTCCGGGTTAAGCCGCAAGTTCACCTGGCGCAGGCTCGCGAAGGTCTCCTCCAGGTCTTGAATCAAGGTCCTTGCCTCCCAAGACTTCACCACAATGTCGTCGACGTAGGCCTCCGTGTTTCTGCCGAGCTGCCTCCCCAAGGCGATGTGCATCAGCCGCTGAAAGGTCGCGCCCGCGTTGCATAGTCCGAAAGGCATGCAGGTGTAGCAGTACAACCCACACAGGGTCAGGAAGGATGTATTCTCTACATCTTCTACCGCTATCTTGATCTGGTGATACCCTGAGAACGCATCCAGGAAGCACAGTAGGTTGCACTCGGCAGTGGAGTCGACGATCTGATCAATGCATGGGAGCAGGAACGGATCTTGGGGGCAGGCCTTGTTGAGGTTGGTGAAGTCGACGCACATTCGCTCCTTCCCGCCTTTCTTCGGCACTACGACGGGGTTCGCCAGCCATTCAGGGTACCGAACCTCGCGAATTGCAGCCGCCGCCTCCAACTTGCGGGTCTCTTGGACGATGAAGGCCTACTTCTCAGTGGACTGCCGTCTCGCCCACTGCTTCACAGGGTGCACATTGGGGCATACCCTTAAATGATGCTGAATCACCTCTCTCGGGACTCCCACCAGCTGATTGGGCTGCCATGCGAATATATCCTTGTTTGTGCGCAGGAATTGCACCAATGCTTCCTCTTGGCTTGGTTCGAGGCCGGCACCTTTGGTAAAGGTGGCTCCTGAGGACCCGTCCTCGTTGACTGGCACCTTCTTGGTTTCCGCCTTGTCTTGTGTGAACAACTACTTCTTCTTGGTAGGTGCGGCTCCCTTGAGCTCGGAGGTGCCCGCGTCGGCAGGCTGCGCTGCCGCAGCGGTCTTGAGGGCGAGCTTGAGCGCCGCCAGGGCCTCCTTGGCATCCCCCCTGATAGTGAGGATGCCTTTTCTTCCAGGCATCTTCATGAGGTTGTAGGCCGGATGAGTCGCCGCCATGAACTGGGCCAGAGCTGGGTACCCGAGAATGGCGTTGTACGGGAGGCCGATGCGGGCGATGTCGAAGTCGACCAGCTCGGTGCGGTAGTTGTCACGCGTGCCGAAGGTGACGGGGAGGCGGATCTGCCCCAGGGAGCGGGCGGTGCCGCCACCGACTCCTGAGAAAGGCTTGCTGAGGCTGAGCCGCTCGAGCGGCACGTGAAGAAGGCTGAAGGCCTCCACGGAAAGCAATTTGAGGCCGCCACCGCTATCGATGATGGTCTTGGTAACGGCCACGTTGTAGATGGTGGGCGTGCAGAGCATCGGAAGCATGCCTGAGCCGGCAGCGGTGACGGTGTGGTACTTTGAGCTGAAGGTGAGGTCGGCCTCGGGCGCAGCCCAACCCGGCGGAGCCCCCGAGCGCTTGGAAGCATCACCAATCTGGCGGAAGAACGGCTTGATGTGGCGATCTGAAGGAGGCGCTTGGGAGCCGCCAAGCAGGGCCGCGACTGCATGGCGCGCCGGTGCCGCATAGCACGTAGTGAAGAGGTCGCGGAGTTCCTCCCAGGATGCCACCATGGATCCAGGGAGGTTGAGCAGCCAGGCGTGTGGCTCGCCGGCGAGGGCCATGGGGAGCCAGTTGGCCATGACCTTGTCGTCGCCCCCAGCTTCGAGGACGGCCTCCTTGTATGCCAGCAGGAAAGCCGACGGGTCCGCCGCGCCGTCGCAGCGCGGCGGCATCTCCGGCTTGAACTTGGGCGGCCAACGCACCTGCCACAGGGCAGGGGCCAGGGCTCGGAGCCCCCTGGCCCCGTTGTCGGTGCCGGCCGTCGAAGTCGGTAGCGGGGCACCTGCCATGGGGGCGAAGTGCGGTGGCGGCGGAACGTAGATTGGCAGAGTGGAGCTACGGCGCACCCCAACCTGGCGCGCCAAATGTCGGATCACGGGTTCCGGCAAAACCCTCAAGGTTCGAACACTGGGGTGCGCGCGGAGATTTCCTCCCTACTGATCCACGTCCTAGCTCACTGATACGTCTCCAACGTATCTATAATTTTTGATTGCTCCATGCTATATTACCTTCTGTTTTGGACATTATTGGGCTTTATTATTCACTTTTATATTATTTTCGGGACTAACCTATTAACCGGAGGCCCAGCCCAGAATTGCTGTTTTTTGCCTATTTCAGAGTTTCGCAGAAAAAGAATAACAAACGGAGTCCAAACGGAATGAAACCTTCGGGAACGTGATTTTTGGAACGAACAAGATCTAGGAGACTTGGACCCTGCGTCAAGAAACAAAAGAGGAGGCCACGAGGTAGGGGGGCGCGCGTACCCCCCCCAAGGGCGCGCCATCCACCCTCGTGGCCCCCCTGTTGCTCCACCGACGTACTCCTTCCTCCTATATATACCTACATACCCCCAAACGATCAGATACGGAGCCAAAAACCTAATTCCACCACCGCAACCTTCTGTACCCATGAGATCCCATCTTGGGGCCTGTTCCAGAGCTCCGCCGGAGGGGGCATCCATCATGGAGGGCTTCTACATCAACACCATAGCCTCTCCGATGAAGTGTGAGTAGTTTACCTCAGACCTTCGGGTCCATAGTTTGTAGCTAGATGGCTTCCTCTCTCTTTTTCGATCTCAATACATGTTCTCCCCCTCTCTCGTGGAGATCTATTCGATGTAATCTTCTTTTTTCGGTGTGTTTGTTGAGACCGATGAATTGTGGGTTTATCATCAAGTTTATCTATGAACAATATTTGAATCTTCTCTGAATTCTTTTATGTATTATTGGTTATCTTTGCAAGTCTCTTCGAATTATCAGTTTGGTTTGGCCTACTAGATTGATCTTTCTTGCAATGGGAGAAGTGCTTAGCTTTGGGTTCAATCTTGCGGTGTCCTTTCCCAAAGTGATGAGGGGCAGCAAGGCACGTATTGTATTGTTGCCATCGAGGATAACAAGATGGGGTTTTTATCATATTGCATGAATTTATCCCTCTACATCATGTCATCTTGCTTAAGGCGTTACTCTGTTTTATGAACTTAATACTCTAGATGCATGCTGGATAACGGTCGATGAGTGAAGTAATAGTAGTAGATGGAGGCAGGAGTCGGTCTACTTGTCTCGGACGTGATGCCGATATACATGATCATACCTAGATATTCTCATAACTATGCTCAATTCTGTCAATTGCTCAACAGTAATTTGTTCACCCACCGTAAAATACTTATGCTCTTGAGAGAAGCCACTAGTGAAACATATGGCCCCCGGGTCTATCTTCATCATATTAATCTTCCAACACTTAGTTATTTCCTTTGCTTCTTTTTACTTTGCATGTTTATCACAAAAATACCAAAAATATTATCCTATCATATCTATCAGATCTCACTCTCGTAAGTGCCCGTGAAGGGATTGACAACCCCTTATCGCGTTGGTTGCGAGGATTTATTTGTTTTGTGTAGGTGCGAGGGACTCGCGCGCAGCCTCCTACTGGATTGATACCTTGGTTCTCAAAAACTGAGGGAAATACTTACGCTACTTTGCTGCATCACCCTTTCCTCTTCAAGGCAAAACCAACGCAGTGCTTAAGAGGTAGCAAGAAGGATTTCTGGCGCCGTTGCCGGGGAGGTCTACGCAAAAGTCAATATACCAAGTACCCATCACAATCCCTTATCTCCCGCATTACATTATTTGCCTTTGCCTCTCGTTTTCCTCTCCCCACTTCACCCTTGCCGTTTTATTCACCCTCTCTTTTTCGTTCGCCTCTTTTTCGCTTGCTTTTTGTTTGCTCGTGTGTTGGATTGCTTGTTTGTCACGATGGCTCAAGATAATACCAAATTATGTGACTTGACCAATACCAACAATAATAATTTCCTTAGCACTCCGATTGCTCCTCTTACCGATACTGAATCTTGTGAAATCAATGATGCTTTGTTGAATCTTGTCATGAAAGATCAATTCGCCGGCCTTCCTAGTGAAGATGCCGCCACTCATCTAAATAGCTTTGTTGATTTGTGTGATATGAAAAAGAAGAAAAATATTGATAATGATACTGTTAAATTGAAGCTATTTCCTTTTTCGCTTAGAGATCGTGCTAAAGCTTGGTTTTCGTCTTTGCCTAAGAATAGTATTGATTCTTGGAATAAGTGCAAAGATGCTTTTATCTCTAAGTATTTTCCTCCCGCTAAGACCATCTCTCTTAGAAACGATATTATGAATTTTAAGCAACTTGATCATGAACATGTTGCACAAGCTTGGGAGAGGATGAAATTAATGATTCGTAATTGCCCTACTCATGGTTTGAATTTGTGGATGATTATACAAAAAAATTATGCCGGATTGAATTTTGCTTCTAGAAATCTTTTAGATTCGGCCGCGGAAGGCACTTTTATGGAAATCACTTTAGGAGAAGCTACTAAACTCCTAGATAATATTATGGTTATTTATTCTCAATGGCACACTGAAAGATTTACTAATAAAAAAGTGCATGCCATAGAAGAAATAAATGTTTTGAGTGGAAAGATGGATGAACTTATGAAATTAGTTGCTACTAAGAGTGTTTCTCCTGATCCTAATGATAAGCCTTTGTCTACTTTGATTGAGAATAATAATGAATCTATGGATGTGAATTTTGTTGGTAGGAATAATTTTGGTAACAACGCGTATAGAGGAAACTTTAATCCTAGGCCTTATCCTAGTAATTCCTCTAATAATTATGGTAATTCCTACAACAATTCTTATGGAAATTTTAAGAAGATGCCCTCTGAATTTGAGACTAGTCTTAAAGAGTTTATGAATTCACAAAATAATTTAAATGCTTTGCTTGAAGAGAAATTGCTTAAAGTTGATGAATTGGCTAGGAGCGTTGATAGAATTTCTCTTGATGTTTATTCTTTAAAGCTTAGATCTATTCCTCCTAAGCATGATATCAATGAGTCTCTCAAAGCCATGAGAATTTCCATTGATGAGTGCAAAGAAAGAACCGCTAGGATGCATGCTAAGAAAGATTGCTTTATGAAAGCGTGTTCTTCAAATTTCTTTGAAAATAAAGATGAAGATCTAAAAGTTATTGATGTGTCCCCTATTAAATCTTTGTTTTTCAATATGAATCTTGATAATGATGGGACTGAATATGATCCACCTTTACCTAGAAGGCGTTCCAAAAATTCTGAGTTTTTAGATCTTGATGCTAAAATTGATAAAAGTGGGATTGAAGAAATCAAAACGTTAGATGTTGATAAACCCACTATTTTGGATTTCAAGGAATTTGATTATGAAAATTGCTCTTTGATAGATTGTATTTCCTTGTTCCAATCCGTGCTAAATTCTCCTCATGCTTATAGTCAAAACAAAGTGTTTACTAAACATATCGTTGATGCCTTGATGCAATCTTATGAAGAAAAACTTGAGTTGGAAGTTTCTAGCCCTAGAAAACTTTATGATGAGTGGGAACCTACTATTAAAATTAAGATTAAAAATCATGAGTTCTATTCTTTATGTGATTTGGGTGCTAGTGTTTCCACTATTCCCAAAACATTGTGCGATTTGCTAGGTTTCCGTGTTTTTGATGATTGCTCTCTAAACTTGCACCTTGCGGATTCCACTATTAAGAAATGTATGGGAAGAATTAATGATGTTCTTATTGTTACAAATAGGAACTATGTGCCCGTAGATTTTATTGTTCTTGATATAGATTGCAATCCTTCATGTCCTATTATTCTTGGTAGACCTTTCCTTAGAACGATTGGTGCAATTATTGATATGAAGGAAGGGAATATTAGATTCCAATTTCCATTAAAAAGGCATGTAACACTTCCATAGGAAGAAAATAAAACTAACTTATGAATCTATTATGAGAGCCACTTATGGATTGCCTACCAAAGATGGCAATACCTAGATATATCCTTGCATTTATGCCTAGCTAGGGGCGTTAAACGATAGCGCTTGTTGGGAGGCAACCCAATTTTATTTTTAGATTTTTGCTTTTTGATTCTGTTTAGGAATAAATATTTGTTCTAACCTCTGGTTAGATGTGTTTTTATGTTTTAATTAGTGTTTGTGCCAAGTTAAACCTAAATGGTCTTCTTGGATGATAGTTATTAGATCTTGCAGAAATTTCCAGAAACTTTCTGTTCACGAAAATAATTATTAAAAATAAACCAGAACGAGATAAAATACTGATTCCAATTGCTTCTGATCAATAAACAAATTTAATAGGTCGTCCTATTTTGGCTAATTTTTTGGAGTTCCAGAAATTTGCGTTAGTTACAGATTACTACAGAATGTTCTATTTTTGACAGATTCTGTTTTTCGTGTATTGTTTGCTTATTTTAATGAATCTATGGCTAGTAAAATTGTTTATAAACCATAGAGAAGTTGGAATACAGTAGGTTTAACACCAATGTAAATAAAGAATGAGTTCATTACATTATCTTGAAGTGGTCTTTTGTTTTCTTTCGCTAACGGAGCTCACGAGATTTACTGTTAAGTTTTGTGTTGTGAAGTTTTCAAGTTTTGGGTGAAAGATTTGATGGATTATGGAACAAGGAGTGGCAAGAGCCTAAGCTTGGGGATGCCCATGACACCCCCAAGTTAATCTAAGGACACCAAAAAGCCAAAGCTTGGGGATGCCCCGGAAGGCATCCTCTTTAAATCTACTTCCATCGGTAACTTTACTTGGAGCTATATTTTTATTCAGCACATGATATGTGTTTTGCTTTGAGCGTCTTGTATGATTTGAGTCTTTGCTTTTTAGTTTACCACAATCATCCTTTCTGTACACACCTTTTGAGAGAGACACGCATGATTTGGAAATTATTAGAATACCCTATGTGCTTCACTTATATCTTTTGAGTTATATAGTTTTGCTCTAGTACTTCACTTATATCTTTTAGAGCACGGTGGTGGATTTGTTTTATAGAAACTATTGATCTCTCATGCTTCACTTAGATTATTTTGAGAGTCTTAGATAGCATGGTAATTTGCTTAAATAATCCTAATATGCTAGGTATTCAAGAATAGTAAAAACTTTCTTATGAGTGTGTTGAATACTAAGAGAAGTTTGATGCTTGATGATTGTTTTGAGATATGGAGGTAGTGATATTAAAGTTGTGCTAGTTGAGTAGTTGTGATTTTGAGAAATGCTTGTCTTGAAGTTTGCAAGTCCGGTAGCATGCACGTATGGTAAACGTTATGTAACAAATTTGAAACATGAGGTGTTCTTTGATTGTCCTCCTTATGAGTGGCGGTCAGGGAGCGATGGTCTTTTCCTACCAATCTATCCCCCTAGGAGCATGCGCATAGTGCTTGGTTTTTGATGACTTGTGGATGTTTGCAATAAGTATGTGAGGTCTTTATGACTAATGTTGAGTCCATGGATTATACACACTCTCACCCTTCCATCATTGCTAGCCTCTTCGGTACCGTGCATTGCCCTTTATCACATTGAGAGTTGGTGCAAACTTCGTCGGTGCATCCAAACCCCGTGATATGATACGCTCTTTCACACATAAACCTCCTTAAATATTCCTCAAAACAGCCACCATACCTACCTATTATGGCATTTCCATAGCCATTCCGAGATATATTGCCATGCAACTTTCCACCATTCCATTTATCATGACACGTTCATCATTGTCATATTGCTTAGCATGATCATGTAGTTGACATAGTATTTATGGCAAAGCCACCATTCATAATTCTTTCATACATGTCACTCTTGGTTCATTGCATATCCCGATACACCACCGGAGGCATTCATATAGAGTCATACTTTGTTCTAGTATCGAGTTGTAATCATTGAGTTGTAAATAAATAGAAGTGTGATGACCATCATTTCCTAGAGCATTGTCCCAAGTGAGGAATAAAAAAAAGAGAGAAAGGCCATATAAAAAAAGAGAAGGCCCAAAAAATGAGAGAAAAAGAGAGAAGGGACAATGTTACTATCGTTTACCACACTTGTGCTTCAAAGTAGCACCATAATCTTCATGATAGAGAGTCTCTTGTTTTGTCACTTTCATATACAAGTGGGAATTTTTCATTATAGAACTTGGCTTGTATATTCCAACAATGGGCCTCCTCAAGTGCCCTAGGTCTTCGTGAGCAAGCAAGTTGGATGCACACCCACTTAGTTTCTTTTGTTGAGCTTTCATACATTTATGGCTCTAGTGCATCTGTTGCATGGCAATCCCTACTCCTTGCATTAACATCAATCGATGGGCATCTCCATAGCTCATTGATTAGCCTCTTTGATGTGAGACTTTCTCCTTTTTGTCTTCTCCACATAACCCCCATCATCATATTCTATTCCACCCATAGTGCTATGTCCATGGCTCGCGCTCATGTATTGCGTGAAAGTTTATAGGTTAGAGATTACTAAAGTATGAAACAATTGCTTGGATTGTCATCGGGGTTGTGCATGATGAGAGCATTCTTGTGCGACCAAAATGAAGCATGACTAAACTATATGATTTTGTAGGGATGAACTTTCTTTGGCCATGTTATTTTGAGAGGACATAATTGCTTAGTTAGTATGCTTGAAGTATTATTATTTTTATGTCAATATGAACTTTTATCTTGAATCTTTCAGATCTGAATATTCATACCACAATTAAGAAGAATTACATTGAAATTATGCCTAGTAGCGCTCCGCATCAAAAATTCTGTTTTTATCATTTACCTACTCGAGGATGAGCAGGAATTAAGCTTGGGGATGCTTGATACGTCTCTAACGTATCTATAATTTTGAGTGCTCCATGCTATATTATCTTTTGTTTTGGACATTATTGGGCTTTATTATTCACTTTTATATTATTTTTGGGACTAACCTATTAACCGGAGGCCCAGCCCAGAATTGTTGTTTTTTGCCTATTTCAGAGTTTCGCAGAAAAAGAATATCAAACAGAGTCCAAACGGAATAAAACCTTCGGGAACGTGATTATTGGAACGAACAAGATCCAGGAGACTTGGACCCTACGTCAAGAAACAAAAGAGGAGGCCACGAGGTAGGGGGCGCGCCTAACCCCCACCCCTCCCCTGTGGCGCGCCTCCACCCTCGTGGGCCCTGTTGCTCCATCGACGCATTCCTTCCTCCTATATACCTACGCCCCCCAAGCGATTAGATACGGAGCCAAAACCTAATTCCACCACCGCAACCTTCTGTACCCACGAGATCCCATCTTGGGGCCTGTTAGGAGCTCACGGAGGGCATCCATCATGGAGGGCTTCTACATCAACACCATAGCCTCTCTGATGAAGTGTGAGTAGTTTACCTCAGACGTTGGGGTCCATAGTTAGTAGCTAGATAACTTCCTCTCTCTTTTTCGATCTCAATACAATGTTCTCCCCCTCTCTCGTGGAGATCTATTCGATGTAATCTTCTTTCCGTGGTGTGTTTGTTGAGACCGATGAATTGTGGGTTTATCATCAAGTTTATCTATGAACAATATTTGAATCTTCTCTGAATTCTTTTATGTATGATTGGTTATCTTTGCAAGTCTCTTCAAATTATTAGTTTGGTTTGGCCTACTAGATTGATCTTTCTTGCAATGGGAGAAGTGCTTAGCTTTGGGTTCAATCTTGCGGTGTCCTTTCCTAGTGACAGTAGGGGCAGCAAGGAACATATAGTATTGTTGCCATCGAGGATAACAAGATGGGTTTTTTATCATATTGCATGAATTCATCCCTCTATATCATGCCATCTTTCTTAAGGCATTACTCTGTTTTATGAACTTAATACTCTAGATGCATGCTGGATAGCGGTCGATGAGTGGAGTAATAGCAGTAGATGCAGGCAGGAGTCGGTCTACTTGTCTCGGACGTGATGCCTATATACATGATCATACCTAGATATTCTCATAACTATGCTCAATTACATCAATTGCTCAACCGTAATTTGTTCACCCACCGAGGGAGTCCCGGACTAGGGGTGTCCGGATAACGACTATAAATCACGGTCGGACTCGAGACTATGAAGATACAAGATTGAAGACTTCGTCCTGTGTCCGAATGGGACTTTCCTTGGCGTGGAAGGCAAGCTTGGCGATACGGATGTAGATCTCCTACCATTGTAACCGACTCTGTGTAACCCTAACCTATCCGATGTCTATATAAACCAGAGGGTTTTTGTCCGTAGGGATCTAACAACAATCATACCATAGGCTAGCTTCTAGGGTTTAGCCTCCTTGATCTCGTGGTAGATCTACTCTTGTACTACCCATATCATCAATATTAATCAAGCGGGAGTAGGGTATTACCTCCATCGAGAGGGCCCGAACACAGGTAAAAACATCGTGTCCTTTGTCTCATGTTACCATCCGCCTAGACGCACAGTTCGGGACCCCCTACCGAGATCCGCCGGTTTTGACACCGACATTGGTGCTTTCATTGAGAGTTCCTCTGTGTCGTCACCGATAGGCCTGATGGCTCCTTCGATCATCAACAACGACGCGGTCCAGTGGTGAGACTTTTCTCCCGGACAGATCTTTGTGTTTGGCGGCTTTATCGCGAGCCAATTAAGCAGCCATCTGGAGCAGATCGAAAGCTACGCCCCTGGCCTTCAGGTCAGATTTGGAAGTTTGAACTATACGGCCGATATCCGCGGAGACTTGATCTTTGACGGATTCGAGCCGTAGCCAAGCCTGCCGCACTGTCTCGATGGGCATGATCTAGCAGCTCTGAAGCGAGGCTCGAGGCCGCACGATATCCGCTCCGACCCTTAATCCGGAGCCAGATTCCCCGATCGAGGACGAGTGGTTGGACACCGCCGGGGCTACAATCTCAACGGCGATCGATCCGAACTCCATCCCTGTCCCTTGCGAAGACCTCGACTCCAGGGTGCCGGACTCCTCTCCGGACTCTGAACCCTCCGCGCCCTTGCCAATCGAATCCGATTGGGCGCCCGTTATGGAGTTCACGGCCGCGGACATCTTTCAGCACTCGCCCTTTGGCGACATCCTGAATTCACTAAAGTCTCTCTCTTTATCCGGAGAGCCCTGGCCGGACTACGGACAGGAAGGTTGGGATGCGGACGACGAAGAAATTCAACGCCCACCCACCACCCACTTGGTAGCCACCGCCGATGATTTAACCGACATGCTAGACTACGACTCAAGACATCGACGGTATGGACGACGATGCCGGAGATTTACCAAGACCCAGCGCCTACAGGGCAATCGGAAGGCCACCTCGTCATATGACATATACATGGTGGACATCCCAAAAGATGGGAACGGCGATGGAATAACAGAGGATGACCCCTCCAAGAAACAGCCGAAGCGCCGACGTCAGCGACGCCGCTCTAAATCCCGCCACAATAAAAATGGTGATTCCGCACGGAGATAATAACACCGGACAGGTCAAGAGAACCCCCTCTAGCAGGACTCAGCGCATGAGGAGGGAGAAGCAAGTCCGCACGACAGTGCGGCAGAAAGAGAGGTCGAGGACGATAATTATGCGCCTCCCCCCGAAGATGAGGCAAGCCTCGATGACGACGAATTTGTCGTGCCTGAGGATCCCACCGAACAGGAGCGTTTCAAACGCAGGCTTATAGCCACGGCAAGCAGCCTCAAGAAAAAGAAGCAACAACTTAGAGCTGATCAAGACACGCTAGTCGACAGATGGATCAAGTCCTTGCACCAAGAGTATAAACTCGAACGCCCCTCCAAAAGCTATCCCAAAGGCAGGCCGTTGCCTCGACTAGAGGAGGAAGCACCCAAGTCACCAACAAGACGACATGGCAGACCCGGCCACCCGTGGTCATGACAGAAGCCTCTCGGCCCTCCGCTCAAGCCACACCCCGACGCCGCTCAAAAAGTACCAAGGCACGGAAAACGCTACGGACTTGCGAGATATATTGGAGGATAAGGCAAAACATACAAGATCGGTCTCACGGATCGCGTGGCGCCCAGCAATGCGGGATGATTACCGTCGCGCGGATACAAAGAAACCGCCAGGCGAACACGATGAGACAAAGCTCATATGAGCTACGTCGTGATATAGCCCAACATGAGGCGCGACACCCACTATGCTTCACAGATGAAGTAATGGATCATCGAATCCCGAGGGCTTCAAGCCCGTAAACATCGAATCATACGATGGCACCACAGATCCTGCGGTGCGGATCGAGGATTATCTCCTCCATATCCACATGGCCCGCGGTGATGATCTACATGCCATCAAATACCTCCCACTCAAGCTTAAAGGACCAGCTCGACATTGGCTCAATAGCTTGCCAGCAGAATCAATTGGTTGTTGGGAGGACCTGGAAGCCGAATTCCTTGATAACTTCCAGGGCACATATGTGCGACCACCAGACGCCGATGACCTTAGCCACATAATTCAGCAGCCATAAGAATCGGCCAGACAATTCTGGACTCGGTTCCTAACAAAGAAAAATCAAATCGTTGACTGTCCGGATGCAGAGGCCCTTGCAGCCTTCAAACATAACATCCGCGACGAGTGGCTTGCCCGGCACCTAGGACAGGAAAAGCCGAAATCTACGGCAGCCCTCATGACTCGCTTTTGTGCGGGAGAGGACAGCTGGCTAGCTCGAAGCAACAACTTGGCCAAACATCCCGATAGTCCGGATACCAAGGGCAGCAATGGCCGGTCGCGTCGCAACAAGAACAAGCGCCACATCAACGGCGATAATACTGAAGATACGGCCGTCAATGCCCAATTCAGAGGCTCTAAACCCGATCAGCAGAAGAAGCCATTCAAAAGAAATACCCAGGGCCCGTCCAACTTGACCGCATACTCGATCGCTTGTGCCAAATACATGGCACCCCCGAAAAACCAGCCAATCACACCAACAGGGATTGTTGGGTGTTCAAGCAAGCAGCAAGTTAAGTGCCGAACTCAATGACAAGGGGCTGCATCGCGATGACGAGGAAGAGCCCCGGCCGCCGAACAATAGAGGATGAAGGTTTTCCCACACAAGTGCGAACGGTGAACATGATATACGCAACCCACATACCCAAAAGGGAGCGGAAGCGTGCACTACGGGGCGTATATGCGATGGAGCCACGCCCCAAAGTTCAACCCATGGTCTTCCTGCCCGATCACCTTCGATCAAGGGACCACCCAACTAGCATTCACACGGCGGCTTCGGCCGCATTGGTTCTTGACCCAATTATTGACGGATTTCACCTCACCGTAGTCTGATGGGCCGGCGGTAGCAACTGAACCTGCTTTATCAGGATACAGTGCGCAAAATGGGCATAGACCCCTCAAGGATTAAACCTACAAAGACGACCTTTAAAGGCGTCATACCGGGTGTAGAGGCCAATTGTACAGGCTCGGTCACACTCGAAGTGGTCTTCGGATCTCCGGATAACTTCCGAAGCGAAGAGTTAATCTTCGACATCGTCCCATTCCGCAGGGCTATCATGCCTTTGCTCGGACGAACCGCATTTGCAAAGTTCAATGCGGTGCCGCACGCATACCTCAAGCTCAAGATGCCAGGCCCTCGAGGAGTAATCACGGTCAATGGAAACATCAACGCTCTCTCGAACGGAGGAGCATACGGCTGACCCTCGCGGCGGAGGTGCAAAGCAGCCTCTCACGGCAATTCTCGAGTCCGCCACTAAGCGTCTGGGCACCGCCAAGCGCGCCCGGAGTAACCTGCAACAAGACCACCTGGCACGATTCAAGCACGAGTAGCAATCCGGCCCCAACCCCAGCCCTCGCGAAATTGCGAGGCTAGTATTACGCGTACATAATTATGCTCTGGAGATACCATGGGCATATGGGGAGGGGCAAGACAACGGCACGCCAAAAATTCGGCTCGACCGCACCAGGGGCTCCCGTTGTGTCATTTCTTTTTTTTTCTTTTTTCTTTCTTTTTTTTTACTTTCAGGACTCCGTCTTTGAGAAGTCCTGTCCGGCACTTGAATCGCCGAACTCATGATGCAACAGCCAGGGAAGCGGAAAGCCACGTCGAGTGTTCAGGTGGTCTCTATTACGAGCATTATACCTGTTTTACATATCATCCAAATAGCCTTACCCCTGGAGGGGGACATGTTAGATAGTCCCATCCCTTGCTTATCGCACTATTTGTATCGTTCTGCTTCCATTGTTGTACCTTTTTGAATAAACAATACATAGCTTTTGCTTATTATTGCTCTACTTCCTTTATATATACATATGTTCATTTCACGACATGTTGCAACCGTACACTTTGGTACGGCCAATACACCAGGGGCTTAAGTATCCCAAAATTATGGTGTGATAAGTCCGAACACTTTCACAAGTGCGGCACCCCGAACTTATAGCATTATATGAATTGGCTCCGAATCATGTCTTGGGTCAATAGTTGGGTTTGCCCGGCTCCCGTGTTTTGGTACCTTACGTTCCGCTATATCGGCTAAGGTAGCACCGGCAGAACCATCGCGATTGTGCCTCAGCTTATGCTGGGTCGAGCACCTCGGTGTAAAGCTGAAACTACCGTCATGATAGGGCGAGAGCCGGTCGCTGTTCGAGAGGTTTTTCGGGTCCCTAAAGACTTATGCCGCTTAGAGCGAGAAACCGAATTGTCCGGCCAAGGCGTGGATAGCGCCTCAACTCGATCTTCGAATACTAGGGGCTTGGCGAAATTTAAAATTATAGAATTCTATGGCTAAGTGAGAGTGTTCAAGCATTATAAGTCCGGTTGCCTTGTTCGTTGTGTTGAGCGCCTCCCTAGATGGACCCAAGAATGTGAACAAGAGTGCTCAAGTTTATCCCGAACACCCCAGAACTCGTGGTATGGGGGCTGAAGCCAACGACTTGCCATCTCTCAAATTTGATAAACGGCCGCACAGAAGGTAATATTTTAAATTAATAAGCGTAGCTTAGCGCATATGAGCAAGTTTTTAGCGTACAGGATAACAAATGCGAGTTTATTCAAAAATTACATCTTTGGAGCACACATCCGCTATTCGGCGGGCACCCTTCAGGAGGCCCTCATAGTACATTTCGGGCGTGCGATGCTCATGGCCCTTCGGTGGCCCGTCCGTCACAAGCCTCTTCGCATCCAGCTTGCCCCAGTGCACTTTAGCACGGGCAAGGGCCCGACGGACACCTTCAATGCAGACGGAGCGCTTGATGACTTCAAGCCGCAGACAGGCATCCACCAGCCGCTGCACCAAGTCAAGTAGCTCCGGGCATGGCCTCCAATGGCCACAACCGCGCTTATAAGGCCCTTCATGGCCTGTTCGGCGACCTTATGGAGCTCGACCAGCTGCTTCATTTGGTCGCTCAGGGCACGGATGGTCGGCCTCAAAGATACCGAGACCAGAACACCTTTTCCGTCGAGCTCCCCTCCTTGGCGCGGTAGAATGCGGCAGCATCAAACACACTACGGGGCAAATCTGGGAATGCTCTTGGAGAGCTCGAATCCGGGTAAGTAATAGGTAATTCACTTTCACATGCTTGCTTTGCATAAAGAATGCCTTACCCGCCGCTATCTTCTTTAAAGACTCAATTTCTTGGAGGGCTTTTTGGGCCTCGGCCTTAGCAGCTTTGGCACTCTCAAGAGCCGAGGCGAGCTCGGACTCTCGAGTCTTCGAGTCACGCTCCAAACTCTCGTGTTTTTCCACGACAGCTTGGAGCTCTTGCCGTACCTTGGCCAGCTGCGCCTCCCCCTTCTCTCGCTCGGTGCGTTCTGCAGCCGCTTTGTTTTCGGCCACGGACACCGCTTCCTTCAGGGTCGCCACCTCGCTCGTGGCCCTGCAGTACTCCAAGTTATTCCTGTTTTTTGCAACCAAAACCTTTTCTATAAGGTATTTCTTTAATAAGGTATTACTTACCTTCCTTGTCCTCGAGCTGCTTCTTGGCTTGTCCGAGCTCGTTCTTGGACCGCTTCGAGGTTACGCTTCAATGCATTGACCTCCTTGATCGGCGGGCAGAGGTCAGCAGCGCAGCCTGCATTCCCATATTGACATACTTATGTTAGACTCTTGCGTAATATTTTTAGGTCCTTAGTCCGGCTTTTCTTTCCGAACACCGAACTAAGCATCAGGGGCTACTGTCTATGCGGTAATATTTTTACATGTTTCAAACTTACCTCAAATCCTGTTAGAAGGCTGGTACAGGCTTCGGTCAGTCCGCTCTTGGCGGACTGAACTGTCCGGATCACCGCACTCATAACAAAGGCGGTGTTCCTCCTCGATGGAAGCGTTGTTAAGCGCCTCAGAGCTATCCGGTGCCTCCGGTTGGACGGAGGACACCGGCGTCTTACCCTTCTTGTGAAGGATCCGCTGGCCGGACTTCGGAACCGCTGATGGTTCCGGCATGGAGTCCGGACGAGGGTCGGGCTTAGAGCCCCTGGGGGTCTTGCCCCCCGCGCGCCTGGAGTCCGGGAATTTGCCTTGTGGCACCTCCGGCGCCACCTCCTCTTGACCAAGCCCCCCTTGGGGCCCCACCGCAGCGTCATCCGCAGTGTGAGGCGAGGAGGCGGTCGGAAGCGAAGTACTCTCCATTTTCGACGAGCCCAAGGACCCGCTCGATGAATCGGCGAACTCGCCCTTAGGCGGGCTGCACGGTTGTTCGACATTAGAGAACACTCTGCAATAATAAAAAGCCATGGGTATCCGGACACTTATGATCTCGCCAGGGGCTTGGCCCTTGTAGGCCAATCCTCCTCGTCGTCGTTGACGTTGGTGGAGAAGTCCGGAGGAAGGGTTCGTCCCTTCTTGGACCCTCCGGCCTCCCCAGTTAGGGCGACCTTCCTTTTCTTCTCCTCTTCACTGGGGAGGAGCTTCTTCTTCTTCCTCCTCGTCTTCAGGAGAAGATTCTGCTTCAGAATCTGACAGCACCTGGCGTCGGGAGCTCCTTCGAGTTCCCGTGGCCTCCTTCTTGGCCTTCTTCTCCGGCACCACGTATAGCGCCGGAGCCAGCAGCCCCATCAATCGGGCGTCCTCCGGGTCTTCCGGCAAAGGAGCCGGACAGTTAATCTGTCCGGACATCTTCAGCCAGTCCTGTCAAATATTAGGGAGTTTTAGATCCCACGTAGAGTCAAACTATGAAAATAGAGTCCCTTAAAGGGTCAAATAACTTACCTCGCCGGCTTGACGCTGCGAGTTGTATCCGCGATCTTTGGTAGCGGATCTTTGGGCTTCGCGCCTTGAACGGCACCTTCCGTGCGTCTTCATACGTAGTGTCGAAGAGCCGGCTCAAGGTTTGGTGTTGTGCCGGATCGAACTCCCACAAGTTAAAGGCCCGTTGTTGGCATGGGAGGATCCGGCGGATGAGCATAACCTGGATTACGTTGACAAGCCTGAGATTCTTGGTCACCAGGTTTTGGACGCAGGTTTGGAGTCCAGATGTCTCGTCCGAATTCCCCACGCCAGGCCCGTCTCTTTCCATGACGAGAGCCGTGTGGGGAAGCCAGATCTGAACTTCGGGGCCGCCACCCATTCGGTGTTGCGGGGCTTGGTGATGTAGAACCACCCCGATTGCCACCTTTATTGTCTCCACGAAGGCGCCTTGAGCCATGGGACTTTGGCCATCTTGCCAACCATGGCGCCTCCGCACTCCGCTGACGGCCGCCCACTACCTTCGGCCGGACGTTAAAGATCTTCAGCCATAAGTCAAGTGGGGCTGGATGCAGAGGAAAGTTTCGCACACGCATTTATAAACGCCGAGATGTTGAGGATGAAATTCGGGGCCAGGTCGTGGAAGTCTGTGCCATAGTAGAACATGAGCCCCGGACAAATGGGTGAAGTGGAAAACCTAGTCCCATGGAGGAAGTGGGGAGAAACACTACCCTCTCATGGGGCCCGGGGTTGGAATAAGCTGCCCGCTCGGGAAGCTTTGTGCATAATATCGCCGGACAAGTATCCGGCCTCCCGCAGTCTTTTGATGCGCCCCTCCGTGACGGAGGAGGCCATCCACCTGCCTCCCGCTCTTCACATGGTTGGAGAAGGTTGAGGTGGGATGTGCGGACTTGGGCGCTGGAGCTCGAGTGCGCGGAAATGTATAAGCAAAGGAGGAAGAAGGCGTAGGTGAAAAGGTGGATCCTTATCCCCTTATATGGACAGACGACGCTATGCGTCCCCCACCAGCCTGGTAAAACTCGCTTATTTCCCAAGCGCCGTAATCAATGGTGCGGATGGGTTACCCACGTCCGTATTGATGAGAATCCCGGAATAAGGGGGCACGATCTATGCTTTGATAAGACGTGCCAAGGAAACCGCCTCGCTAAACACGCTGAGGTGGAACAGTAAAAAACGATTCATATAAAGGCCTGGCCGTAGTGTGATGTCGCGCCGCAGAATACGTCTGCAGATCTGTGCAAAAATTATTCTCTCTACGGTGTTATGTGGAACTTGTTTTGTAGAGCCGGACACTATCCTTGTGTTCAAAACCTTCTATGGAGTATTCGGAGGAGGAACCCGCCTTGCAATGCCGAAGACAATCAATGCGCCGGACTCATTGTCATTGAAGCCTGGTTCAGGGGCTACTGAGGGAGTCCCGGACTAGGGGGTGTCCGGATAGCCGGACTATCCTCACGGTCGGACTCCAAGACTATGAAGATACAAGATTGAAGACTTCGTCCCGTGTCCGGATGGGACTTTCCTTGGCGTGGAAGGCAAGCTTGGCGATACGGATATGTAGATCTCCTACCATTGTAACCGACTGTGTAACCCTAACCTATCCGGTGTCTATATAAACCGGAGGGTTTTAGTCCATAGGACGAACAACAATCATACCATAGGCTAGCTTCTAGGGTTTAGCCTCCTTGATCTCGTGGTAGATCTACTCTTGTACTACCCATATCATCAATATTAATCAAGCAGGAGTAGGGTATTACCTCCGTCGAGAGGGCCCGAACCTGGGTAAAAACATCGTGTCCCTTGTCTCCTGTTACCATCCGCCTAGACGCACGATTCGGGACCCCCTACCCGAGATCCGCGGTTTTGACATCGACATTGGTGCTTTCATTGAGAGTTCCTCGTATGCCGTCACCGATAGGCCCGATGGCTCCTTCGATCATCAACAACGACGTGGTCTGTGGTGAGACTTTTCTCCCCGGACAGATCTTTGTGTTTGGCGGCTTTGCACTGCGGGCCAATTCGCTTGGCCATCTGGAGCAGATCGAAAGCTACGCCCCTGGCCTTCAGGTCAGATTTGGAAGTTTGAACTATACGGCCGATATCCGCGGAGACTTGATCTTCGACGGATTCGAGCCGTAGCCAAGCCTGCCGCCTTTGTCTCGATGGGCATGATCTAGCTACGAAGCGAGCGATTGCCACGGAGGCCGCACTAGTATCCGCTCCGACCCTTAATCCGGAGCCGGATTCCCGATCGAGGACTAGTGGTTGGACACCGCCTCGGGGCTACAATCTCTACGGCGATCGAGCGAACTCCATCCCTGTCGCTGCGAAGACCTCGACTCAGTGGTGCCGGACTCCTCTCCGGACTCCGAACCCTCCGCGCCCTTGCCAATCGAATCCGATTGGGCGCCCGTTATGGAGTTCACGGTCATGACATCTTTCAAAGACTTTTCGCCCTTTGGCGACATCCTGAATTCACTAAAGTCTCTCTCTTTATCCGGAGAGCCCTGGCGGACTACGGACAGGAAGGTTGGGATGCGGACGACGAAGAAATTCAACGCCCACCCACCACCCACTTGGTAGCCTTGTCGATGATTTAACCGACATGCTAGACTACGACTCAAGACATCGACGGTATGGACGGCGATGCGGAGGCGACCAAGACCAGCGCCTGAGGCAATCGGAAGGCCACCTCGTCATATGACATATACATGGTGGACATCCCAAAAGATGGGAACGGCGATGGAATAACGGAGGATGACCCCTCCAAGAAATAGCCGAAGCGTCGACGTCAGCGGCGCCGCTCTAAATCCCGCCACAATAAAAATGGTGATTCTGGCACGGGAGATAATAACACCGGACGGTGCGAAGAGAACCCCTCTAGCGGGACTCGGCGCATGAGGAGGGAGAAGCAAGTCCGCCTGACGGTCGGCAGAAAGAGAGGTCGAGGGCGATAATTATGCGCCTCCCGAAGATGAGGCAAGCCTCGATGACAATTTAATTTGTCGTGCTGAGGATCCCACCGAACAGGAGCGTTTCAAACGCGGGCTTATAGCCACGGCAAGCAGCCTCAAGAAAAGAAGCAACAACTTAGAGCTGATCAAGACACGCTGGGCCGGATGGATGAAGTCCTTGCGGCGAAGAGTATAAACTTCGAACGCCCTCCAAAAGCTACCCCAAAGGCAGGCCGTTGCCTCGACTAGAGGAGGAAGCACCCAAGTCACCGGTAAGACGACATGGCAGATCGGCCACCCGTGGTCATGACAGAGAAGCCTCTCGGCCCTCCGCTCAAGCCACACCCCGACGCCGCTCAAAAAGTACCAAGGCATGGGAAAACGCGTTGGACTTGCGAGATATATTGGAGGATAAGGCAAAACATACAAGATTGATCTACGGATCGCGTGGGCGCTCAGCAATGCGGGATGATTACCGTCGCGCGGATACAAAGAAAACCGCCGGGCCGAACACGATGAGACAAAGCTCATATGAGCTACGTCGTGATATAGCCCAATCTGAGGCGCCACACACCCACTATGCTTCACAGATGAAGTAATGGATCATCAAATCCCGAGGGCTTCAAGCCCGTAAACATCGAATCATACGATGGTACCACAGATCCTGCGGTGCGGATCGAGGATTATCTCCTCCATATCCACATGGCCCGCGGTGATGATCTACATGCCATCAAATACCTCCCACTCAAGCTTAAAGGACCAGCTCGACATTGGCTCAATAGCTTGCGGCCAGAATCAATTGGTTGTTGGGAGGACACGGAAGCTGCATTCCTTGATAACTTCCAGGGGCACATATGTGCGACCACCGACGCCGATGACCTTAGCCACGTAATTCAGCAGCGGAAGAATCGGCGGACAATTACGGACTCGGTTCCTAACAAAGAAAAATCAAATCGTTGATTGTCCGGGATGCGAGAGGCCCTTGCAGCCTCCAAGCATAACATCCGCGACGAGTGGCTTGCCCGGCAGCTAGGACAGGAAAAGCCGAAATCTATGGCAGCCCTCACAACCCTCATGACTCGCTTTTGTGCGGGAGAGGACAACTAGCTAGCTCGAAGCAACAACTTGGCCAAACATCCTGATAGTCCGGATACCAAGGACAGCAATGGCGGTCGGCGTCATAATAAGAACAAAGCGCCGCATCAACGGCGATATCATCAAGATACGACCGTCAATGCGGATTCAGAGGCTCTAAACCCGGTCGTGAAGAAGCCATTGAAAGAAATACCTGGGCCTGGCCCAACTTGGACCGCATACTCGATCGCTTGTGCCAGATACATGGCACCCCCGAAAAACCAGCCAATCACACCAACAGGGATTGTTGGGTGTTCAAGCAAGAAGACAAGTTAAGTGCCGAACTCAATGACAAGGGGCTGCATACCGATGACGAGGAAGAGCCCGACGCCCGAACAATAGAGGACATAAAGGTTTTCCCACACAAGTGCGGACGGTGAACATGATATACGCAACCCACATACCCAAAAGGGAGCGGAAGCGTGCACTCACGGACGTATATGCGATGGAGCGATCGCCCCAAAGTTCAACCCATGGTCTTCTGCCCGATCACCTTCGATCGAAGGGACCACCCACTAGCATCCGCCACGGCGGCTTCACCGCATTGGTTCTTGACCCAATTATTGACGGATTTCACCTCACCGTAGTCCCGATGGGCGGCGGTAGCAGCCTGAACCTGCTTTATCGGGATCTGATCGCAAAATGGGCATAGACCCCTCAAGGATTAAACCTACAAAGACGACCTTTAAAGGCGTCATACCGGGTGTAGAGGCCAATTGTACAGGCTCAGTCACACTCGAAGTGGTCTTCGGATCTCCGGATAACTTCCGAAGCGAAGAGTTAATCTTCGACATCGTCCCATTCCGCAGCGGCTATCATGCACTGCTCGAACGAACCGCATTTGCAAAGTTCAATGCGGTGCCGCACTACGCATACCTCAAGCTCAAGCTGCCAGGCCCTCGAGGAGTAATCACGGTCAATGGAAACACTCAACGCTCTCTCCGAACGGAGGAGCATCTGGCTGACCCTCGCGGCGGAGGTGCAAAGTAGCCTCTCACGGCAATTCTCGAGCCCGGCCACTAAGCGTCCGGACATCGCCAAGCGCGCCCAGAGTAACCTGCAACAAGACCACCTGGCACGATTCAAGCACGAGTAGCAATCCGGCCCCAACCCCAGCCCTCGCGAAATTGCGAAACTAGTATTACGCTGCATATAATTATGCTCTGGAGGTACCATGGGCATATGGGAGGGCAAGACAACGGCACGCCAAGAATGCGGCTCGACCGCACTGTGGGCCTCCGTTGTGTCATTTCTTTTTTCTTTTTCCTTTTTTCTTTCATTTTTTTTACTTTCAGGACTCCGTCTTTGAGAAGTCCTGTCCGGCACTTGAATCGCCGAACTCATGATGCAACAGCCAGGGAAGCGGAAAGCCACATCGAGTGTTCAGGTGGTCTCTATTACGAGCATTATACCTGTTTTACATATCATCCAGCAGCTTACCCCTGGAGGGGGACATGTTAGATAGTCCCATCCCTTGCTTATCGCACTATTTGTATCGTTATGCTTCCATTGTTGTAGCTTTTTGAATAAACAATACATAGCTTTTGCTTATTATTGCTCTACTTCCTTTATATATACATATGTTCATTTCACGACATGTTGCAACCGTACACTTTGGTACGGTCAATACACCAGGGGCTTAGGTATCCCAAAATTATGGTGTGATAAGTCCGAACACTTTCACAAGTGCGGCACCCCGAACTTATAGCATTATATGAATTGGCTCTGAATCATGTCTTGGGTCAATAGTTGGGTTTGCCCGGCTCCGTGTTTTGGTACCTTACGCCCGCTATAACGGCTAAGGTAGCACCGGGAGAACCACTGCGATTGTGCCCCGATTATCTTTGGGTCGAGCACCTCAGTGGAGAAAGCTAAAACTGACCGTCATGATAGGGCGAGAACCGGTCGCTGTTCGAGAGGTTTTTTTGGGTCCCTAAAGACTTATGCCGCTTAGAGCGAGGAACCGAAATTGTCCGGCCAAGGCGTGGATAGTGCCCCGAACACGGTCATACGAATACTAGGGGCTTCGCCGAAATTTTAAAATTATAGAATTCTATGGCTAAGTGAGAGTGTTCAAGCATTATAAGTCCGGTTGCCTTGTTCGTTGTGTTGGCGTCTCCTAGATGGACCCAAGAATGGGAACAAGAGTGCTCAAGTTTATCCCGAACACCCCAAAGACTTTCGTGGCATGGGGGCTGAAGCCAACGACTTGCCATCTCTCAAATTTGATAAGCGGCCGCCTGAAGGTAATATTTTAAATTAATAAGCGTTGCTTAGCGCATATGAACAAGTTTTCAGCGTACAGGATAACAAATGCGAGTTTATTCCAAAATTACATCTTTGGAGCACTCATCCGCTATTCGGCGGGCACCCTTCAGGAGGCCCTCATAGTACATTTCGGGCGTGCGATGCTCATGGCCCTTCGGTGGCCCGTCCGTCACAAGCTTCTCCGCATCCAGCTTGCCCCCGTGCACTTTAGCACGGGCAAGGGCCCGACGGACACCTTCAATGCAGACGGAGCGCTTGATAACTTCAAGTCAGACAGGCATCCACCGGCCCATGCACCAAGCGAAGTAGCTCCGGGCATGGCCTCCAATGGCCACAGCGCTTATAAGGCCCTTCATGGCTTGTCAATGGCGACCTTATGGAGCTCGACCATTTGCTTCACTGGTCGCTCGAAACTGCCGGATGGTCGGCCTCAAAGACATCTTGAGACCAGAACACCTTTTCCGTCGAGCTCCCCTCCTTGGCGCGGTAGAATGCGGCAGCATCAGACACACTACGGGGCAAATCTGCGAATGCTCTTGGAGAGCTCGAATCCTGGTAAGTAATAGGTAATTCACTTTCACATGCTTGCTTTGCATAAAGAATGCCTTACCCGCCGCTATCTTCTTTAAAGACTCAATTTCTTGGAGGGCTTTTTGGGCCTCGGCCTTAGCAGCTTTGGCACTCTCAAGAGCCGAGGCGAGCTCGGACTCTCGAGTCTTCGAGTCACGCTCCAAACTCTCGTGTTTTTCCACGAGAGCTTGGAGCTCTTGCCGTACCTTGGCTAGCTGCGCCTCCCCCTTCTCTCGCTCGGTGCGTTCCGCAGCCGCTTTGTTTTCGGCCACGGACACCGCTTCCTTCAGGGTCGCCACCTCGTTCGTGGCCCCTGCAGTACCCAAGTTATTCCTGTTTTTTTTTGCAACCAAAACCTTTTCTATAAGGTATTTCTTTAATAAGGTATTACTTACCTTCCTTGTCCTCGAGCTGCTTCTTGGCTTGTGCGAGCTCGTTCTCGGACCGCTCGAGGTTACGCTTCAATGCATTGACCTCCATCGGTCAAAGCAGAGGTCAGCGGCAGCCTGCATTCCCATATTGACATACTTATGTTAGACTCCTGCGTATATCTTTTTAGATCCTTAGTTCGACTTTTCTTTCCGAACACCGAACTAAGCATCGGGGCTACTCTGTCTATGCGGTAATATTTTACATGTTTCAAACTTACCTCAAAGCCCGTTAGAAGGCTGGTACAGGCTGGTCGATCCGCTCTTGGCGGATCGAGCTATCCGATCACCCGCACTCATAACGGTCACGGTGCTCCTCCTCGATGGAAGCGCTGTTAAGCGCCTCCAGTAAGCTATCCGGTGCCTCCGGTTGGACGGAGGACACCGGCGTCTTACCCTTCTTGCGAAGGATCCGCTGGCCGGACTTCAGAACCGCTGATGGTTCCGGCATGGAGTCCGGACGAGGGTCGGGCTTAGAGCCCCTGGGGGTCTTGCCCCCTGCACGCCTGGAGTCCGGGAGGTTGCCTTGTGGCACCTCCGGCGCCACCTCCTCTTGACCAAGCCCCCCTTGGGGCCCCACCGCAGCGTCATCCGCAGTGTGAGGCGAGGAGGCGGTCATAAGCGAAGTACTCTCCATTTCCGACGAGCCCAGGGACCCGCTCGATGAATCGGCGAACTCGCCCTTAGGCGGGCTGCACGGTTGTTCGACATTAGAGAACACTCTGCAATAATAAAAAGCCATGGGTATCCGAACACTTACGATCTCGCCAGTGGCTTGGCCCTTGTAGTCCAATCCTCCTCGTCGTCGTCAACGTTGGTGGAGAAGTCCGGAGGAAGGGTTCTTACCTTCTTGGACCCTCCGGCCTCCCGGTTAGGGCGGCCTTCCTTTTCTCCTCCTCACTGGGAGGAGCTTCTTCTTCTTCCTCCTCGTCTTGAGGAGAAGATTACGCTTGAATCGGCAGCACACTGCATCGGGAGCTCCTTCGAGTTCCCGTGGCCTTCTTCTTGGCCTTCTTCTCCGGCACCACGTACAGCGCCGGAGCCAGCAGCCCCGTCAATCGGGCGTCCTCCGGGTCTTCCGGCAAAGGAGCCGGACAGTTAATCTATCCGGACGTCTTCAGCCAGTCCTGTCAAAGATTAGGGAGTTTTAGATCCCACGTAGAGTCAATCTATGAAAAAAGAGTCCCGTAAAGGGTAAAATAACTTACCTCGCCTGCTTGACGCTGCGAGCTGTATCCGCGATCTTTGGTAGCGGATGTTGGGGCTTCGGCGCCCTTGAACAACACCTTCAAGGCGTCTTCATACGTAGTGTCGAAGAGCCGGCTCAAGGTTTGGTGCTGTGCCGGATCGAACTCCCACAAGTTAAAGGCCCGTTGTTGGCATGGGAGAATCCGGCGGATGAGCATCACCTGGATTACGTTGACAAGCCTAAGATTCTTGGCCACCAGGTTTCGGACGCATGTTTGAAGTCCGGATGTCTCGTCCGAATTCCCCCACGTCAGGCCCGTCTCTTTCCATGACAAGAGCCGAGTGGGGAAGCCAGATCTGAACTCGGGGGCCGCCACCCATTCGGTGTTGCGGGGCCAGTGATGTAGAACCACCCCGATTGCCACCCCTTTATTGTCTCCACGAAGGCGCCTTCGAGCCATCGGACTTTGGCCATCTTGCCAACCATGGCGCCTCCGCACTCCGCTTGACGGCCGCCCACTACCTTCGGCCGGACGTTGAAGATCTTCAGCCATAAGCCGAAGTGGGGCTGGATGCAGAGGAAAGCCTCACACACGACGGTAAATGCCGAGATGTTGAGGATGAAATTCGGGGCCAGGTCGTGGAAGTCCAGGCCATAGTAGAACATGAGCCCTTGGACAAATGGGTGAAGTGGAAAACCTAGTCCGCGGAGGAAGTGGGGGAGAAACACTACCCTCTCATGGGGCCCGGGGGTTGGAATAAGCTGCCCCGCTTCAGGCATCCTGTGCGCAATATCACCGGACAAGTTCCGGCCTCCCGCAGTCTTTTGATGCGCCCCTCCGTGACGGAGGAGGCCATCCACCTGCCTCCCGCTCTTGACATGGTTGGAGAAGGTTGAGGTGGGATGTGCGGACTTAGTATTTGGAGCTCGAGTCTTGGCGGAAATGGATAAGCAAAGGAGGAAGAAGGCGAGGGTGAAAAGGTGGATCCTTATCCCCTTATATGGGATGCAGACGACGCTGTCGTCCCCACCAACTGGTAAAACTCGCTTATTTCCCAAGCGCCGTAATCAATGGCGCGGATGGGTTACCCACGTCCGTATTGATGAGAATCCCGGAATAAGGGGGCACGATCTATGCTTTGATAAGACGTGCCAAGGAAACCGCCTCGCTAAACACGCTGAGGTGGAACAGTAAAAAATGATTCATATAAAGGCCTGGCCGTGGTGTGATGTCACGCCGCAGAATACGTCAGCAGATCTGTGCAAAAATTATTCTATCTACGGTGTTATGTGGAACTTGTTTTGCAGAGCCGGACACTATCCTTGTGTTCAAAACCTTCTATGGAGTATTCGGAGGAGGAACTCGCCTTGCAATGTCGAAGACAATCAACGCGCTGGACTCATCGTCATTGAAGCCTGGTTCAGGGGCTACTGAGGGAGTCCAGGACTAGGGGGTGTCCGGATAGCCGGACTATCGTCACGGGCGGACTCCAAGACTATGAAGATACATGATTGAAGACTTCGTCCCGTGTCCGGATGGGACTTTCCTTGGCGTGGAAGGCAAGCTTGGCGATCTGGATATGTAGATCTCCTACCATTGTAATCCGACTCTGTAACCCTAACCTATCCGGTGTCTATATAAACCGGAGGGTTTTAGTCCGTGGGGCGAACAACAATCATACCATAGGCTAGCTTCTAGGGTTTAGCCTCATTGATCTCGTGGTAGATCTACTCTTGTACTACCCATATCATCAATATTAATCAAGCGGGGAGTAGGGTATTACCTCCATCGAGAGGGCCCGAACCTGGGTAAAAACATTGTGTCCCTTGTCTCCTGTTACCATCCGCCTAGACGCACAGTTCGGGACTCCCTACCCGAGATCCGCCGGTTTTGACACCGACACCCACCGTAAAATACTTATGCTCTTGAGAGAAGCCACTAGTGAAACCTATGGCCCCCGGGTCTATCTCATCATATTAATCTTCCAACACTTAGTTATTTACTTTGCTTTTTTACTTTGCTTTTATTTTACTTTGCATCTTTATCACAAAAATACCAAAAATATTATCCTATCATATCTATCAGATCTCACTCTCGCTAGTGACCGTGAAGGGATTGACAACCCCTTATCGCGTTGGTTGCGATGAGTTATTTGTTTTGTGCAGGTGCGAGGGACTCATGCGTAGCCTCCTCTTTGGATTGATACCTTGGTTCTCAAAAGCTGAGGGAAATACTTACGCTGCTTTGCTGCATCACCCTTTGCTCTTCAAGGAAAACCAACGCGATTGCTTAAGAGGTAGCAAGAAGGATTTACATTTGTTGCGGGGAGGTCTACGCAAAAGTCAATGTACCAAGTACCCATCACAATCCCTTATCTCCCGCATTACATTATTTGCTTTTGCCTCTCGTTTTCCTCTCCCCCACTTCACCCTTGCCGTTTTATTCGCCCTCTCTTTTTCGTTTGCCTCTTTTTCGCTTGCTTTTTGTTTGCTCGTTTGTTGGATTGCTTCTTTGTCACGATGGCTCAAGATAATACCAAATTATGTGACTTGAACAATACCAACAATAATGATTTCCTTAGCACTCCGATTGTTCCTCTTACTGATACTGAATCTTGAGAAATCAATGATGCTTTGTTGAATCTTGTCATGAAATATCAATTCACCGGCCTTCCTAGTGAAGATGTCGCCACTCATCTAAATAGCTTAATTGATTTATGTGATATGCAAAAGAAGAAAGATGTTGATAATGATACTGTTAAATTGAAGCTATTTCCTTTTTCGCTTACAGATCGTGCTAAAGCTTGGTTTTCGTCTTTGCCTAAAAATAGTATTGATTCTTGGAATAAGTGCAAAGATGCTTTTATCTCTAAGTATTTTCCTCCCGCTAAGAACATCTCTCTTAGAAACGATATTATGAATTTTAAGCAACTTGATCATGAACATGTTGCACAAGCTTGGGAGAGGATGAAATTAATGATTCGTAATTGCCCTACTCATGGTTTGAATTTGTGGATGATTATACAAAAAAATTTATGCCGGATTGAATTTTGCTTCTAGAAATCTTTTAGATTCGGCCGCGGGAGGCACTTTTATGGAAATCACTTAAGGAGAAGCTACTAAACTCCTAGATAATATTATGGTTAATTATTCTCAATTGCACGTGAAAGATCTCGCTAATAAAGAAGTGCATGCGATAGAAGAAATAAATGTTTTGAGTGGAAAGATGGATGAACTTATGAAATTATTTGCTACTAAGAGTGTTTCTTCTGATCCTAATGATATGCCTTTGTCTACTTTGATTGAGAATAATAATGAATCTATGGATGTGAATTTTGTTGGTAGGAATAAATTTCGTAACAACGCGTATAGAGGAAACTTTAATCCTAGGCATTATCCTAGTAATTCCTCCAATAATTATGGTAATTCCTACAACAATTCTTATGGAAATTTTAATAAGATGCCCTCTGAATTTGAGACTAGTGTTAAAGAGTTTATGAATTCGCAGAAGAATTTCAATGCTTTGCTTGAAGAGAAATTGCTTAAAGTTGATGAATTGGCTAGGAGCGTTGATAGAATTTCTCTTGATGTTGATTCTTTAAAGCTTAGATCTATTCCTCCTAAGCATGATATCAATGAGTCTCTCAAAGCCATGAGAATTTCCATTGATGAGTGCAAAGAAAGAACCGCTAGGATGCGTGCTAAGAAAAGATTGCTTTATGAAAGCGTGTTCTTCACATTTCTATGAAAATAAAGAGGAAGATCTAAAAGTTATTGATGTGTCCCCTATTAAATCTTTGTTTTGTAATATGAATCTTGATAATGATGGGACTGAATATGATCCACCTTTACCTAGAAGGCGTTCCAAAAATTCTGAGTTTTTAGATCTTGATGGTAAAATTGATAAAAGTGGGATTGTAGAAATCAAAACGTTAGATGTTGATAAACCCACTATTTTGGATTTCAAGGAATTTGATTATGAAAATTCCTCTTTGATAGATTGTATTTCCTTGTTGCAATCTGTGCTAAATTCTCCTCATGCTTATAGTCAAAATAAAGCGTTTACTAAACATATCGTTGATGCCTTGATGCAATCTTATGAAGAAAAACTTGAGTTGGAAGTTTCTATCCCTAGAAAACTTTATGATGAGTGGGAACCTACTATTCAAATTAAGATTAAAAATCATGAGTTCTATGCTTTATGTGATTTGGGTGCTAGTGTTTCCACTATTCACAAAACTGTGTGCGATTTGCTAGGTTTCCGTGATTTTGATGATTGCTCTCTAAACTTGCACCTTGTGGATTCCACTATTAAGAAACATATGGGAAGAATTAATGATGTTCTTATTGTTGCAAATATGAACTATGTGCCCGTAGATTTTATTGTTCTTGATATAGATTGCAATCCTTCATGTCCTATTATTCTTGGTAGACCTGTCCTTAGAACAATTGGTGCAATTATTGATATGAAGGAAGGGAATATTAGATTCCAATTTCCATTAAAGAAAGGAATGGAACACTTCCCTAGGAAGAAAATAAAACTACATTATGAATCTATTATGAGAGCCACTTATGGATTGCCTACCAAAGATGGCAATACCTAGATCTATCCTTGCTTTTATGCCTAGCTAGGGGCGTTAAACGATAGCGCTTGTTGGGAGGCAACCCAATTTTATTTTTAGTTTTTTGCTTTTTGCTTATGTTTAGGAATAAATGTTTGTTCTATCCTCTGGTTAGATGTGTTTTTATGTTTTAATTAGTGTTTGTGCCAAGTTAAACCTATAGGATTTTCTTGGATGATAGTTATTTGATCTTGCAGAAATTTCCAGAAACTTTCTGTTCACGAAAATAATTGTTAAAAATCACCAGAACGTGATAAAATACTGATTCAAATTGATGCTGATCAATAAACAAATTTTATAGGTCTTTCTATTTTTACTGATTTTTTGGAGTTCCAGAAGTTTGCGTTAGTTACAGATTACTACAGACTGTTCTGTTTTTGACAAATTCTGTTTTTCGTGTGTTGTTTGTTTATTTTAATGAATCTATGGCTAGTAAAATAGTTTATAAACCATAGAGAAGTTGGAATACAGTAGGTTTAACAACAATATAAATAAAGAATGAGTTCATTACAGTATCTTGAAGTGGTCTTTTGTTTTATTTCGCTAACGGAGCTCACGAGATTTTCTGTTAAGTTTTGTGTTGTGAAGTTTTCAAGTTTTGGGTGAAAGATTTGATGGATTATGGAACAAGGAGTGGCAAGAGCCTAAGCTTGGGGATGCCCATGGCACCCCAAGATAATCTAAGGACACCAAAAAGCCAAAGCTTGGGGATGCCCCGAAAGGCATCCCCTCTTTCGTCTACTTCCATCGGTAACTTTACTTGGAGCTATATTTTTATTCAGCACATGATATATGTGTTTTGCTTGGAGCGTCTTGTATGATTTGAGTTTTTGATTTTTAGTTTACCACAATCATCCTTTCTGTACACACCTTTTGAGAGAGGCACACATGATTTGGAAATTATTAGAATACTCTATATGCTTCACTTATATCTTTTGAGTTATATAGTTTTGCTCTAGTACTTCACTTATATCTTTTAGAGCACGGTGGTGGATTTGTTTTATAGAAACTATTGATCTCTCATGCTTCACTTAGATTATTTTGAGAGTCTTAAATAGCATGGTAATTTGCTTAAATAATCCTAATATGCTAGGTATTCAAGAATAGTAAAAACTTTCTTATAAGTGTGTTGAATACTAAGAGAAGTTTGATGCTTGATGATTGTTTTGAGATATGGAGGTAGTGATATTAAAGTTGTGCTAGTTGAGTAGTTGTGAATTTGAGAAATGCTTGTCTTGAAGTTTGCAAGTCCCGTAGCATGCACTAATGGTAAACGTTATGTAACAAATTTGAAACATGAGGTGTTCTTTGGTTGTCCTCCTTATGAGTGGCGGTCGGGGGGCGATGGTCTTTTCCTACAAATCTATCCCCTAGGAGCATCTTGTATGATGCTTGGTTTTTGATGACTTGTGGATGTTTGCAATAAGTATGTGAGTTCTTTATGACTAATGTTGAGTCCATGGATTATACGCACTCTCACCCTTCCATCATTGCTAGCCTCTTGATACTGCATTGCCCTTTCTCACATTGAGAGTTGGTGCAAACTTCGGTGCATCCAAACCCCGTGATATGATACGCTCTTTCACACATAAGCCTCCTTATATCTTCCTCAAAACAGCCACCATACCTACCTATTATGGCATTTCCATAGCCATTCCGAGATATATTGCCATGCAACTTTCCACCATTCCGTTTATCATGACGCGTTCATCATTGTCATATTGCTTAGCATGATCATGTAGTTGACATAGTATTTGTGGCAAATCCACCGTTCATAATTCTTTCATACATGTCACTCTTGGTTCATTGCATATCCCGGTACACCGGCGGAGGCATTCATATAGAGTCATACTTTGTTCTAGTATCGAGTTGTAATCGTTGAGTTGTAAATAAATAGAAGTGTGATGATCATCATTTCCTAGAGCATTGTCCCAAGTGAGGAATAAAAAAAAAGAGAAAGGCCATATAAAAAAAGAGAAGGCCCAAAAAAAATGAGAGAAAAAGATAGAAGGGACAATGTTACTATCCTTTACCACACTTGTGCTTCAAAGTAGCACCATAATCTTCATGATAGAGAGTCTCTTGTTTTGTAACTTTCATATACAAGTGGGAATTTTTCATTATAGAACTTGGCTTGTATATTCCAACAATGGGCCTCCTCAAGTGCCCTAGGTCTTCGTGAGCAAGCAAGTTGGATGCACACCCAGTTCGTTTCTTTTGTTGAGCTTTCATACATTTATAGCTCTAGTGCATCCGTTGCATGGCAATCCCTACTCCTTGCATTAACACCAATCGATGGGCATCTCCATAGCTCATTGATTAGCCTCGTTGATGTGAGACTTTCTCCTTTTTTGTCTTCTCCACATAACCCCCATCATCATATTCTATTCCACCCATAGTGCTATGTCCATGGCTCGCGCTCATGTATTGCGTGAAAGTTTATAGGTTTGAGATTACTAAAGTATGAAACAATTGCTTGGATTGTCATTGGGGTTGTGCATGATGAGAGCATTCTTGTGCGACGAAAATGAAGCATGACTAAACTATATGATTTTGTAGGGATGAACTTTCTTTGGCCATGTTATTTTGAGAGGACATAATTGCTTAGTTAGTATGCTTGAAGTATTATTACTTTTATGTCAATATGAACTTTTATCTTGAATCTTTCGGATCTGAATATTCATACCACAATTAAGAAGAATTACATTGAAATTATGCCTAGTAGCGCTCCGCATCAAAAATTCTGTTTTTATCATTTACCTACTCGAGGACGAGCAGGAATTAAGCTTGGGGATGCTTGATACGTCTCCAACGTATCTATAATTTTTGATTGCTCCATGCTATATTATCTTCTATTTTGGACATTATTGGGCTTTATTATTAACTTTTATACTATTGTTGTTTTTTTCCTATTTCAGAGTTTCGCAGAAAAAGAATATCAAACAGAGTCCAAACGGAATGAAACCTTCGGGAACGTGATTTTTGGAACGAACAAGATCCATGAGACTTGGACCCTACGTCAAGAAACAAAATAGGAGGCCACGAGGTAGGGGGGCGCGCCTACCCCCCAGGGCGCGCCCTCCAACCTCGTGGGCCCCTGTTGCTCCACCGACGTACTCCTTCCTCCTATATACCTATGTACCCCGAAACGATCAGATACGGAGCCAAAAACCAAATTCCACCGCCGCAACCTTCTGTACCCATGAGATCCCATCTTGGGGCCTGTTAGGAGCTCACTGAGGGGGCATCCATCACGGAGGGCTTCTACATCAACACCATGGCCTCTCCGCTGAAGTGTGAGTAGTTTACCTCAGACCTTGGGGTCCATAGTTAGTAGCTAGATGGCTTCCTCTGTCTTTTTGGATCTCAATACAATGTTCTCCCCCTCTCTCGTGGAGATCTATTCGATGTAATCTTCTTTTCGCGGTGTGTTTGTTGAGACCGATGAATTATGGGTTTATGATCAAGTTTATCTATGAACAATATTTGAATCCTCTCTGAATTATTTTATGTATGATTGGTTATCTTTGCAAGTTTCTTTGAATTATCAGTTTGGTTTGGCCTACTAGATTGATCTTTCTTGCAGTGGGAGAAGTGCTTAGCTTTGGGTTCAATCTTGCAGTGTCCCTTCCCAGTGACAGTAGGGGCAGCAAGGCACGTATTATATTGTTGCCATCGAGGATAACAAGATGGGGTTTTTATCATATTGCATGAATTTATCCCTCTACATCATGTCATCTTGCTTAAGACGTTACTCTATTTTATGAACTTAATACTCTAGATGCATGCTGGATAGCGGTTAATGAGTGGAGTAATAGTAGTAGATGCAGGCAGGAGTCGGTCTACTTGTCTCGGACGTGATGCCTATATACATGATCATACCTAGATATTCTCATAACTATGCTCAATTCTGTCAATTGCTCAACAATAATTTGTTCACCCACCGTAAAATACTTATGCTCTTGAGAGAAGCCACTAGTGAAACCTATGGCCCCCGGGTCTATCTTCATCATATTAATCTTCCAACACTTGGTTATTTCCTTTGTTTTTTTACTTTGCTTTTATTTTACTTTGCATGTTTATCACAAAAATACCAAAAATATTATCCTATCATATCTATCAGATCTCACTCTCGTAAGTGACCGTGAAGGGATTGCCAACCCCTTATTGCGTTGGTTGCGAGGATTTATTTGTTTTGTGTAGGTGCGAGGTACTCGCGCGTAGCCTCCTACTGGATTGATACCTTGGTTCTAAAAAACTGAGTGAAATACTTACGCTACTTTGCTGCATCACCCTCTCCTCTTCAAGGGAAAACCAACGCAGTGCTTAAGAGGTAGCACTCGCTAAGATCTCGCGGACGAACTCGACGAACTCACAACACAAAGACACAAGATTTATACTGGTTTGGGCCACCGTTGTGGTGCAATACCCTACTCCAGTGTGGTGGTGGTGGATTGCCTCTTGGGTTGATGATGAACCGTACAAGGGGAAGAGCAGACTCCTGAGGTTGAGGTGTTCTTGTGCTCTGCGAGCTTGTGGATGTGAGGATGGAAGGCGGAATCGATCCCTTTCCCAGTGGTGCCTAGTTCTACTTATATAGGCCCTGGTCCTCTCCCCAAATATTAAGCGGGAAGGGAGCCAACAACGGCCAATTTTAAAGGGGACAACTAGTACAACTTATCCTGACAAAAGCGGTCTTCGCCTGTGAATGGCTCTGGTGATGACGCCGTCTTGGGCTCCATGGTGACCTCCGTCCTGCCGTCCTGCTGGTCTTGGTCTCGTTGCACCGATATGGAAACCTTTGCTTGATGCCTCGATACTCCGCGCCTCCGCTTGCCTTCTTAGCACCAAAGAGGAAACAAGGACGCTGCACGCGCTGGCGCCCTCCTGATCTTGATCGTCATGGCTCACGTCACGAGAGCCTTGCGAGGTTTGCCCTGCCTTGATTTCTCCGCTCCTCGCGAGGCAGCCTGGTGAGACCGCTCCTGAGGAGGTATTGCGTCGCTCGCGAGGGTCTTGCATGCCTTGTTGATGAATATGGGTCGTACAGGCCTGCAGCACAGCCACGTCGTGGGCCGCAGGCAGGCAAGTTTGGGGACCCCCGTTCCCGGAACGCCGACAGATTCACTCAATTTGCTCCGTATGTAGTCCATATTGAAACGGACGTAATAGTACGCACTCTCCCTCGCCCCTCGACCCTCGCCCACGTGGTGGACGTGCAGCAATTCATTTGGTCTCATATAGCCGGAACAATATATGCTGCAATACCATTATTGCTCAACTTCCTATAGAGGCGAAGAGCCAATCGCAAGGTTAATATTTTGGAGATGCCAAGCGCAAGGTTTATAGGAGAACGAGTAGTAGGTGCCGCGTCATTTATAAATAAAGTTTTTTTTCTTCAGTGGCACGTACACAATATAAATAGGTTCATATGGAGAGAAAAGGAAACCGCTCCACTATATACATAGGCAGGACGAGCCTACACGGTTGCTTGCTGGGGTTGCTCTCTTCAGTATTCACACTCTCTCGCACAAAAAGACTGTGGCCACATCTCTAACATCCCGGCGGATCACGTTCGCTGGGGGAAGGGGTGGATGCTTAGTGTAGATGCGGTCGCCGTCACCGACGGCAAAAACCCACTGTCGGCACGTCCCGATCAGGGGTCCCCGCCGTTCTCTCTCACAAAGCTGGTGAGGTTGCCTTCGTCCATTACTCACTACCGCAAGGTGGGCAGTTGCCTCGTCCCGCCGCCCTTCTCTAGGTTGAGCTACATCCCGACATCCCTCAGGTACAACTCCCTTTACAGCCGGCTTGCACCACTGCTCCAGCTGCCCACATCACTCCATGTGGATATTTCTCTACTTCTTTGCCCCGCACATACCTCTATTGGCTTCTACATACTGTATTTGTGATGAGTTTATGTCTCATCAACTAGTCCCAGCAATCTTATTCTAATCACGCTTCTTCAATTTCTTTGCCAGAGGGATGGTCATCTCGATTTTGGTGAAACTGCACAAAATGATCCGGTGGTCAAAGGGTTGCAAACTTCATTTCTTCGGAAGCTCCAACGTTGCCAGCAAATTAAAGCCTGGTTAGGGTATACAGTTCAAGGGCTAGGGACTGCATGGATCGTTTTTTTTTTCTTTAGATGTATCTGTTCCAAAATAAGTGTCAACTTTAGTAGTAGTACAACTTTGTACTAAATTTTGCATAAAGTTGAGACACTTATTTTGGAACGGAGGGAGTACAAATTTGCTATGATCTGTCAATCATTGAGATGCAATAGCATGCATGTTAGTCTCCTTTGTATTTGATGAAATGTTGCAACGGGCAACCATGGACGCATAAGATACATGAAGCAAGCTGGTAGCTTCATAGCATTGTACAAATTTAGCTCATTGATAAATTCTGACGTACTATACTAGTACTATGTAAAGAGTTAGGTGTCGCACGGTGTCCAGAAAATATGGTGATAGTGTGAGGTGGGCCATGTAATCACTGAGCCTGCGTGTTTTCACTGCTCTTGCACTCCTCCGCTCAGAATGGAGATAATTGCAATCTAGTAGTACCTCCTTCTGCCAAAAGCGTGGGACATCCAGCAGTCCTACCACCTCAGTAATAATGACCAATGAGCCGTCAAATCACATAGACCCAGCAGTAAGTTAGACGGATGAAGCAACCATCACTCTTGAATCCTCTTCTCCCTTCAATGTAGGCGCTAGTGAGAGGTCGCGTCCGCTCTGCCCGGGCATGAATGCGGCACCGATTCTTTGGAGCGGCGCTGACCGTTTCAGGCGGGAAGCGCGCGCGGGCGATGGAGGGGCTTTGGGTGGTCCAGGCTGGTCACGAGCGGGCGTGGCAGCTGTCCCGCCTGTCCCGACTGGACGCCCGGAAACGAGAGGATGCACCAACTCTCGCGGCTAAATCATACACTACACACCATCTCTCTGTAGGAGTAGGTCGATGTGTCGCTCTCTCTAACACACACATGTTGTTGAACACACACACACACACATGCCGAGGTAAAATGAGTCTATATCTCAATTAATGAAGACTTGCATGTTACCATCCATATCTTACTACCTACTATGAAAGTAGTAACATAGACTAGTAACATATGCATGTTACTAGTCCAAGTTACTGACCACTATGACCAGCCTAGCAATGTAACCAAACGCTCCTTACTCTGCCTTGTTATCTCCCCCGGAAACCCAATGCAGGAGCGCAACTACGCGTTGATGCATGCGAGTTAACACATGGCCCTGCAGGGTAGCTAAAACGGCATCTCTTAGTTGTTGTGATTAATCGTTGCATTTAGAGACAGAAATCAGGGCTTTGATTGGAGGAAGGACCGGTCAAGTTTCTCCTTCTCCTCCAATCTGCTTGCACCTCGTTTGGAAAAAAAAATATCTGCTTGCACCTTGGTCCGGCTGCACCTTCTAACGTGACTTATTACACCTAGACGGAGGGAGTAGTACAAGATACGGTGGCACACTGACTTAGGTCGAATACAAGTGCCCAAAATTGTGTGCATGTTATAATACGGATTCACTTAAAATAGTACATGAGCGAACAGAGGGATCAATTGGACAGTGTTCACGAGTAGTAGCGAGATGTGTGAGGTAAGATACACCGTTGGCGCTTTAATTTTTCTTATTAATTTTTTTGTTTCACCCTCTGACTGGTGGGACCCAACGTACTACGTGGAGAAAAGTAAGGTGACTAAGGCTGCATTATTTCTGGACTACCAACACTGCTTTAAATCCCAAAAGACCTTACCACCAAAGCCACATGACACGATTATGATTTAAATCCCAATGACTCCACGCAAAAAAAAAACCATGACATGCTTGTCACACGAATGCATGAATGTATTAAAGGTTATTTTCCTCTCGTTAAACATAATGTGGGGGTGGTGTAGCTGTTTAGCCTGTTCGCTCATCAAACATGAGGTCTCGGGTTCGATAACTACACTTGAGCATAATTTTGTTTTTGTTCGACTTCTTTCTTCCACCCAATGACAGGCAGGCCCCGCATGACAGAGAGAGAAAGTGATCTGGGGCGGTGCCAGGAGGATTCTTTGACTGGTCAAAATGGATGGATACGGAGCTATACGATCTCGTAGTGACCGTATAATCACCTCATCACGTATACGCTGCAGCCTCGGCGCTTGTTTTCGAGGGTTTGCACTCTTCACACTCTCTCTCCAGTATATATATACACGCCGGAGCCTCAGCGCTTATAGTTGCTCTCTTCACACTCTCTCACCCTCTCCAGATCTAAACAAGACTTTGTTGGCCTCTCTCTCTCCCCTCACTGCTGGTCAAAGAGCCGGCAGGATCCGTCCGCCAGGAAGGGAAGGAGGCTTAATGTTGTCGCCGTCAGCGAGGAAGGGAATCCACTACCGGCGCAGCTGTTCTCTTTCACCCAACGGCGGCGCGGGAGGGCCTCCGACCCCTTCTTCCTCGCTGCCGTACATAGTGTGGGCCGAACGGCCTCCGATCGCCCACCGAACCCCACCCCAATAACCTTAAGGTATAATTTACTTACCACATGCATTGCTCTAGCTGCATGTGGGCTTTTTCCGCTTCTGCACTTGAATCTAGGTGTTGGATCAAACAGGAAAATAGTGGGGAAAGTTGTATAGCATGAATCCAGGACGTGGTTCAAAGAGGAAAGGAAGGGGGGAAAGTACTAGTATAGACTGGCTATCCAGCACCTACGTTGGTCGAAAAGGGGAAACAATGACAAACGCAGTACGCACATCTGTAACGAACTGATCTTTTGTTTTGGGGGACAAGGCTGTAGAGTTTGAGCGGGACTAGATTTGCTGCGCTCACATAGGGAAAGGTGTCTAAAGATAACAAAACTAGGACCAACACAATTATGCTCCTTGGTTGTTTTTGTTCTTTGTCGCAACAGACTGTGCATCAGCCCTTCATACATCTTTTTTTTTGACTGGTGACGGTAGGGAAAACCCCCCACAACATTTAACTTTTATTCAAAAGAGATCAATACAATGTACAAAGATTACAAGGGGTAATCAAAACAGAAATGAAAAAGAAAGGAAACTAAACTACTAAGAATACAAAAAACTCATGGTGGTAGAAAGGAAATCCACTTTAGTAGGTCCTCCTTGTATCTAGCCATGACTTTGTGCTGCATGAGTGTAATATCATGGATAAATGCACTTCTCCATTTATTGAAACTCTGCCTCTCATGCCTGAACACTCTTGCATTCCTGATTATCCAAATGTTCCAGCAAGCAACAAAAACAACTTCAGTAAAAAAAGGTTGGTGTGTCGGTAGATGCACATGGTGCTGGTGCGTCAACTGTCCCATGCAACTCTTTAGCTGTTGTTAATCCAAGGCCCTTAAAAACTCCCTAGTCCCTACCTACTTGGTTCCAGTGACTAAACATGGACTATAGGTTATTAAATGACATGCTAAAAGACCATGTTACACCTAGTAATGAACTAATAGAGACAAGTCGCGATGTGGGGCAGGGGCAACTGTTGGAAAAAGTCCCAAAAAGACTCTCCCTCGGGGTCTTCTTTCTTTAGTCCCTAAAAGTCCATCATGTTTGGTTTAGATGGGACTAACATGGAATTTTTTTAGTCCCTACACCAAAATGTTCCTGTAAACAAACACCCTCTAATAATGCCGTTGGAAAATTGATGCAATGCCACAGTTAAAAGCAAATTACATGTCTAACGAATTTTATTGTTAATATAATCTCTTTGTTAATATTAATCAATGCCACCATTTGAGAAATGCTACTGTCTTGGTTTCTTTCCCATTTAGATAAGTTAGATGCTTCTTTTTGTTGGCTTCTGTGTCATCCACTGTTATTGACCACTCGTTGTTTCCTTTGCACCTCTGTGTAAACAGGGTTATCTACTTCACCTCGTTGCTATTGTGACCTTTTGTTGCACTACACAAAACACTTTTTTAAGAGTGTTTTGTGCACTTCAACCAAAATGTCACACCGACAATGTTGCTTGATTGCTTGATCTTAGTCAACTGCATAAGAGGAGACCTTACTTCCTATCTGCGTTGGCCAATTTGGTTCAGATCTTCTTCTTGTGAGTTGTTTGAATTCTGCGTCATGAGAGGTCAGTACTAGCCTTCTTTCACATGATTGTGCAGTGTGCTTTCATATGTTGTGCTACTTGTACGCTAATGTTGCTTGATTTTAGGGAACTGCACAAATGGAGACAAGACTTCCAATCTGTATGTGCACCGTAATATCCCATTGAGGTAAGATAAGGATATTTCACAACTGTTGGCCTGTATTTTGCTACTTTCATCTGAAAATTAACGTCGTTATTTAGTGCTATACTTGTGCTCCCTAATTGACATGCCAAATCTTACATTGAAGGCGAAGCTTGTTTGTTATTGAACCAAGTGATGAAGGGGAAGAACAAGCAGAAGAAAAACAAAAATCAAATCTCGGTGTTGTAATGAAGCACTGGAACTGTGATGACACAAGTAATGATATAGTTTTGCATCTTAATTTATTGCTATGGCTGGAACGAGCAATTGTTTTGCCACTGATTTGATGCCACCCTTAATGTAATATGTGATTATCTCTATTTGTGCAAACAGGGATCTTCTTTGAAGATCCCATATATTTTAGTGGAACTGCACAAGAAGATGTTGGAAACATTAAACTAATCGAGGAGTATATAGTAAGCATGGCAACCACAGTAGATAACAAGAGATGGTTTCGGAGAAGCGCTTGATCTGTATGCTCTACACAATAAGCCTCCTGACAAAGGTTGGTACTTGCCCACGGATTTCATCCATATGACTGAGCTTTGTCATCTCTATTGGTGTTGTGCTACTGTTTAGATACTGTCATGAGAAAGCGGTATTGTCCTTGAGAAGTGCTTCATCTGTGTTGTTAAATATTTCCTTTCCCTTTTTTTCGAGCAAACAGGGATGCTAGCATTTAGTTGTCCTCTTGTCTTTGCATAATAGGATCATCCTCCTCTGAATAAGAATATGGAGTACGTGAAGTGCCTAGTTCCGATTATGCCAGGATAAAGAAGCCAAGCCTCTCTTCTTAAGAAGGGAGCAGTTGAAGGATGGTTACATTATTGCCCACAAGAACAAACTAACTTCAGCTCAGAACGACTCACATATCTGCATCTTTGTTGCTGTGATGGCCAGTACAATGTTGTTTTACGATTCCTTCCGATAAGTTCCATTTTTTTAAATGTGTGCTCTACATGGATCATGTAGGTTGACTGTTTAAACTGTCAATTCATAGTACAGTTTGCTTTATACTAATCACTTTTTTGTATTTATGCAAACATGGGTGCTCAACTAGATTTCAATGGGAACTGTGATGACCCACAAGTATAGGGGATCTATCGTAGTCCTTTCGATAAGTAAGAGTGTCAAACCCAACGAGGAGCAGAAGGAAGTGATAAGCGTTTTTCAGCAAGGTATTCTCTGCAAGTACTGAAATAAGTGGTAACAGATAGTTTTGTGATAAGATAATTTGTAACGAGCGACAAGTAACAAAAGTAAATAAAGTGCAGCAAGATGGCCCAATCCTTTTTGTAGCAAAGGACAAGCCTGGACAAACTCTTATATAGAGAAAGCGCTCCGAGGACACATGGGAATTATCGTCAAGCTAGTTTTCATCACGTTCATATGATTTGCGTTCGGTATTTTGATAATTTGATATGTGGGTGGACCGGTGCTTGGGTGCTGTTCTTACTTGAACAAGCATCCCACTTATGATTAACCTCTATTTCAAGCATCCGCAACTACAACAAAAGTATTAACGTAAACCTAACCATAGCATGAAACATATGGCTCCAAATCAGCCCCTTACGAAGCAACGCATAAACTAGGGTTTAAGCTTACATCACTCTAGCAACCCATCATCTACTTATTACTTCCCAATGCCCTCCTCTAGGCCCAAATAATGGTGAAGTGTTATGTATTCGACGTTCACATAACACCACTAGAGGCTAGACAACATACATCTTATCAAAATATCGAATGAATACCAAATTCACATGACTACTAATAGCAAGACTTCTCCCATGTCCTCAGGAACAAACGTAACTACTCACAAAGCATATTCATGTTCATAATCAGAGGGTTATTAATATGCATAAAGGATCTGAACATATGATCTTCCACCAAATAAACCAACTAGCATCAACTACAAGGAGTAATCAACACTACTAGCAACCTACTAGTACCAATCCGGACTTGGAGACAAGAATTGGATACAAGAGATGAACTAGGGTTTTGAGAGGAGATGGTGCTGGTGAAGATGTTGATGGAGATTGCCCTCTCCCGATGAGAGCAGCGTTGGCGATGACGATGGCGATGATTTCCTCCTCCTGGAGGGAAGTGTCCCCGGCAGAACAGCTCTGCCGGAGGCCTAGATTGGTTTCGCCAAGGTTCCGCCTCGTGGCGGGAGTCTCGTCCCGAAAGGTTGCTTATTATTTTTTCCTTGACGAAAGACTTCATATAGCGGAAGATGGCCACGGGAGAGCCAACAGGGGGCCCACGAGGCGGGGGGGAGCGCACTGGGGGGTAGGGCGCGCCCCCACCCTCGTGGACAGGTGGTGGCCCCCCTGACATATTTCTTCCGCTCAGTATTTTTTATTATTTCCAAAAATGACCTTCGTGGAGTTTCAGGACTTTTGGAGCTGTGCAGAATAGGTCTCTAATATTTGCTCCTTTTCCAGCCCAGAATTCCAGCTGCCGGCATTCTCCCTCCTTATGTTAACCTTGAAAAATAAAAGAGAATATGCATAAGTATTGTGACATAACGTGTAATAACAGCCCATAATGCAATAAATATCGATATAAAAGCATGATGCAAAATGGACGTATCAACTCCCCCAAGCTTAGACCTCGCTTGTCCTCAAGCGGAAGCCGATAACGATAAATATGTCCACATGTTTAGAGGTAGAGGTGCCGATAAAATAAAATACGGACATGAGGGCATCATGATTATTCTCATAACAGCAACATATATGAATATTGTCATATGATTTCTTATGCTCAAGTAATAATCTATTCACAATGCGAAGTATGAATAAGAAACTTTATTGAGAACTAACAAACTATAATCTCGATCCTTTGAAGCAATTGCAATTTATCATAACATCGGAAAGAGTCTATGTCGAGCTTTCTAGCAAGTCCACATACTCAACTATCATTTAGTCTTTCATAATTGCTAACACTCACGCAATACTTGTGGTTATGGAGTTTTAATCGGACCTGAGAGAGAAAGATAGGGGCTTATAGTTTCGCCTCCCAACCTTTTACCTCAAGGGTAATGTCAACAATAATAACTCATGCTGACTTACATCCAATTAGATATATCTACCAGGATCTTTCCAACACCCAGTGCTTGCCAAAGGATAAAATGTAAAAAGGAAAGGTGAAGATCACCATGACTCTTGCATAAGGTAGAAGATAATAGTAACAGATAGGCCTATCGCAGAGGGAAGCAGAGGTTGCCATGCGCTTTAAGGGTTGGATGCACAAAATCTTAATGCGAAAGAACGTCACTTTATATTGCCACTTGTGATATGAACCTTTATTATGCAGTCCGTCGCTTTTATTTCTTCCACATCACAAGATCGTATAAAGCTTATTTCCTTCACACCAATCAATCATACATATTTAGAGAGCAATTTTTATTGCTTGCACCGATGAAAACTTACTTGAAGGATCTTACTCAATCCATAGGTAGATATGGTGGACTCTCATGGCAAAACAGGTTTAAGGGTTTTGGAAGCACAAGTAGTATCTCTACTTGGTGCTAAGAATTTGGCTAGCATGAGGGGGAAAGGCAAGCTCAACATGTTGGATGATCCATGACAATATACTTTATCTCAGATATAAGAAAACATAACCCATTACGTTGTCTTCCTTGTCCAACATCAACTCTTTAGCATGTCATATTTTAATGAGTGCTCCCAATCATAAGAGATGTCCAAGATAGTATATCTATATGTGAAACCTCTCTTTCTTTATTACTTCCTATTAATTGCAACGATGACCAAAGCTATGTTTGCCAACTCTCAACAATTTTTAATCATCATACTCTTTCTATGTGAAGTCATTACTCTCGATAAGATCAATATGAACTCTTTATTTCTTTTTATTCTTTTTCTCTTTTCTTTTATTCACTCAAGATCATGGCAAAATAATCAAGCCCTTGACTCAACACTAATCTTTATTATATAGCTCACAGACTCGATTACATAGAGGGATCATAAAGCAAAACTCGAAACTAGATCATGCCATAAACTTTATTCTACTAGATCAAGATACTACTAATAGGATCGAACTGAGAAAAACGGTAAAGATAGGAGTGTGATGGTGATACGATACCGGGGCACCTCCTCCAAGCTTGGCAGTTGCCAAGGGGAGTGCCCATACCCATGTGATTATGTCTCCTTCTTTGTTGGTGAAGAAGGTGGAGGTGATGATGGATAGTCGCACATCGAGCGTAAGAGGTCCTCCAGCTTGCGAATAATGCCCTTGAGTGCAACGATATGCTCCTTCAACAAAATATTTTCACGTGTGAGATACTTGTTCTGTATACGAGCTAACTCAATCATATTGAAAGCTTCGATCTCAGTTGGGGTAAGAAGATTGTGATCAAGTTGAAGGATGTCTTACATTGCGGAGCTTGATCCTCTGTGGCCTTCTTGATCCCTTCATCCTTGTTGATCTCCATGGGTTCTTCCCTCTTCAGCTCTATCTTCATTAGCCAAGCATCATTGTCACCATTGTTGGAGGAGGGGGACGACATGATGCCTGGCCTTGACAACCCTGACAGAGAACAACTCGAAACAAGAACAGAGGATATTTGCGTGATACAGGAGTCAAAAACTTCGGGAGAATATATAATGAATTTTTACCGACAAAAATATGTATCGTGCAAGAAAAGAGAGTCCGGAGAGCACACGAGGTGCCCACGAGGTAGGGGGGCGCGCCCAGTAGGGTAGGGCGCGCCCTCCACCCTCGTGTCCTTCCCGGACTGCCTCTTATTTTTCTATTTTTCTAAATATTCCAAAACGGAGAAATATTGCCTTAAAACTGTTTTGGAGTCGGTTTACTTACCGTACCACATACCTATTCCTTTTCGGAGTCTGAAACATTTCGGAAAGTGTCCCTTATGTATTCCTCCGGGGTTACGGTTTCAATAACATTGGTTTCAACATTTATGGGATTACCTGAGATATAATGTTTAATTCTTTGACTGTTCACCACCTTCGGATTTGTGCGTTCGGAGTTGTTGATTTATATGGCACCGGAACGATAGACCTCCTCGATAATGTAAGGACCTTCCCATTTAGATAGAAGTTTTCCTGCAAAAAATCTTAAAGGAGAGTTGTATAGCAATACATAATCACCTACATTAAACTCACGCTTTTGTATCCTTTTGTCATGCCATCTTTTAACTTTTTCTTTAAACAACTTGGCATTTTCATAGGCTTGGGTTCTCCATTCATCAAGTGAGCTAATATCAAATAACCTCTTCTCACCAGCAAGTTTAAAATCATAGTTGAGCTCTTTAATAGCCCAATATGCCTTATGTTCTAGTTCGAGAGGTAAGTGACATGCTTTTCCATAAACCATTTTATACGGAGACATACCCATATGATTTTTATATGCAGTTCTATAGGCCCATAATGCATCATCAAGTTTCTTGGACCAATTCTTTCTAGACCTATTGACAGTCTTTTGCAAAATTAATTTGAGCTCTCTATTACTCAATTCTACTTGACCACTAGACTGTGGGTGATAAGGAGATGCAATTCTATGATTAACATCATACTTCACAAGCATTTTACGGAAAGCACCATGAATAAAATGTGAACCACCATCAGTCATTAAATATCTAGGGACTCCAAACCTCGGAAAAATAACTTCTTTAAGCATTTTAATAGAGGTGTTATGATCAACACTACTAGTTGGAATAGCTTCTACCCACTTAGTAACATAATCAACAGCAACTAAAATATGTGTATATCCATTAGAGGCAGGAAAAGGTCTCATATAATCAAAGCCCCAAACATCAAATGGTTCAATAACAAGTGAATAGTTCATAGGGATTTCTTGACTTCTACTAATGTTACCAATTCTTTGACATTCATCACAAGATAAGACAAACCTACGGGCATCCTTGAAGAGAGTAGGCCAATAAAAACTGGATTGCAATACCTTATGTGCAGTTCTATCTCCAGCGTGGTGCCCTCCATAAGCTTCGGAGTGACACTTGGGTAGGATCTATTCCTGTTCATGCTCAGGTACACAACGTCTAATAACACCATCTACTCCTTCTTTATAAAGATGTGTGTCATCCCAAAAGTAATGTCTCAAGTCATAGAAAAACTTTTTTCTTTTGCTGGTAAGTGAAACTAGGTGGTATAAATTTAGCAACGATGTAATTAGCATAATCAGCATACCATGGAGCAGTACGAGAAGCATTTATGACATTTAGTTGCTCATCAGGAAAGCTATCATCAATAGGTAGTGGGTCATCAAGAACATTTTCTAACCTAGACAAGTTATGCGCAGAACGGGTTCTCAGCTCCCTTTCTATCAACAATATGCAAATCAAATTCTTGTAGCAAGAAAACCCATCTAATAAGTCTAGGTTTAGCATCATTTTTCCATAAGATATTTAATAGCAGCATGATCAGTGTGAATAGTTACATTAGAATCAACAATATAAGGTCTGAACTTATCACAAGCAAATACAACTGCTAAGAATTCTTTTTCAGTATTAGCATAATTTCTGTGAGCATTGTCTAGAGTCTTACTAGCATATTGAATAACATTTAATTTCTTATCCACTCTTTGCCCTAGAACAGCACCTACAGCATAATCACTAGCATCACACATAATTACAAAGGGTAAATTCCAATCAGGTGGCTGAACAATAGGTGCAGAGATCAATGCTTTCTTAAGTATTTCAAATGCTTCTACACAATCATCATCAAAGACAAATGGTATATCTTTTTGTAATAAATTAGTCATAGGCCGATAATTTTTTGAGAAGTTCGTAATGAAACTTCTGTAAAAACCGGCGTGACCAAGGAAACTTCTTATACCTTTGATGTCCTTGGGACATGGCATCTTTTCAATAGCATCAACTTTGGCCTTATCAACCTCAATACCTCTTTCAGAAACTTTATGCCCCAAGACAATACCTTCATTAACCATAAAGTGGCACTTTTCCCAATTCAAGACAAGATTAGTTTCTTCACATCTCTGCATAACTCGATCAAGGTTGCTCAAGCAATCATCAAAAGAGGATCCATAGACGAAAAAATCGTCCATGAAAACCTCACAAATCTTTTCACAAAAGTCAGAGAATATAGCCATCATGCATCCTTGAAAGGTAGCAGGTGAATTACATAAACCAAAAGGCATACGTCTATAAGCAGAAGTACCAAAAGGGCAAGTAAAAGTAGTCTTTGATTGATCATTGGCTGACACAGGTATTTGAGAGAAACCAGAATAACCATCTAGAAAGCAAAAATGTGTATGTTTAGACAATCTTTCTAGCATTTGATCGATAAAAGGTAAGGGGTAATGATCCTTTTTAGTAGCCTTATTTAATTTGCGGAAATCAATTACCATCCTATATCCTGTAATAATTCTTTGCGGAATCAATTCATCTTTATCATTAGGAACTACGGTAATACCTCCCTTCTTAGGGACACAATGGACATGACTTACCCACTGACTATCAGCAACGGGATAAATTATACACGCCTCCGTAAGCTTTAGTATTTCTTTTCTTACCACTTCTTTCATCTTAGGATTCAGCCTTCATTGATGATCAACAACTGGTTTGGCATCTTCTTCCAAATTTATTTTATGTTGACATAGAGTGGGGCTAATGCCCTTAAGATCATCAAGAGTATATCCAATGGCAGCACGGTGCTTCTTTAGAGTTTTCAATAATCTCTCTTCTTCATGCTCTGAAAGGTTAGCACTAATAATAACAAGATATATCTTCTTTTCATCAAGATAAGCATATTTAAGAGTATCAGGCAATGGTTTGAGCTCAAACACGGGATCACCCTTGGGTGGAGGAGGATCCCCTAGGATTTCAACAGGCAAATTGTGTTTCAGAATAGGTTCCTGTTTAAAGAATACTTCATCTATTTCCTTTCTTTCATTCATAAACATATCATTTTCATGGTCTAGGAAATATTGTTCTAAAGGATCACTAGGAGGTACGGCAATAGAAGCAAGACCAATAATTTCATCCTTACTAGGTAATTCCTCTTCACGGTGTTGTCTACTAAATTTAGAGAAATTAAACTCATGAGACATATCACCCAAGCCAATAGTAACAACACTCTTTTCGCAGTCTATCCTAGCATTGACTGTGTTCAAGAAGGGCCTACCAAATATAATCGGACAAAAGCTATCTTGTGGGGAACCAAGAACAAGAAAATCAGCAGGATATTTAGCTTTTTCACACAAGACTTCAACATCTCTAACAATTCCAATGGGTGATATTGTATCTCTATTAGCAAGTTTGATGGTAACATCAATACCTTCTATCTCAAATAGTGCAATTTCATGCATAATTTCTTTGTATAGGTCTTGAGGTATAGCACTAGCACTAGCACCCATATCACATAAGCCATGATAACAATGATCTCCTATTTTAACAGAAATAACATGCATGCCTACCACAGGTCTATGTTAATCTTTAGCACAAGGTTTGGCAATTCTAGTAGTTTCACCGCAGAAATAAATAACATGCCCATCAATATTATTAGCCAAGAGATCTTTAACAATAGCAATATTAGGTTCAACTTTAATCTCCTCAGGAGGTGTATAAGTTCTAATATTACTTTTACGAACCACAGTTGAAGCTTTAGCATGATCCTTTATCCTAACAGGGAAAGGTGGTTTCTCAACATAAGAAGTAGGAACAACAGGATCATTATAAGTAATAGTCTTTTCTTAAACTTTAGTAGGTGCAACTACTTTTACTTCTATGGGAGGATGATATTTAAACCACTTCTCCTTGGGGAGATCAACATAAGTAGCAAAAGATTCACAGAAAGAAGCTACTATCTCAGAGTCAAGTCCATATTTAGTGCTAAATTTACGGAAAACATCGGTATCCATAAAAGATTTAACACAATCAAACTTAGGTTTCATACCTGACTCCTTACCTTCGTCGAGGTCCCAATCTTCATAGTTGCGTTTAATTCTATCCAATAAATTCCATTTGAATTCAATAGTCTTCATCATAAAAGAGCCAAAGACAAGAAGTATCAAGCATGGTGCGATTGTTATCGTAAAGCCGAGCATAAAAACTTTGAATAATTATTTCTCTTGGGAGCTCATGATTGGGGCATGAATATAGCATTGATTTAAGCCTCCCCCAAGCTTGAGCGATGCTTTCTCCTTCGCGGGGCCAAAAATTATATATATAATTGCGATCACGATGAACAAGATGCATAGGATAAAACTTCTAATGAAATTCCAATTTCAATTGTTTGTAGTTCCATGACCCCGTATCATAACATAGCCTATACCATGTCGATGCATCTCCCTCAAAAGATAAAGGGAATACCTTCTTCTTAACAACATCATCGGGTATACCTGCAAGCTTAAATAATCCACAAACTTCATCCACATAGATTAGGTGCTCATCAGGATGCTTTGTTCCATCTCCTGCAAAAGGATTAGCTAGCAGTTTTTCTAACATACCCGAAGGAACTTCAAAGGGAACATTTTCATTTTCAGTAGGTTCAGTAGGTTGAGGAGCAACTCTTTGCTCTACTGGTCGGGGTGAAGATACCCCAAACAAGCCCCTGAGAGGATTACTTTCCATAGTAACAAGTGACAGTAAATTTCAGCACACTATATAAATTTTTTCTTACCAAATTCCACCTACCAAAGGCACTTCACTCAGCGGCAACGGCGCCAGAAAAGAGTCTTGATGACCCACAAGTATAGGGGATCTATTGTAGTCCCTTCGATAAGTAAGAGTGTCGAACCCAACGAGGAGCAGAAGGAAATGATAAGCAGTTTTCAGCAAGGTATTCTGCAAGTACTAAAATAAGTGGTAACAGATAGTTTTGTGATAAGATAATTTGTAACGAGCGACAAGTAACAAAAGTAAATGAAGTGCAGGAAGATGGCCCAATCCTTTTTGTAGCAAAGGACAAGCCTGGACAAACTCTTTTATAGAGAAAAGCGCTCCCGAGGACACATGGGAATTATCGTCAAGCTAGTTTTCATCACGTTCATATGATTCGCGTTCGGTACTTTGATAATTTGATATGTGGGTGGACGGTGCTTGGGTGCTGTTCTTACTTGAACAAGCATCCCACTTATGATTAACCTCTATTGCAAGCATCCGCAACTACAACAAAAGTATTAAGGTAAACCTAACCATAGCATGAAACATATGGATCCAAATCAGCCCTTACGAGAAGCAACACATAAACTAGGGTTTAAGCTTACATCACTCTAGCAACCCATCATCTACTTATTACTTCCCAATGCCCTCCTCTAGGCCCAAATAATGGTGAAGTGTTATGTAGTCGACGTTCACATAAAACCACTAGAGGCTAGACAACATACATCTCATCAAAATATCGAACGAATACCAAATTCACATGACTACTAATAGAAAGACTTCTCCCATGTCCTCAGGAACAAAAGTAACTTCTCACAAAGCATATTCATGTTCATAATCAGAGGGGTATTAATATGCATAAAGGATCTGAACATATGATCTTCCACCAAATAAACCAACTAGCATCAACTACGAGGAGTAATCAACAGTACTAGCAACCTACTAGTACCAACCCCGTACTTGGAGACAAGAATTGGATACAAGAGATGAACTAGGGTTTTGAGAGGAGATGGTGCTGGTGAAGATGTTGATGGAGATTGCCCTCTCCCGATGAGAGGAGCGTTGGTGATGCCGATGGCGATGATTTCCCTCCCGAGGGAAGTGTCCCTGGCAGAACAGCTCTGCGGAGCCCTAGATTGGTTCCGCCAAGGTTCCGCCTCGTGGCGAAGTGAGTCTCGTCCCGAAAGGTTGCTTATGATTTTTTCCTTGACGAAAGACTTCATATAGCAGAAGATGGCCACCGGAGAGCCAACATGGGGCCCACAAGGCAGGGGGCGTGCCCTGGGGGGTAGGGTGCGCCCCCACCCTCGTGGACAGGTGGTGGCCCCCGTGACATATTTTTCCGCTCAGTATTTTTTATTATTTCCAAAAATGACTTTCGTGGAGTTTCAGGACTTTTGGATCTGTGCAGAATAGGTCTCTAATATTTGCTCCTTTTCCAGCCCAGAATTCCAGCTGCCGGCATTCTCCCTCCTTATGTAAACCTTGTAAAATAAAACAGAATAGGCATAAGTATTGTGACACAACGTGAAATAACAGCCCATAATGCAATAAATATCGATATAAAAGCATGATGTAAAATGGACGTATCAAACTGCACAAAATGTTCATGAATACATCGAATATTCTTGAATCGTTCATTTCCACCACAAGAAAGGAGGTGCCGATATGTTCAAGGCATTGCAACATATAAAGGAGAAATCATACGAACTACGCACGAATTTGGTTTATTTTGGTGGAACTGCACAAAAAGAACAACTAGTTTATTTAGCACGAGGTGCCATGTCAATGTCCAAACTGATGGGAAACCCTGCCCATTCCACAATCGTAGGCATTTGATATTTTGGAATGGGAAATCCTTGTCGAAGTTTGCTCATTAATGTACACAAAACAACATGCATTTGACATTTTGGAATGGGACAACCTTGTCAAATTTTGCTCATTGATGTTAGCAAGAAGACATACGTTTGATATTTTCGAATGGGACGCCCTTTGCTGTTAGCAACATCTATCGATTTTTCTTTATTCTTTAGTTGTGAAGTAAATATTGGCTCTGACATGTGAATCGCTAAGATGCATAATCATTGATTGTTTTGAATGTTATCTATGAATTGCCAGGCCTGTGTGTTGATTGCAATGTACAGGAGCGCTAAATTTTGTACTCTCTGTTCCTTTTTACTTCGCATATTAGATTTCTTTCAAGTCAGTTGATTTTACATTGTGAATGTTGATACCTTTTTCTGTAAGATTGGTCAAAGTAGAGATACTTTGACTTCAGACAAAACTTATATGCAGACTAAAAAGGACCGGAGGGAGTACATGTGAGACTGCTGCAAACGAGGTGATCACCCTGGGAATAATGCTAGTACGTATTATTTTGCATGTTCATCCAATGCCAGTGATACAAGAATTCAAACAAATAGAACTAAATTCATTCATACACTACCGGATTTCATATAAACATGTTGGATTTCATTACATTTCATACATTCTTCAACTAAAAAGGGGTGCGCTAGAGGTATATCTAATTAACCGTAGTACCCGTGTGCGGCTGAGCCGAACAGAAGTTTCTTCTCCAGTGGACTGAGCTTCAGTGACATAACAGCATGTGCAATTGCGTCACTTACATGTGGGACAGATGCCTCTTGGGCCCACATGCCAGTGACCCAACTGCACCTGCAGTTAAATCAAGCAGCCTTCCTCTCCAACATAGCTCTCCGACTCCACGTCGTCGCCAAGAAGCTAATCAGCCGTCAATGGTCAACCCGCCTAGCTTTGCTTCAACCGGAGGGTAGCAGCGGTGGCCTTACTTGGACCCAAGCAGCGGCGACCTACCGTGTTCTACTCTTCCTCGTTTTCTGTGTGGCGCGGCCTCGTTGGCAGCGGGGCGGGGCCTCGATGGAGCCGGCGATGTCCTCTGTCTCGTTGCCTGCGGGGTGGCGCCTCGGCGGAGCGGGGGAAATCCTCACCCTCGTTCCCGGCAGGGTGGGGCCTCGGCTGAGCCGACGATGTCCTCTTCCTTGTTGTTGGCGCTGCGGGGCCTCGGCGGAGCTGGCGGTGTCCTTTACCTCATTGTTGGCGCCGCGGGGCCTCGGCGGAGCAGGGCCTTGTCGACGCCAGCGGAGCAGGGACTCATCGGAGCCGACATTGTCCCCTGCCTCGTCCTCGGTCTTGCCAAACAGCGCCTCTCCCGCTTCATCTCCCTCTTTGTAGGCGGTCGCAGCCTCCGCCACCCGCATGCGGTATCACCTGCGCTCGAGGCGGCCCTCGCGGGCGGAGCGGTACGAGTCGAGCAGCGCCTCCTGCTCCGCCCGCTCCGCGGCGTTCTGCTCCTCCGCCTGCAGGTGCTCCTGGAGGAAATGGTGGTTGTAGGCGGTGTCGGCCTGCGCCTCCTGGAACTGCTCCTGACGCTTCTGCCTCACCGTGTCCATGTATTGGGCACGGGCCTCGCCAATGGTCATGGTGCAATGCACCGGTGAGGATGGCGCGCAGGAGGGGGTTGGCGCCGGATCTTCGACTGCAATGTTCTCCATTGGGACGTCGTCGTCCTCCGGCTGCCTGTCGGCCAGCCAGTCGGCAGCAATGGCTGCCATCTCCTTGTGGTCCATCGTCCGCCCGTCCCGAAGAGCACTGGAGCGCGAGGAAGCCATGGTGGGATTAGTGGTGTGGACAGGAGAAAGGGAATGGAGGCGGATAGCTGTGGCTATGGCCGGTGCTGCAGTTCATATAGCAATGGTGGGCGGCAAAGGGACGGACGTGTGGCGCCAGAGTAGCCGCCTCGGCAACCTTGTATCATTAATGTGGGCGACAGACGGACAGACGAATGGCACTTGTGTCGTTTGAAGGCAGAGCAATCGCCTGCACCGGGAAGCGGGGCGGGCGGAGCTGACTGCGCAGCGTAAAGCACGCTGGGCGCAGGGAGGCGGTCCGGTGGGCCAGGGCAGACTCGTGCTTGGCAAGTGGTGTCCAAAGAGTTAAAGCACATGCCGGCTTGCCACGAAGCTCGCCGAGCTGAGCGACGACAATCGACGATGGACGTAGCTTCCGACCAGAGCAGTGCACTTGTCCAAGCCGGTTCATGCCGTGTTCACCATAGAGCAGGTGCGGCCCACTGACGCCTCTAATGGAGGAAGAGCTACCAGCAGGAGAGGACTGTCTGCAACCTCCATCTCCTCAACAAGCACCGGTGAACAAGCGAATGACAATGCCGTCACAGACATGTGGCCCTATGATCCTGGCTTCCCGAATGAGTAGTGGGCGTTGTATCGGACCATCCGTAGGGCCTGCGAGGCCCTCTCTGTCGTCCTTCGAGTTGTTGTGCTTGCCATGGCGCCGCCATCTCGCGTTGTCAACATGGTCAACGGCATAAGGAATGAGGAGATGACTTTACTTGGAGAGGATGATAGTGGGGACCCACCAGGGCCATAGCCGCACGTACGCAAGTGCCTCCTTATTATATACAACTGTAATATTTTATGCTTCATCCTGGTTTCCTGACATCACGGTCCCACACCATTGTCAACCTATGTAGTCAATAAACGAGAGAATTGCACAAGGAGCAGCCGATAGCTGGGACCAAGCAGCTTGAGCAGTATTTGTCTTTTTGACGTGTGAGCACTGCAGAGTTTTTCTTGAGCGATGTTTTCGTTGTTGTTTAGAGGAGAGCAGGGTATTAACTGGGCGGGCTGTGGCCCATCTAGCCCAGGCCAGATATCCAGCCCAGATATTAATTTTTTTCAAGCTGAAAATGGCTAGCCCAGCTATACTTTTTTTAGGAATACCCAGGCAAGGTCAACTTGTTATTCTCCGCCCCGCTGGGCTGCAAATCTTTCCTAGGAGGGATGCATTAGGCTTAACAAGAAAATGTGCTTTAAGAAATAATAAATGGGATGTAATTATAAAAACTGGGTAGTAGCTATAAAAAAATGCACCAAACACGTAATTACTTTATAAAATAATATTTCTGGATTTTGAAAATTTTATTTTCATTAATTGTTGCGCGCGCAATGTTCTGTTGGATTTTTACATAATACAAATTTATATTGAAATTGTATATAATATGACTAGAAATTTCGGGATAAAAATATTTCGGATCCCATCAAAATGTGGGAAGTTTTATAGAATTCTGTTTTGAACAGTTGGTTGAAATTATTAATCGTTGTCCTAGCTAGAAAATGGGTTGTACTTTTAACAAACTGTAAATGGGATGTAGTAAATTCCATTAGAATTCAAAAATGGGCTCTACATTCTTACAAATCGCAAATGGGCTATAAGTTCTCTGCCACACACTTGTGGGCCTACTAAGTTGACGCGTATGCAAGGCTTTGTCAACTTATAGTCAACACACGATTCTAGCAGCAGTGTCCGTTGGATGTCCATCCAACGGATGTTGTGCTACTTCTTCAATCTCGGATATTCTAGCTTCAGCCACCCAAAAAATGATTCCTCCCCTTGACATCTGGGGGGCACCATTTCAGAGGCTGACCTGTGGGCCTACTAAGTTGACGCATACCAAGGGATTTGTCAACTTAGTCAATATAAACGATTCTAGTTGCAATGATCGTACGATGTCCATCCAACGGCCGTTGTGATTCTTCAACCGCTGGTCTTCTTGCTCCAGCCGCCCAAAGCAGCGCCGGTCGTGCCTCCTGCTCCTGCCTCTCATGCCCGGCTGTGCTGCCACGGAGGCCTCACCTCCCCCTACCACTCCCACAGCTAGCCAGGCCCTGCGGCGACGGCATCCTCACACCGCAGCCGAACCAGTGAACCCTCGTACTCCTCTCCGCGTGGGCATCCATTGCCGTGTCTTCCCCGGCTCCGCGTCGTCCCCTTCCTAGGCCTCACCGTCGTCCACCGCCTTGGTGCTCTCGGCGCGGCGTGGTCAATGTGGTCAACGACCGACTTCCAACGAAAAGAGCATCAGACGTGGAGAGGTGGCAATTTGGGTCCACGGCCGCAACAAGGAAGTGCCTCCTTATTACGCGGAAAATAATTATTCCTCCACCTGATAGCAGGGACCCACCAGACGAGCCACCGTATTTCATGAAAAAAATGTTTCCCCATGACTGCTAGGACCCACCAGCTACATCTTCGCACGCAAGGAAGTGCGTCCATATTACGGGCAGAAAAATGATTCGCCCCCCTGACTGCTGGGACCCACCAGCTACATCTTCGCACATAAGGAAGTGCATCCATATTACGGGCAAAAAAATGATTCTCCCCCTGACTGATGGGACCCACCAGCTACATCTTCGCACGCAAGGAAGTGCCTGACAGTCGGGACACACCCGGTCAAAGCATATGTAGCGTTGTCATTCTGGTCACCAACATGTACGTACATACTGGTCGATCGGTCTGTCTGTAGGCTGCAGTGATGAACCGTGGCCGTGTAAGGAAGGGCACGTGTGGTAGTAGAGGCGCGCACGTGTGGTAGTAGAGGCGCGCACGTAGCATGTACATGTACGTACAACGGCCAGGGTGTAAGAAAGAAAATACGTCCACGTACGTACATACGGGTGAGGGAGTCCTGGATTAGGGGGTATCCGGACAGCCAGACTATATCCTTTGGCCGGACTGTTAGACTATGAAGATACAAGATTGAAGATTTCATCTCGTGCCCGGATGGGACTCTCCTTGGCATGGAAGGCAAGCTTGGTGATACGGATATGTAGATCTCCTCCCATGTAACCGACTCTGTGTAACCCTAGCCCCCTCCGATGTCTATATAAACCGGAGGGTTTAGTCCGTAGGACAACAACAATCATACCATAGGCTAGCTTTTAGGGTTTAGCCTCTATGATCTCGTGGTAGATAAACTCTTGTACTACTCATATCATCAAGATCAATCAAGCAGGAAGTAGGGTATTACCTCCATCGAGAGGGCCCGAACACAGGTAAACATTGTGTCCCTCGCCTCCTGTTACCATCCGCCTTAGACGCCTGATTGGGACCCCTACCCGAGATCCGCCGGTTTTGAAACCGACATTGGTGCTTTCATTGAGAGTTCCACGGTGCCGTCACCGTAAGGTTTGATGGCCCCTTCGATCATTGGTAACGATGCGGTCCAGGGTGAGGTCTTTCTCCCTGGATAGATCTTTGTATTCGGCGGCTTCGCACTACGGGCCAACTCGCTTGGCCATCTGGAGCAGATCGAGAGCTATGCCCCTGGCCATCGGGTCAGGTTTGGAAACTTGAGTTACACTGCCGATATCCGCGGAGACTTGATCTTCGACGGATTCGAGCCCATGTCGGGTGTGTCGCACGATCACGACGAGCATGATGTAGCTCATTCGGACAAAGGTTCGGGAATCACGCCAAAGAACCACTCCGACCTTCAATCCGGAACAGATCGCGCCATCCGAGGACGGGCGGATAGACCCGCCTTTGGAGGCCGCACCCTCGGCGATGATGGAGCCGAATCATCGACCTTACCCTCACGAGATCCGTGGACGCCGGACCATCGGACTCGTCTCTCCGGCCACGGACTCTGAACCGCCTGCGCCCACGCCTATCGAATCCGATTTGGCGCTGATCATGGAGTTCACCTCCGCGGATATCTTTCAGCACTCACCCTTCGGCGATGTACTAAACTCGTTAAAGTCTCTCTCCCTGTCAGGAGAACCTTGGCCGAACTATGTCCAGCTAGAACGGGATGCGGATGACAAAGAAATTCACTCCCCACCCACCACCCACTTAGTAGCCACCATCGATGATTTAACCGACATGCTCGACTTCGACTCCGAAGACATCGACGGTATGGACAACGATGAAGGAGACGAACAGGAACCACTGCCCACGAGGCACTGGACCGCCACCTCATCATACGATATATATATATATGGTGGATACACCCAAAGAAGGCAATGGCGAAAAGACAACGGAGGATGACCCCTCCAAGAAGCAATCCCAGCGCCGACGTCAGCGGCGCCGCTCTAAGTCTCGCCACAGCAAATGCGGTGTTACCGGCACAGGAGATAAAAGTACTCCTGACAGTGCCGAAGATGATGACAATCCCCTCCAGCACGATCTAGAGTCGGGGGATGAACAAACCAGCCCTCCTAAGAGAGCGGCAGAGGGAGAAGCGGGGGACGACAATTACATGCCTCTCTCCGAAGACGAAGCGAGCCTCGACGACGAAGAATTTGTCATGCCTGAGGATCCCATCGAGCAGGAGCGCTTTAAGCACCGGCTTATTGCCACAGCTAATAGCCGGAAGAAAAAGCAACAACAGCTTCGAGCTGATCAGGATCTGCTAGCAGATAGATGGACTGAAGTCCTTGTGGCCGAGGAATATGAACTCGAACGCCCTTCCATGGGTTACCCAAAGCGCAGGTTGCTACCCCGACTTGAGGAGGAAGTATTGAAACCTACATCACCAGCGTACGATGCGGCTGATCGGCCACCTCGCGGCCGAGATAGAGAGGCATTCCAGCCTGAAGCTCCGCCCGCACTCCGCCGCCACTCAAACAAAAATACAAAGGCACGGGGCAACACGCGAGACCTGCGAGACGTATTGGAAGATAGGGAAAAACACGCAAGATCGATCTATGGATCACGAGGGCACGCCCCTACGCGGGACGGTGACCGCCACGCCGGATACAGTAAAAGCAAATCCAGCCGGGCCGAATACAGCAGGCAAGACTCATATGAGCTACGTCGCAACATAGCCCAGCACAGAGGTGCGGCACACCCCCTATGCTTCACCGATGAAATAATGGAGCATGAATTCCCAGAGGGTTTTTAACCCGTAAATATAGAATCATATGATGGCACAACAGACCCCGCGGTATGGATCGAGGACTTCCTCCTCCACATCCACATGGCCCGCGGTGATGATCTACATGCCATCAAGTACCTCCCACTAAAACTCAAAGGACCAGCTCGGCATTGGCTTAATAGCTTGCCAGCAGACTCCGTCAGCAGTTGGGAGGATTTGGAAGATGCATTCCTTGACAACTTCCAGGGCACTTATGTGCGACCACCGGATGCTGACGATTTAAGCCATATAACCCAGCAGCCAGGGAAATCGGCCAGGGAATTCTAGACCCGGTTCCTAACCAAGAAGAACCAAATAGTAGACTGTCCGGATGCAGAGGCCTTAGCGGCATTCAGACATAATATCCGTGATGAATGGCTCGCCCGACACCTTGGCCAAGAGAAGCCAAAATCCATGGCAGCCCTAACGACACATATGACCCGCTTTTGTGTGGGCGAAGATAGCTGGTTGGCTCGTAGTACCAAAACAGCAAGCAAACATGGCACATCAGAAGCCAGGGATAGCAATGGCAAACCACAACACAACAAACATAAGCGCCGCAAATATGGTGAAAACGTCGAAAACACGGCAGTTAATGCCGGGTCCAGGGGCTCAAAGTCCGGTCAGCGGAATGGGACACCCAAAAATAAAAATCCGGGTCCTTCCAGTCTGGACCGCATACTCGATCGCCAATGCCAAATTCATGGCACCCCAGAAACGCCAGCCACCCATACCAACAGAGAATGTTGGGTCTTCAAACAAGCCGGCAGGGCAGGCGCCAGAGACAAAGGGGGGGTCTCAAAGCGATGATAACGACAAAGAGCCCAGACCACCGAACACAGGAGGGCAAAAGAAATTTCCCCCGCATATTCATTCGGTGAACGTGGTACATACCAACCAAATTACCAACTCGGACCAGATATCCATCCTTAGGGATGGTGACTCAACGGAACTTGTCATCCCACAATATAAACTGGGGCTAGTCACCTTCAACTGCACGGATCGTCCGGTCAACGCCAATCAGGGCAATCCAGCCGCACTAGTCCTGGACCCAATAATATACTGGTTCCACCTCACTCGAGTCCTTATGGACGACGATAGCAGTTTAAATATGCTTTACCAAGACACAATGCGCAAGATGGGCATCGATCATTCGGCGATCAAACCCACTAAAGCCACTCTTAGAGGCATTATACCAGGTGAGGATGCTCGGTGTACAGGCTCCATTACCCTTGAGGTAGTCTTCGGTTCACCAGAAAATTACCGTATCGAAGAGTTAAACTTTGAAATTGTCCCTTTCCGCAGTAGTTATCAAGCACTGCTCGGACGAACCGCATTCGCTCGATTCAATGCGGTGACACATTATGCCTACCGTAAGCTCAAGATGCCCGGTCCACGCGGCGTCATCACGGTTAATGGCAAGGCTGAACTTTCCCTCGGCGCCAACATATACACCACCACCTTAGTAGCAGAGACAACGAGCAGCACCTGGAAGTCGGACCTCGATCAGACGTCCGGGCCTACGGATACCGTCAAGGACCTCTGACCTACTTCACGAAAGGACAGCCTGGCCCGTCCAGGGCTCAATTAAGCACTCCGGCGGAGGCCAGGACAGGCCGCACTCGGCGGCTTAACCGCCCTGCGGCACATAAATATTTCTTACATTTCCCTCGCAGGTTCACCTTTGCGCCGACCAGGATGGACTATATGAAGGCAGCTTGAACGCGTAAGGGAATCCTTTGACATTCCCCGCAATGACCATCCGGTTATACTACGGATCCACTCAGCCTCTTCCACCGGTTTCAGCAGGTTCATGATCATATTCCTTTCTTTTATATACCACATTATTTGTACCTCTACGCATAGACGTACCACATAAATACAACATGAGGATTTACATGACGCTTATCTGCTGATTATTTGTTATTGAAATTCTTTTGTTAAAATGGCATCCGCAAATAGCGATACGCCTTAAAACATGCCAGGGGCTACGTTTTACCCATAGCACGGCAGTAAAGTCCAAACACCATCATGGAAGTTCAGCACCCCAAACTTATAGCATTATATGCATCAGCTCCGAATCATGTCTTGGGTCAATAGTTGGGTTTGCCCGGCTCCCATGTTTTGGTACCTTACGTTCCGCTATATCGGCTAAGGTAGCACTGGGAGAACTATCGCGATTGTATCCGGTTCTTACGGGCGAACACCTCGAGAGAAAGCTAAAACTGACTGTCATGATAAGGCGAGAGCTGGTCAGCTATTCGAGAGGTTGCAAAATCTTTAAGGATTTCTTCCGTACAATGCCATAACCAATGCAGCGTGCGATGGATCGGTTCTTTCTCCGACCAGCTGCTTATAGAGCCCCTAGTACGGTCTTCCGAACACCAGGGGCTGCGCCGACCATACTAAAGCTCCTATGGCTAAGTGAGAGTGATAAAGCCCTATAGTCTGATTGCACAGTTCGTTGTCGAGCACCTCCTTGAAGGACCCAAACTGGGATAAAGAGTGCTCGGTTTATCCGAACACCCCTGCATTTAATACGTAAAGGTAAGTCGACGACTGGCCAACTCTCAGGTTTAATATATAAAACGGCCGCACAGTAGGGTAAACTTTCCTATAACAGGCAGTAAATAATAACACTGACCTTGTTCAACATTACAAAGGAGAACATGATTCGCATTCACGGAAATATAATGTCCTCGGTGCGCAGCTCCGCGGCAAGGTGGGATCCTTTCAGGACACTCTCATAATACAACTCGGGCTGGCGGTGCTCCTTCCCCTCCGGCGGTCCTTCGGTCATCAACTTTTCAGCATCCATCTTCCCCCAGTGCACCTTTGCGCGGGCGAAGGCCATTCGCGCACCCTCTATATAGACCGACCGCTTGATGACGTCAAGTCGAGGACAGGCACCCGCAAACCGCTTCACGAGACCGAAGTAGCTGGTCGGGATTGGCTCCGTAGGCCATAGCCGGATTATTACATCCTTCATGGCTAGTTCCGCCGCCTTCTGGAGCTCGATCAGTTGCTTCATCTGATCGGCAAAAGGCACCAGATAATTCGGTGCCAAATACTGCAACCAGAAGAGCCTATCCATAGTATTCCTCCCTTCGGCTCGATAGAATTGAGCGGCATTTGATATGCTGCGAGGCAGCTCGACAAATACCCCTGAGAAATTCGGATTCCAAGTTAAAAACGTAAGTCCCCCCAAATACTTACTCTACACAAAACAAAAAACCTTACCAGCCGCGATCTTTCTCGCCTCTTGGATCTCCTGCAGAGCACTTCGGGTCCCCCCCCCCCCGGGCATCGCTCGTGGCCTGATGAGCCTTGGTGAGTTCGGATTCTTTCTCCATTAAACTCTGTTACAAGGTCTCACATTTCCTTACGGCCTCTTGAAGCTCATGCTCTGCCTTAATAACCCTGGCCTCGTGTTTCTCACGATGAGCCTGCTCAGTGGCGACCCTTTTCTCAGACTTGGCCACAGCCTTCTTAAGGGCTTCGACTTCGATCACAATACCTAGCGCAAGTCATAAAGCTCAGTTCATACTGAAAGTTGTTTCGCATTAAACGCGAACAAGACTTGTGCATACCTCGTTTATCCCTCAACTGCATTTTCAATTGGCAAGTTCTTCTGTGGCCCGCTCCAGACTTTGTTTCAGCCCGGAGACCTCCACAGTATGAGAAGTAGCAGCCGTTACAGGCACTTGCTTATAACAAAAGAGAAATAGATACCATTCAATGAGTCTTCATGTGAACATAAATTCGATCCTCTGTCTGGGTTCCTTTTTTCACCGAACAGAGTATCAGGGGCTACTATCTATACCATGACACTCTTCGAAAACCCATAAAACATACCTCAAAGCCTCTTATAAGGCGATCTGAGCTTCGTTCACCCACTCTCGATTGACTGAATTTTCTTAATCACCGCACCCATAAGGGCACGGTGTTCATCAATGATGAAGGCGTCTTTCAACGCCACTAACAAAGCATCTGACACTTCTGGACAGACAGAGGTCGCTGATGGGACAGGCACTCCCCCTCTAGCCAAAGGAGGCTGCATGTTTAATCCTGGAGCCGTGTAGGTCTCTGGAACTGTATCCGGCTGGGAGCCGAACTCGGTATCGCCCCCACCATCAGCCCCCATGGGAATCTTTTCCCCCATGTGTCCGGCCCCTGAGGTTTGACCTCCAGGCGCCGCTATCACGGCTTTTTCCTTCCTCCTTGGCCGGGGTCCCTCGGGGACGAAGCCTCGGTGTTGTGCACCTATTTGGAGGAAGGGGCCTTTGGGGTCGTCGCGCTCTCCATAGCATTTGAGCTCAGCAAGTCCTCTGATGAGGATTGTTTGGCACGAGACCCCGTCGGTCTACAAAAATATGGCTTGGGTTAAACTACTAAGCCACGATGAGTCCACACGTCTAAAATGTACTCGGTTTTTATACACTTACAAGTTCACCAGGGGCTGGGCCCTGGGATCCCACGCCGGGCCGCTGTCGGCGGCGGCAGTGGACTCCTCCGGAAGAGGATCCTTCCCCCTTTTGGGCAGCTCAGCCTCCAAGTGTACGGAGGCTGCCCTCTTCTTTCTTCCCCCCGTAGGGGATTCATCTTCCTCCTCCTCCTCGTCCTCTTCAGAGGCGGAATGGGCATTGGAGCCTTCGGATATTGTGTCCGAAGTGCCGCGGCGACGAAGGCCGCCCCGGGTCTTTTTGGCCTCCTTCTCGGCCGTCTTCTTCGGCACCTTGTAAGGTGCCGGGACCAACATCTTCGTCAGAAGTGGGATGGCCGGTTCTTCGGGCAGCGGGGCCGGACAATGGATCCGCTCCGCCTTCTTCGTCCAGCCCTGGGAGAGTCGTATAAAACATGTTAAGCATTTCTTTTGGGTTACGCGGATAGAAAATTTTGATAACTCAATGAACTTGCTGGGCGGGACAGTTGGTACCCACGGTCTTTGGCAGAGTCCGGCCACGATTTTCCGGACTTGAAAAGCACCTTCCAGATGTCTTTGTGCGAGGAGCCGAAAAGCTCCCGCAAGGTTTGGTGCTGGGCCGGATCAAATTCCCACAAATTGCAAGTCCCGTGCTGACAAGGCAGGATCCGGCGAATCAACATCACCTGGACCACATTGACAAGTTCGATGTTCTTGTCTCCCATATCTTCAACGCGCGTCTGGAGCGCCAACAATTCGTCGAGCAAGGACCAGTCCAGGCCTTTCTTGACCCAGGATGTAAGCCGCAGGGGGGCACCGGATCGGAACTCGGGAGAGGCGGCCCACCCTATGCCGCGCGGCTCAGTGATATAAAACCACTGCCGTTGCCACTCCTTGACAGAATCATTGAAGGTTCCCGTTGGCCATATGACATTGGGCATCTTGCTCACCATGGCGCCCCCACATTCGGCATGCTCGCCGCCCACCACCTTGGGCTTCACATTAAAAATCTTCAGCCATAAGCCGAAGTGCGGTGAAATACGGAGAAAAGCCTCGCACACGAAAATAAACGCCGAGATGTTGAGGAAGGAATTGGGGGACAAATCGTGAAGATTGATCCCATAATAGTACATGATGCCGCGAACGAACGGGTGGAGGGGAAACCCTAGCTCGCGGACAAAGTGAGGGAGGAATACAACCCTCTCACGGGGTTCCGGAGTAGGGACGATTTGTCCCGCCGTCGGAAGACGATGGCTGATTTTCTTGGCCAAGTACCCGGCCTTCCGAAGCTTTTTAATATCCTTCTCTTGGATGGTAGAGGCCATCCATTTGCCTCCCGCTCCGGATCCGGACATCTTCGGAGGACCTCTTGTGGACAAGGAAGAGGAACGCTTGAGCGTTGGAGCTTGAGCAGAAGGGAATGAGCCGGGAGGAAGGCGTGGGTGAATAGAATGAATCCTTGTCCCTTATAAGGATGGAAGAGGCGATGCGCCTCCCCACCTATCTGGTAAAACCTCTTATTGCCCAAATGCCATAATGGATGGCGCGGTTGGGTTACCCACACCCGTATTGAAGAGAATCCCGTGATAAGGGGACACAGTCTCTGCTTCGACAAGACGTGCCAGGAAAAACGGTTCGAATAATGACTGGGCCGTGGTGTAATGTCATACTACGAAATGTGTCATTAGATTAGATTTGTGGAAGTATTATTCTCTTCGCGGTGGTATATGGAACTTGTTTTGCAGAGCCGGACACTATCCTTGTGTTCAAGATCTTCCATAGAGTATTCGGAGGAGGAACCCGCCTTGTAATGCCGAAGACAATTTGCGCGCCGAACTCGTCGTCATTGAAGCATGGTTCAGGGGCTACTGAGGGAGTTCTGGATTAGGGGGTATCCGGACAGCCGGACAATATCCTTTGGCCGGACTGTTGGACTATGAAGATACAAGATTGAAGACTTCGTCTCGTGTCCGGATGGGACTCTCCTTGGCGTGGAAGGCAAGCTTGGCGATACGGATATGTAGATCTCCTCCCTTATAACCGACTCTGTGTAACCCTAGCCACCTCCGATGTCTAAATAAACCGGAGGGTTTAGTCCGTAGGACAACAACAACAATCATACCATAGGCTAGATTTTAGGGTTTAGCCTCTACGATCTCGTGGTAGATCAACTCTTGTACTACTCATATCATCAAGATCAATCAAGCAGGAAGTAGGGTATTACCTCCATCGAGAGGGCCCGAACCTGGGTAAACATTGTGTCCCTCGCCTCTTGTTACCATCCGCCTTAGATGCATAGTTCGGGACCCCCTACCCGAGATCCGCCGGTTTTGACGCCGACAATGGGCGTGGTCTCGAACGCCTACTCACGCATACGTACGGCCAGGGCTCATGTACATGGCTGGGTCGGTACAGAAAAACTGCGTCGTCGTCGTGTTCATGGGGAGCCAACCGGCTGGGTTGGAACGGAATGTGTCATCGTGTTCATCGGGAGCCAACCGGCTTGGACGAAACAGGTGATGGGAACGAGGCATGGCGTACCGCAGAACAGAGGAAACGGCCTTGTGTTTGACCGACCATGGTGGAAACGGGATCCTTTTCATCGGGAGGGGTTTGGCGTACCGCAAAAGGGAGGAAATGGACCTCCTACGGTGGAAACAGGGTCATGTTGATCGGGAGGGGTGTGGCGTACCGCAAAACGGAGGAAACGGACTTGTGTTGGAGCGCTACAGTCGAAACGGGGGTCCTGTTCATCGGGAGGGGTGTGGCATACTGCAAAACGGGACTCCACGGGAAATTGTTCATCTCCACCGTCGACTGCCTCCACGGGCTACTGTTCATCCACCGTCGGCCTCCTCCAGCCTCCACCTATGACTGTTCATCCACGGGCTCCTGTTCATCCAGCCTGCACCGCGTGCTCCTCCACCGCCATCGCTCAACCAGCCCTCTCCACGGGTCCTGTTCAACCACCCCTCCACGGGCCATCGCTCATCCAGCCCTCCACCGCTCTTGTTCAACCAGCCCTCCAACAGCCATCGCTCAACCAGCCCTCCACGGGGTCCTGTTCATCCAGCCCTCCACGGGGTCCTGTTCATCCACCGGCTCGATCGATTGGGGGTACTGTTCATCCAGCGGCAACGACCTCTACTACCACGGGGTCCTGTTCATCCAACCCCTCACCGAGAACTGTTCATCCAAACCCCCTCAACAACGCTCACTGTTCATCCAAAGGCAGCATCGATCGGCTTCAGTTAGCAGCAGTAGCGAAGGAATCACACTCGGTTTCAGTTAACAGCAAGGGATCGATCGATCGCTCGGGTTCAGTAACACGTAGCCTGCAGTGCAATCGATCGGGTTCAGTTAGAGCCCAACGCCTCGCTCGGGTTCAGTTAGAGCCCAACGCCTCGCTCGGGTTCAGTTAGAGCCCAACGCCTCGCACACACGTGCGTACGTACGTGAGAAACGAGCATCGCTCGGCCCCCGGCCACCCACCGTAACTGGGAACTCCCTGAAATTTTCCTCGCCCTCGCTTCTACCACGGTTTTTTCATCATGGACGGCCCAAAGAATGTCATGCAACTGCGTCCCCGGCCCGCCCAGGACAAAAAGCCCATTTTCTGTCATGATTTTTTGTCATAGAAGTAGGACCCCACCACATCTATGATGATACCGGGTTTTGTCACAATTATCGTCATAGAAGTGTCATAAGTATGACAGAAATTTTTTCGTTCAACCCAAAATGTCACGGATGTGTCTTTTTTTTGTAGTGTCTGGTGTGTGTGCGAAGAACTCAACCTCTCCAGCCTACCAGTTCGTCACCCCCACGGCCTAGCTCGATGAACAAGAAAGAAGAGAGACATAGTAGTTTACCCAGGTTCGGGCCACCTTGCGGTGTAAGACCCTACTCCTACTTTATGGTGGATTAGCCTCGCGAGGGGCTGAGTATGAACTAGTACAAGGGAAGAAAAACCTCACGAGGTCTATTCTAGTGTGCGTGTGAGCTAGTGAGGTCTCTCCCTTTCTATGGTGGTGGCTAAGCTATATTTATAGTGGCCTTGGTCCTCTTCCCCCAAACGAAGGCGAGAAGGGATCCCACAGTGGCCAATTTTGAAGGGGGACAGGTAGTACATCCTATCCTGGCGAAAGGTGGTCTTCGCCTGTAAAGCTTCTGTTCATGACACTGTGGTGGGCTCGATGATGACATCCACCCTACCATCCTGCCGGTCTTGGTCTTGTTGCACGAGAATGGAAACCTACGGCTAATTCCTCGGGACCCTGCGCGTGCTGGCACCCGCCTAGCCTTGGTCATCGTGGCTTGCTTCCTTAGCACTAAAGACGAAACCTGCTCCTCTGCGCTCGCTGGTGCCCGCCTGGCCTTGGTCATCATGGCTGGTGTCACCTCAACCTCATGAGGTGGGTGCCTGCATAGAAATCTCCGCTCCTCGGGAGCCAGCCTGGGGAGGCCGCTCCCTCTAGAGGTCTTGATGTCGTCCGCCTCGCGAGGCTTGGCTCCTCGCGAGGGTCTTGTCTTGGAGGTGCTGAAGATGGGCCGTACAAGGAAGTTGAAGGAGCCATGCCATGGGCCGTAGGCAGGTAAGTCTGTGTACCCTTGTTCCCAGAACACCGACAGTAGCCCCTGGGCCCAAGGCGCGCTCGGACTTGGCTTCGGGGCGAAGCCAAAGGGAAAGGGTGAAGCCCCGCGGGCCCCAATCGCCTGCGGACCGGGTCGACACGTGGCACTTGATGGTACATGGGCGTCTCCACTTCCCCACGCCACCTCGGCAACCGCCCGACTTGGCAACTGTGTGGCATACGCGGCCCATCCATCATTGCTCGTTGTGCTCGCCTTCTGCTCCTCCTCTTTCCTGTGAGCTTGCGCCTCCTTCGCTTGATTCCACGCCAGCTCCAATCCACTCCGCCGCCATGGCTCCTAGGTCGAAGAAGGGGAAAGCCCGTGTGACCGCGGAGCTCTCGCCGGGGTCGGAACCAGTGCTGGACCGGTCCACGGTGATCAACCAGGAGGGTCTGGACAAGGTTCAGCAGGCCCTTGCCGCCGATTCCAATGAGTGGAAGGTGACGACAGTCTGGCCCGCCTCCTGGGCCTTGATTGATATGGAGGCCACCGAAATCCCCCTTCATCTCCACGCTCTCTTCGTCGGCTTGCTACCTCCGTTCTCCCACTTCTTCAACCATGTGCTTTCGCACTACCAGATCCTAGCGATGCATCTGGATCCCGGATCCATCACCCTCCTCTCCGCCTTTGCATTTCTGTGCGAGGCCTTCATGGGCATTGCTCCGTCCGTGGCCTTGCTCCGCTATTTCTTTTTGCTCCACTTGGTCGACAGCGGACAACGCTCGGGGTGTGTGTCGTTCCAGGCGGTGGCGGCGACAACTGGCTCCGACATTGACTCCATGCTCCGTCCGGATGCGAGGGGGTTTGGGAAGCAGTGGGTGTATGTGGATGCCACCGTGCATAGCCCCATGCTTCTCCTTGCATTGGCGCCGGCAGAGCTGAGCTCTGGCTGGGGACACGCGGAGCTCATTGACCGACAGCTCGCGCGTATCTTGTATAGGCTGGCCAAGCTGAAGGAGGCAGGGGTGACAATGGAGATGGTGGCGAGGGAGTTCGTCCAGCGATGCATCGCTCCGCTCCAGTGATATTCTCACCCAATGTGGGCCTTCACAGGCCCAGACGACCCCATGAGGCTCCAGGTGCCTTCGCTCCCCTCCAAGACGTTGTGCACAGAGCTCCAGCTCCTGACAGGTGACCAAGCGTCATTGTGCTCCCTACCGAGCGGTGCCATGTACAACTGCTCGAATGGGAGGGCCTTTGTCGAGAAGATGCCACGCTTCAACGAGTGAGGGCTGTCGTGGGAACGATTCTGACAATAATAAGGGATAGGGTAAAGGAGCATGATCTATCGAGATGCATATGGGTGACACGGTGGTTTTAGCGAGTTCGGGCCTCTCGCGGTGGAGATAACTGTTGGAGATATGCCCTAGAGGCAATCATGTATGATGATATTTCCTATGTGTTTATGAATAAAGATAGTCCTTGGACATTATCAATGATGTATATTAGCAAGTACGTGACTTGTTTGTGGGACTATGCATTGTATGATTACTGTGCTAAAAGGTCCCTAGTCGAAAGGGCTGTGTGGACGCGCAGTCGACTAGACTAGCATATGACACGGTCGATGGCTTGGTCTCACTAGCCATGGAGCGTTGGATGCTAACCGGATAATATGGGCCCGGAAGGATCTGGTCGGATTCGACGTTGTCGGATCCGATTCGAGATAAGGTCCGAGTCGGACAGACCCAACTATGAGACGCAACGATATGTCATCTGTGACTCTCTTGTACAACATACATTTTATGTCCTAAGACCTGATCTGGCGCATATACTCGGGATGGTGATAGACCTGCATTGGGCCGAGCAAATGCTACTCCGTGACTGGGTAGTTACAAAGGTAGGTTTCAGGCTTGTCCAGACCCATGCTACAAGACATGGTCGAGCAAGATGGGATTTGCCCCTCCGATCAGGAGAGATATACTCTAGGCCCCTCGTGTGATCCGACCAGGATAAGCATGGCCATGCGATAAGGATTATGAGATAATCCGGTTTGTGGTCGACATCACTGGAACGAGAAAGAGGTCGGGCTAGCACAAGGATGACAGTCTCACCTTGAGCCCGATAACATATATTGTGTGGCAAAAGGAATGGAAGTGTGATGTACAGGTTCGCCTAACAAGCTTCATAGTATGCTTGGTGGTCGGCACGCCTTGCTAGAGGCCGCTACCAACCGTGCAGTTCAGAGGTGATCCGAACTGTGACCAAGCCGAGTTGAACCTAAGGGGTCACGCGCTTAAGGGAAGGAACCTACGAGGTCGGATCCGAGGAAACTGATCCGAGCTGTATTCGGATTGTGGCTGAGTAGACTTGTGGGCTTTAGGATCTGTGCGAGGCCAAAGAGTTGAGCCTGCGACAGATGCCTATATATAGTGGAGGTGCGGCACACTCATTTGGTTGATCACTTCGGCGTTGTCACTAGGGTTTGCATGTGTTGCGAATAGCCACCTCCACTCGCCGCCGACTGTGTGATCGGACCTAGCAGTCCGCCGCACGGTGTTCCTCCTGCACGCACTGATATCGTTAGAGGCGGTGCACTTGCGCTGCTCCAGCGAACTTGTACGTGGGATCCGGCGATCGACTATTCGACGGAGATCGGATGAGGAGGAGACGAACCATGTGGACGCACTGCCCCAACTCTTCTTCCGCTGCACGGCACTATGCATCTAGTCGTAACGATCTGTGATCCATTCCCGTAGCATGTTCATGGTTGTTCTGTGTGTAGGAAAATTTTAATTTGAAGTCGGCGCACCCTACGGTAGACCCTAATAGATAACAACCCTACGTCTCGTGCTCTGGAGAGGCTTTGTTTTATCTATTATGTATCCGAGGATTACAATGAGAGAGAGGGAGAGGAGAACGGATCCCCATGCCAGAGCTAAGTCTTGAAACTAATGGCGAGAGAGTAGAGGGAGAAGAATGAGAACCTGTCGAGATATGCGGTGGGGGTGGCTTATATAGAGTGCGCCACCGCCTCACCTCTTATGTTACACATTAGAGCATCAATGCCATAATATCAGCCCACTATGAAACCTCCACTATCAATATGATGTTTCAACTGCCCTGCCGACTGTTGGTCTTCTCACGCACGAGTGAGTCATACAGCCGAGTGGTTGCCTGTCGTCTGAGTGTATGGTACGTCGATGCGCCCGAGTGGATGGTACGTCGATGCGTCCGAGTGGATAGTATGTCTGAATGAGATTTATCTGGACCCACCTGTTGTGTGGACACCATGCTTTATGACATTTTGACACTTCATGGGCCTACCAGTTATGTTTATCCCCAACATTAGTGATACGTCCATTTTGCATCATGCTTTTATATCGATATTTATCGCATTATGGGCTGTTATTACACGTTATGTCACAATACTTATGCCTATTCTCTCTTATTTTGCAAGGTTTACATAAGGAGGGAGAATGCTGGCAGCTAGGATTCTGGGCTGGAAAAGGAGCAAATATTAGAGACCTATTCTGCAAAACTCCAAAAGTCCTGAAACTCCACGAAAGTCATTTTTGGAAATAATAAAAAATACTGAGCAAAAGAAATACGTCAGGGGGGCCACCACCTGTCCACAAGGGTGGGGGGCGCGCTCCCTGCCTCGTGGGCCCCCTGTTGGCTCTCCGGTGGCCATCTTCTGCTATATGAAGTCTTTCGTCCAGGGAAAAATCATAAGCAACCTTTCGGGACGAGACTCCGCCGCCACGAGGCGGAACCAATCTAGGGCTCCGGTAGAGCTGTTCTGCCGGGGACACTTCCCTCCGGGAGGGGGAAATCATCGCCATCGTCATCACCAACGCTCCTCTCATCAGTGGAGGGCAATCACCATCAACATCATCACCAGCACCATCTCCTCTCAAAACCCTAGTTCATCTCTTGTATCCAATTCTTGTCTCCAAGTCCGGGATTGGTACCGAGGGTTGCTTGTAGTGTTTATTACTCCTTGTAGTTGATGCTAGTTGGTTTATTTGGTTGAAGATCATATGTTCAGATCCTTTATGCATATTAATACCCCTCTGATTATGAACATGGATATGCTTTGTGAGTAGTTACGTTTGTTCCTCAGGACATGGGAGAAGTCTTGCTATTAGTAGTCATGTGAATTTGGTATTCGTTCGAAATTTTGATGAGATGTATGTTGTCTATCCTCTAGTAGTGTTATGTGAACGTCGACTACATAACATTTCACCATTATTTGGGCCTAGAGGAAGGCATTGGGAAGTAATAAGTAGATGATGGGTTGCTAGAGTGACAGAAGCTTAAACCCTAGTTTATGCGTTGCTTCATAAGGGGCTGATTTGGATCCATATGTTTCATGCTATGGTTAGGTTTACCTTAATACTTTTGTTGTAGTTGTGGATGCTTGCAATAGAGGTTAATCATAAGTGGGATGCTTGTTCGAGTAAGAACAGCACCCAAGCACCGGTCCACCCACATATCAAATTATCAAAGTACCGAACGCGAATCATATGAACGTGACGAAAACTAGCTTGACGATAATTCCCATGTGTCCTCAGGAGCAATTTTATCTATATAAGAGTTTGTCCAGGATTGTCCTTTGCTACAAAAAGGATTGGGCCACCTTGCTGCACTTTATTTACTTTTGTTACTTGTTGCTCGTTACAAATTATCCTATCACAAAATTATCTGTTACCACTTATTTCAGTACTTGCAGAGAATACCTTGCTGAAAACCGCTTATCATTTCCTTCTACTCCTCGTTGGGTTCGACACTCTTACTTATCGAAAGGACTATGATAGATCCCCTATACTTGTGGGTCATCAATTAGCCCCCGAATCGGTTGAGATTTTGCAAAACGAGTTTGTGAAAGACACAATTTCGCTCGAGTGATTACAGAAATACTCCGTACGTGTCATCGTGCTTTCAGACAACCAAGGTTTGAACAAAATCTCAATGTCTTCTGGCGCTGTGCTTCCCAACTGATCTGGGGTAAGTGCCTATGAGGAGCAACTTGGTGACATTCTCTCATCTCTTGGAAAAGGTTTACTTGTGATCTGAGTATGGCTGTGTCATTAAATCTGGGCAACAAGATTGACACATGGACTGCTCTCTCGGAGAGATTACATTCTTATCCCGGAGGAACATAAATACGAGTCGGTTCTAGATCCGAACTTTTGATTTTCATGCTTTGAGTCATAGAAGAAGGTTCAAAACAGGTCCACGGAGGAGCGGTAAACTGACCTGATAACAACCTTTTTTTGGTAGTCAACGGGAGTCTTAGCACTTGTTTGTTTGTTGTTCGTCATTCGGACTGGTCAGGCCATACCGAGTGAAGATTACTCTAGTGGGGGCACACTGAGTGCACCAACTTGGTGTACTCCCCGAGAACACCGTCGACTGCCGGCAGTTGGCGGGGGTCTGAGAGAACTAAAAATCTTCTTAGCAGGTAATGATTGAACTTTTTCCTCTCCGGCTCGGAGGTCGAGTAGTACTTGAGGATATGGAGCTGGTCTTGCATTGAGTAAAAGATTACTGAGAATTTGTTCTATGGGTGCACGATCAGCGCACCCTTAGGTGTAGTCCCCGAGACTCTGACTGATTGCTGGTAGTCGGTTGGAGTCTTTAGGGTTTGTTGTACTTGAATGTTGATGTTGGACTTGACCAAGCAAAATGTTTATTTCTGAGTTATCTTCCAGTGGGGGCACGCTGAGTACCCCACTAGGTCTAGTCCCCGAGCCTCTGTCAGACTAGATGAGTCTGGCAGATGGTTTAAGTCTTCTAGTAAACCTCTATGCAGTCGGTACGGTAAACGTCGTTTAGTCTGAAGTTGAGTCAATCAGATGGATCTTCAGGCGCTTGGTATGGTAAATAAGCTCAGCCTGGAGCTGAGTCAGTCGGACTAATCTTCGTGCACTTGGCACGGTAAATAAATTTAACCTGGAACTGGACCAATCAAGCGAATCTTCGTGCACTCGACCTGATGAATGAATTCGGCCTTGAAACTGCCGACTGTAGAAAAAGCTGGACACTCCAGGGAGTAGTCTTTCCAGTAGTACTTCTTACATTGACCGTTAGCTTTTGATGAAAGGGGTATTTGTAAGAGTAGATTGTATCCGTAGAGGAACTTTGTTTTCACCCTTTTGCATGGAAGGGGTATTTGTCCGAGTGGACGTGTGATACGTCTCCATCGTATCTACTTTTCCAAACTCTCTTAACCTTGTTTTGGACTCTAACTTGCATGATTTGAATGGAACTAACCCGGGCTGATGCTGTTTTCAGCAGAATTGCAATGGTGTTATTTTTGTGTAGAAATAAAAGTTCTCGGAATGACCTGAAACTTCACGGAGAATATTTTTGGAATAATTAAAAATATTGGCGAAAGAATCAACCGAAGGGGGCCCACACTCTAGCCACAAAGGTGGAGTGCGCGAACACCCCACTGGGGCGCGCCCTCTGTCCTTGTGGGCCCCCTAGACCTCCACCGACCTCAACTCCAACTACATATATTCACGTTCGGGGAGAAAAAAATCAGAGAGAAAGATTCATCGCTTTTTACGATATGGAGCCGCCGCCAAGCCCTGTTCTTCCTTGGGAGGGCAGATCTGGAGTCCGTTCGGGGCTCCGGAGAGGGGAAATCGTTGCCATCGTCATCATCAACCATCCTCCATCACCAATTTCATGATGCTCACTGCTACCTCTTGAGCATGCGTTGGTTTTCCTGAAGAGGAAAGGGTGATGCAGCAAAGTAGCGTAAGTATCTCCCTCAGTTTTTGAGAACCAAGGTATCAATCCAGTAGGAGACTACACGCAAATCCCTAGTACCTGCACAAACAATTAAGAACCTTGCAACCAACCGGATAAAGGGGTTGTCAATCCCTTCACGGCCACTTGCAAAAGTGAGATCTGATAGAGATAATAAGATAAATATTTTTGATATTTTTGTTGTATAGATTGGAAATAAAGATTGGAAAAATAAACGGCGACAGAAATAGCTAGTTGACGGGAGATTAGTATGATGGAAATATAGACCATGGGGCCATAAGTTTCACTAGTGTCTTCTCTCAAGATAGCATATTTTACGGTGGGTGAACAAATTACTGCCGAGCAATTGATAGAAAAGTGCATAGTTATGAGAATATCTAGGCATGATCATGTATATAGGCATCACGTCCGTGACAAGTAGACCAAAACGATTCTGCATCTACTACTATTACTCCACACACCGACCGCTATCCAGCATGCATCTAGAGTATTAAGTTCATAAGAACAGAGTAACGCATTAGGCAAGGTGACATGATGTAGAGGGATAAACTCAAGCAATATGATATAAACCCCATCTTTTTATCCTCCATGGCAACAATACACACGTGCCTTGTTGCCCCCTTGCCACCGGCAAAGGACACCGCAACATTGAACCCAAAGCTAAGCACTTCTCCCATTGCAAGAAAGATCAATCTAGTAGGCCAAACCAAACTGATAATTCGAAGAGACTTGCAAATATATCAAATCATGCATATAAGAATTCAGAGAAGAATAAATATTGTTCATAGATAATCTTGATCATAAACCGACAATTCATCGGATCTCGACAAACACACCGCAAAAAGTATTACATCGAATAGATCTCCAAGAAGATCGAGGAGAACTTTGTATTGAGATCCAAAGAGAGAGAAGAAGCATCTAGCTAATAACTATGGACCCGAAGGTATGTGGTAAACTACTCACACATCATTGGAGAGGCTATGGTGTTGATGTAGAAGTCCTCCGTGATCGATTCCCCCTCCAGCGGAGCGCCGGAAAAGGCCCCAAGATTGGATCTCATGGGTACAGAAGGTTGAGGCGGTGGAAAATACGTTTCCTGGCTCCCCTGGATGTCTTCAGGGTATAAGAGTATATATAGGCGAAAAGGTCGGTGGAGCTACGAGGGGCCCACGAGGGTGGGGGGCGCCTACCCCCTGGGCGCGCCACCCAGCCTCATGGCCGCCTCGTTGCTTCCTTGACGTCCACTCCAAGTCTGCTGGATTGCGTTTGTTCCAAAAACGATCCTCGCGAAGGTTTCATTTCGTTTGGATTCTGTTTGATATTCCTTTTCTGCGAAACACTGAAATAGGCAAAAAAAACAACAATTTGCACTGGGCTTTCGATTAATAGGTTAGTCCCAAAAATAAATATAAAAAGGTATATTAAAGCCCATTAAACATCCAAAACAGATAATATAATAGCATGGAACAATAAAAAATTATGGATACGTTGGAGAAGTATCAAGCATCCCCAAGCTTAATTCCTGCTCGTCCTCGAGTAGGTAAATGATAAAAATAGAATTTTGATGTGGAATGCTACTTAACATAATTTTCAATGTAATTCTCTTTATTGTGGCAAGAATGTTCAGATCCAAAAAATTCAAGATAAAAGTTTAATATTGACATAATAATAGTAATACTTCAAGCATACTAACCAAGCAATTATGTCTTATCAAAATAACATAGCCAAAGAAAGCTTATCCCTACAAAATCATATAGTTTGTCCGTGCTTCATTTTCACACACAAAATGCTCCCATCATGCACAACCCCGATGACAAGCCGAGCAATTGGTTCATACTTTTTAACGCGCTTTAGCCTTTTCAACCCTTACGCAATACATGAGCGCAAGCCATGGATATAGCACTATGGGTGGAGTAGAGTATGATGATATGGGTTATGTGAGAAGACAAAAAAGGAGAAAGTCTCACATTGACGTCGCTAATCATGGCTATGGAGATGCCCATCAATTGATGTCAATGCAAGGAGTAGGGATTGCCATGCAACGGATGCACTAGAGCTATAAGTGTATGAAAGATCATCAAAGGAAACTAAGTGGGTGTGCATCCAACTTGCTTGCTCACGAAGACCTAGGGCATTTTGAGGCAGTCCATCATTTGAATATACAAGCCAAGCTCTATAATGAAAAATTCCCACTAGTATATGGAAGTGACAAAATAAGAAACTCTCTATCATAAAGATCATGGTGCTATTTTGAAGCACAAGTGTGGAAAAGCATAGTGACATTGTCCCTTCTCTCTTTTTCTCTCATTTTTTAGTTTTTTATTTTTGTTTGGGCTTCTTTGGCCTTTTTTATTTTTATTTTTTTAGTCCGGAGTCTCATCTCGACTTGTGGGGGAATCATAGTCTCCATCATCCTTTCCTCACCTGGGACAATGCTCTAATAATGAAATCATCACACTTCTATTTACTTACAACTCAAGAATTACAACTCGATACTTAGAACAAAATATGACTCTATGTGAATGCCTCCGGTGGTGTACCGGGATATGCAATGAATCAAGAGTGACATGTCTGAAAGAATTATAAAGGTGGCTTTGCCACAAATACGATGCCAACTACATGATCGTGCAAAGCAATATGACAATGATGGAGCATGCCGTAATAAACGGAACGGTGGAAAGTTGCATGGCAATATATCTCGGAATGGCTATGGAAATGCCATAATAGGTAGGTATGGTGACTATTTTGAGGGAGATATAAGGAGGCTTATGTGTGATAGAGCGTATCATATCACGGGGTTTGGATGCACCGGCGAAGTTTGCACCAACTCTCAAGGTGAGAAAGGGCAATGCACGGCACTGTAGAGGTTAGCAAATTGCAGAAAGGTAAGAGTGCGTACAATCCATGGACTCACATTAGTCATAAAGAACTCATATACTTATTGCAAAAGTTTATTAGCCCTCGAAGGAAAGTACTACTACGCATGCCCCTAGAGGGATAGATTGGTAGGAAAAGTCCATCGCTCATCCCCGACCGCCACTCATAAGGAAAGCAATCAAAGAACACCCCATGCTTCAAATTTTTCACACAACGTTTACCATACGTGCATGCTACGGGACTTGCCAACCTTAACACAAGTATTTCTTAATTTCACAATTACCCAACTAGCATAACTCTAACATTACCACCTTTATATCTCAAAACCATTATCAAGTATCAAATTTATCATAGTATTTAATGCACTCTATATGAAAGTTTTTATTATACCCATCTTGGATGCCTATCATATTAGGACTAATTTTATAGCCAAAGCAAACTACCATGCTGTTCTAAAAGACTCTCAAAATAATATAAGTGAAGCATCAGAGATCAATAATTTCTACAAAATAAAACCACCACCGTGCTCTAAAAAGGTATAAGTGAAGCACTAGAGCAAAATTATCTAGCTCAAAGATATAAGTGAAGCACATAGAGTAAAATTATCTAGCTCAAAAGATATAAGTGAAGCACATAGAGTATTCTAATGAATTCTGATTCATGTGTGTGTCTCCCAAAAGGTGTGTACAACAAGGATGATTGTGGTAAACTAAAAAGCAAAGACTCAAATAATACAAGACACTCCAAGCAAAACACATATCATGTGGTGAATAAAAATATAGCATCGAGTGAAGTTACCGATAGACGAAGACGAAAGAGGGGATGCCTTCCGGGGCTTCCCCAAGCTTAGGCTTTTGGTTGTACTTGAATTTTACCTTGGGGTGCCTTGGGCATCCCCAAGCTTAGGCTCTTGCCACTCCTTATTCCAAAATCCATCAAATCTTTACCCAAAAACATGAAAACTTCACAACACAAAACTCAACAGAAAATCTCATGAGCTCCGTTTGCGAAATATAACAAACCACCACTCTAAGGTACTGTAATGAACTCATTCTTTATTTATTTTGGTGTTAAACCTACTGTATTCCAACTTCTCTATGGTTCATACCCCCTGATACTAGCCATAGATTCATCAAAATAAGCAAACAGTACACGAAAAACAGAATCTATCAAAAACAGAACAATCTATAGCAATCTGATTTGTTCGAATACTTCTGGAACTCCACAAATTATAAAAAACTAGGACAACCTGGATAATTTGTATATTGATCTACAACAAAAAAATCGGTATTTTATCACGTTCTGGTGAATTTTAACAATTATTTTCGTGAGCGTGAAGTTTCTGTCTTTTTCAGCAAGATCAAACAATTATCACCCAAGAAGATCCTATTGGTTCTACTTGGCACAAAGACTAATTAAAACAATAAAACCACATATAAATAGAGGCTAGATGAAATATTTATTACTAAACAGGAACAAAAAGCAAGGAACAAAAATAAAATTGGGTTGCCTCCCAACAAGCGCTATCGTTTAACGCCCCTAGCTAGGGAGGACGACCAACGTCCACCCTATAATGCGCAAAAATTTCATTGGCCTCTTTCGTTATAAACCTGAACTCATGTGCCAAAAAGATAGTAGCTGCTCGCTTAACAGAAGAATGCTCGATATTGGAAAACTCTAGAAAAATCCTTTGTATGCAAGGATGCATATGAATAAATTGTCTTTCAAGTTCAACTATGAGCAATGATATAGCATCCGCGAGACTACTAGTTCTATGAAGAATAGACCCACCCATAGTGGGCAGGGCACCAGCACAAGTAAAGAAATCTTGGATAACTCCTTTTCCAATAATATTATCACTACCAATCCGAAACTTTTTAGTGTGTAAAATAGTAGGATCTTCATGAGGATCATCAAAATCCTTAAAGTTTTCCATGTTATTACCACTATCCTTATCAATGATAACCTCCCCAGTTTCAGACATGATGGTAGCAAATCGCACAAAGAACGAACACACAAAAGGTAAGCAAAAAGAGACGAATGGAAAAGGGCGAATAAAACGGCAAGGGTGAAGTGGGGGAGAGGAAAACGAGAGGCAAATGGCAAATAATGTAATGCGAGGGATAAGAGTTTGTGATGGGTACTTGGTATGTCTTGACTTGGCATAGATCTCCCCGGCAACGGCGCCCGAAATCCTTCTTGCTACCTCTTGAGCATGCGTTGGTCTTTCCTTGAAGAGGAAAGGGTGATGCAGCAAAGTAGCGTAAGTATTTCCCTCAGTTATTGAGAACCAAGGTATCAATCTAGTAGGAGACTACATGCAAATCCCTAGTACCTGCACAAACAATTACGAACCTTGCAACCAACGCGATAAAGGGGTTGTCAATCCCTTGACGGCCACTTGCAAAAGTGAAATCTGATAGAGATAATAAGATAAATATTTTTGGTATTTTTGTTGTATAGATTGGAAATAAAGATTGCAAAATAAATGGCGACAGAAATAGCTAGTTGACGAGAGATTAGTATGATGGAAAATAGACCCTGGGGCCATAGGTTTCACTAGTGGCTTCTCTCAAGATAGCATATTTTACGGTGGGTGAACAAATTACTGTCGAGCAATTGATTGAAAAGCGCATAGTGATGAGAATATCTAGGCATGATCATGTATATAGGCATCACATCCTTGACATGTAGACTGAAACGATTCTGCATCTACTACTATTACTCCACTCATCGACCGCTATCCAGCATGCATCTAGAGTATTAAGTTCATAAGAACAGAGTAACGCATTAGGCAAGATGACATGATGTAGAGGGATAAACTCAAGCAATATGATATAAACCCCATCTTTTTATCCTCGATGGCAACAATACAATACGTGCCTTTGCTGCCCCTGCTGTCACTGGGAAAGGACACCGCAAGATTGAACCCAAAGCTAAGCACTTCTCCCATTGCAAGAAAGATCAATCTAGTAGGCCAAACCAAACTGACAATTTGAAGAGACTTGCAAAGATATCAAATCATGCATATAAGAATTCAGAGAAGAGTCAAATATTGTTCATAGATAATCTTGATCATAAACCCATAATTCATCGGATCTCGACAAACATACCGCAAAAAGTATAACATCGAATAGATCTCCAAGAAGATCGAGGAGAACTTTGTATTGACATCCAAAGAGAGAGAAGAAGCCATCTAGCTAATAACTATGGACCCGAAGGTCTGTGGTAAACTACTCACACATCATCAGAGAGGCTATGGTGTTGATGTAGAAGCCCTCCGTGATCGATTCCCCCTCCGGCGGAGCGCCGAAAGAGTCCCCAAGATGGGATCTCATGTGTACAGAAGGTTGCTGCGGTGGAAAATAGGTTTCGTGGCTCCCGTGGATGTTTTCATGGTATAAGAGTATATATAAGCGAAAGAAGTAGGTCGGTGGAGCTACGAGGGGCCCATGAGGGTGGGGGGCGCGCCTTCCTGCCTCGTGGTCACCTCGTTGCTTCCTTGACGTCCACTCCAAGTCTCCTGGATTGCGTTTGTTCCAAAAACGATCCTCGCGAAGGTTTCATTCCGTTTGGATTCCGTTTGATATTCCTTTTCTGCGAAACACTGAAATAGGCAAAAATACAGCAATTTGCACTAGGCTTTTGAAAGTGCGTTATATCGACTAGAGGGGGGGGGTGAATAGGCGATTTTTATGAATTCTTCACTGAGGAATTTGCTAGTGAGGAAATTGCTTAGCGAAGAACTACTTGCAGCGGAATAAGTAATCAGAAGTAAACATAACAGAAGACAAGCATAGTCATCATGATGAAATGAAGACAAGCACAGAGTACAGAAAGCGTAATCACAGGATAACACAGGATGAAGACAAACAGACTGAAGAAATTGAACTGAGGAAATTGAGAAAGTCTTCAGTCAAAGTCTTCAAACACAGATATGACAAGCACACAACACAATAATGAGGAAATGAATGAGTTGAGGAAATAGAACCAGTTGGCTTGGAGAAGACAATGATTTGGTACACCAGTTCAACTGTTGTCTCAGTTGTACATCTGGTTGGAGAGGCTAGGTATTTAAACCTGAGGACACACAGTCCCGGACACACAGTCCTCACCATATTCTCCTTGAACTAAGGTCACACAGACCTCGTCCAATCACTCGTGGTAAGTCTTCAGGTGCCTTCTGAACCTTCACAAACTCGGTCACTCGGCGATCCACAATTCCTCTTGGATGCACTAGACCATGACGCCTAACCGTCTGGAAGAAGCACAGTCTTCGAAGGTAACAAGCGTAGGATCCATGCAGGATCAATCTCTTCAGTGATGCTCAATCACTTTGGGTTTGTAGGTGTTTGGGTTTGGGTTTTCCTCACTTGATGATTTTCGCTCAAAGTCCTCGGAGGATGGGATGCTCTCAAATGACAAGTGTTAATTTCTCTCAGAGCAGCCAACCAGCTAGTGGTTGTAGGGGGCGGCTATTTATAGCCTAGGGAGCAGCCCGACATGATAAGACATAGATGCCCTTAAATGATATGACCGTTAGATGGATAAAATATTTTGGAATAGCTGGCGCATAGCACAGCAACGGTCGGAAATTTGAGTATCAAATTCCTCAAGGCTATCATGTTCCTCACTGTGTAGGCAATCCGCACTGGCGAATTCCTAACTCCTCAGTCAGAACAAATTCCTCAGGGACCAGAAGAACTTCGTCTCTGTCACTGAAGAAATTGACTGAACTGTATGGGATTTCCAATGGCTTCACTCGAAGGGATTGGTAGGTGTAGGATTTTGAGTTGAGCATCACCTGGAAATTTTTCCTTAGTATTTCCTCGACCCCCTTTAACAGTACGGTGTTTCCTATGACTCAATAAAAAGAAAATAAAACTACGAAAACAAAAGTCTTCACGCTTCATGTTCCTCAAATGAATACCAAGTCTTCAAGGTCACACCAATTTCTTCACTTTGAAAGTCTTCAGAAATCCAAAGTCTTCAGTCGAAGAACTTCATTTTTAGGGGTCGACTTTCTCTGTAAATATCAAACTCCTCATAGACTTATAGACCTGTCTACACTCATAAACACATTAGTCCCTTAACCTATAAGTCTTCAATACGCCAAAATCACTAAGGGGCACTAGATGCACTTACAATCTCCCCCTTTTTGGTGATTGATGACAATATAGGTTAATTTTTCAACGGGGATAAACATATGAAGTGTAAATACTGATATTGAGGAATTTGATTGCAAGATATAGAAGAACTCCCCCTGAAGATGTGCATAGTGAGGAATTTGCTTTTGAAGCAATGCACACTTGAAGAGTTGAATCATGGAGATCTCCCCCTATATCTTGTAATTCATACACGCATGTCGTGGTATTCTCACGGGGGGCTTGCGAGTCGACAGATGCCACAAGGGCTTAGTGTGAGGGTAAGACTGCTGCTGATAGGCCCGGGAGCGGGTATGCGAGTAGCACGCGGTGGTTTACCCAGCTTCGGAGCTCTCCGGAGAGATAATACTCCTACTGCTGCATGGCTGAGTGTATCTGATATATCTAGCACAAAGTGCTCCTGGAGCTGTATCCGAGCTCAGTGCCATAAGCATCTGGCTTTGTATATGCATACGAGCACAAGTGTGTGTGTGGCCGCAAGTGCATGAGCATGCATGCGTGAGTGTGTGGGAGTGTGAGTCCATGGTGGATGGATGGATGGGTGGTATATATATATGGGCATGGCTTAGCTTATTTCCTAAGCTAGGTGAGTGGCGTGGGGGGCAAGTGGGCATGGGGCACCATGCCCATGAGAGGTGTGGTGCATGTCATGCTTGTCCCCTGGGCACTTTATAAAATAGTGCCAAGGGGACCGGTACACTGTAGATGACGTCGCAGTATGGCCGTCTCGTCGATGTCTTGTCGGTGTCGGGTCGGGCTGCAGTCGGCTGACCGGTTAGCGTGATCGGTCGGTGGTAGCCGGCGGGCAGCCGGCCAGTGGAAGCGATCGGACGGGAGCCAGCTGGAGCGGCCGGGCAGGCGGATCGAGGGGCTTTGCTAGCCCCGATGTCTTGAAATATTGTCTTGCCGTCTTCGGGGTATCCGTGTCCAATTACTCCGACAGTAGCCCCCAAGCCTCCGGGCAACTTGGCAAAGTTGGGCGAAGGTTTTTTGGCAAGTGTTCATGGAAATGATCATGAAAAAGAAAAGTTAGTCCACGCAGATATATCAAATGCTTGCTTTTAGCATCGCAAGTTTTATGTGGATGGTGCCGACTCGGTTTCATCCGAGCCCCCTTCAATCTTTTTCATGTTCCCTCCACTCTTTGGCTTGTGCTTTCGCTTGCCGGACAGCCGCTCTGCGGTCTGTGGCTGAGAGTGGATCAGCGGAGCGAGTGTACAATACTCAAACTCTGGTGCGAATTTAACCGAAGCAGATATCAGAAGGAAAGCGGCGGGTCACCCGAACCGTTTTTCTTCGGACGTTCGCGTGGGTGGCCTCCGGCGTTCACCCTTGCTAAGCCGGACAGACCGCTCTGCGATGCGTGACTAAGAGTGAGCCTTTGGTACTGCGCACGCTACTAAGCCGTCTGCGGGAATAAACGTCTCAGGCCAAGCGGCCAGCCCCCGGGTCAACTCTGGCTGGCGCCGGGGCGAACAGTGATGTAACTGTAATGAAATGCGGAGATAGTTCCCCGAGCATCGCTCGGGGTTATCCGAGCTCGCATGATGCAAAAAATATGCGGGTGAGGAGCTCACAATGATTTTCATGTAGCCGAGGCGGAGTTTGCCGGTTGCCGGCCGCAAGACGGCTTTGCCGCCATGGAGTGCACCGCGCACCATTGGTGTAGCCTTCGAGCCCCGGTGCTCGAAGGGGTCCCGCCGGTCGAGCTCAAGCCAGCGGCGAGGCGTCTTGCAACGCCTGCCTTTTCTTCTTTTCTCTTCGCGGCCGGCAGCCATACAAAACTCTTCTTTGTTCGCAATCTTGGCAAGGCGCGCCAAGACTCATTGGTGTAGCCCCGAGATTCGGGCCGATCACGAGCGATCGGGTCGGATCTCCCGACTACTTTGTCTTCTTCTTTCATGAGGCGTCAACAAGACCTGGTGTAACCCGAGATTCGGGCCGATCACTGGCGAAAGCAATCGGACCAGATCTCCCAAGAATCGCCGTCTTCTTTGTCTGCCCACACAGCCGAACGGATAATTCTTCTTTCCGTCCAGCCAGGTAGGCAGCCGGCAATATTTGTCCAGCTGGCTTCTTTTTCTTTCTTACTTTGTATTTTTCTTTTACCAATCGGTGAGAATGCACGCAGGCGCGGCGGCAGGCGTAGCGGTCGGGAGGCCACCGCTGCGTGAGGACTTGATAGGCATGCCAGTCGGCCACACAGGCGGAAGTGCATGCATATGTACCCGGCCAGGCACAGCCGGACATGCATGCGCACCTGGCCAAGCATGCATGCATGTACCAGGTGAATCCATACACACTTTTTCTTTTTCAGCCGGCAGCACCTCTTGACTTTTGTTTCTCCCCCAGCCGACCTCTTTTCTCTCTCTCTCTCTTTTTTTTTCTCAGCACCCGGTCCTTTTTATTTTTCTCTCTCTCGGCTGCCCGAGCGACACCAACAGGCTGCGGCAGCGAACAACGGGAGCCGGCTGAGGCGCACCCGGGCGCCCGGAGGTGAGGTGGGAGCCGAGCACCCGGAGCCGGGTTGCGGCCAGGGCGGAGCGGAGGGGCGCGGCGACCCGACCGCCCGGCCCAGTGAAGCAGTCACATGGACAGAGCCGGGCGACGCGGGAGGGAGCCGTGTGCATGGGTGCACGGGCGGAGGCGGCTTGCTGCCCTTTGGGGCTGGACGGCGCGGGTAGGCCGAACCAAAACGGCACGGTGCTCGGGGCCGATGGAGGCAAAGCCGGCACTGGGAGGCTGGCAAGCGATGCAGCCGGAGCCGGGCGCGACGGAGGGGGCTCAAAGGCTGAGAGGCGGCCAGGGCCAAGCGGACGGCGATGCGGGAGGCGCAGCTAGGGGAGAGCGGGGAGCGGCCAGGCCGGCCGGGTGGTAGGCTAAGGCGACGTGAGCCGGCAAGCGGTGGAGCTAGCCGTCCGGCTCGGGGCGAGATAAGCCGGGCCGGGGCAGCGTGGAGGCAAGCAGAGGCGGCCGGGTTGGGGAGCCCGGCCAGTATGAGCAGGCGAGCCGGCACGGAAGACCCGGAGGAAGGAGCTGGATGCTCGGGGCCGGCTAAGCGAGAAGGCGGAGCCGGGCGGAGGTCTCGGGAGGTCGAACGCCGGGCGGCGGGAGGAGCCGCTGTCCGGGCTCTGGGCGGAGGCCGGGCGGGCCGAGGGAGCCGGGGAACCCGGCTGAACGCGGAGCTGCTGGCTGCCAGTGCACGCCGTGGGTCGAGGTAGAGCAGCCGACGCAATGGGCGTGAGGCGGAGGCCAAAGACGGACCCGCCAGTGGTCGCGCGGAGGGGCGAGTTCAGCGGGCCGCGACGGGGAGACCAGCGGACGCGGCCACGAGGGCCGAGTAGTCCACCACGGCACGGGGCGCAGCGAGGTGGTTGGCGAGTGTGTGGGCGTCCGGGGACGCGCAGCGAGCCACGTGGGGTCGAGGGCGGCTCGCTATGACAGCCGGGCGCGGAGACGGCACGAAGCCGGTCGCGGGCGCCAGCCGGTAGGCGGCGCAGGAGCTGCCGGGCGGGAGCCGGACTGGCAGAGGCGAGGCGACGCGGGCAAGTGGGCGAAGGACTCCGCCTTGGCGACAGGAGGAGGCTCGACGCTGGGCGTGGAGCAGCCGACACGGGCGTCTGACGATCGCGGAGGACCCAAAGACGCAGCGACGTGAATGCGGTGCCGGGCACGGACCGCCGGAGTGGCGGGTCAAGCGGGCGAAGCGCGAGTGTGGCTGGGGCGCACCGACCCGAGCTGGCAGGCGGGCGGCACGCCGGCAGCGCAGGAGGCCAGCGGCAGGGAGGCCGGGCTCTTGGCCGGGCGAGGACGCTGAGCCGCCAAGACAGGCGAATCCGGACTGCAGGGTGCGCCAGACGAAAACTCGAGCGGCGGCAAAGAAGCGAGACAGCAACGATGCTTGAGCAGGCGACAGTAAGAGCAGTAGGAGGCATCTGCTGTAGCAATGGAGGGAGTGACAGCGTTCGAGCAGCGGGCACGAAGCGCACCGGCGTGGCCAAGGCGAGCTGAGGGATGGCAGCACGCACAGGGAGGCGCGGCCAGGACGCAGCATAGAGATTTTTGGTGGAGTATGTCTTGGGCGTCAACTGTATAGGCAGCGCGTGACCATTATACAGCTATTATATGTGGCTAGTGTTTGACCATGGTTGACTGATGCATCTAGCTAGCTTGTAGATGATATATGGAGGAGCCACTGCACGTTTCGGCCATAGCAAGTCGCAACACAGAGGGGAGCAGACGCGACGGGCGGATGGATGCGGCCAACTGAAGCGAGGCCCCGCGCGGCGCGCGCGGCCGGCCGGCATCGCAACGGCGGCGACGAAGATGGCGAGGCCAACGACGAGGACGCGCCGTCCCGTGCGGCCGCTCTAGGGGCGGGTCGGAGTCGAGCCCCCGAGCGCTACCGGAGAGACGGCGCGACGCAGCGGCGGAGGTGACGAAGATGGTCCCGCACGGACAGCGAAACCAGCAGCAGCGTGGTAGCATAGTAGTAGTACCACCCCACGGTGGGCGTCAACTGTCGTGGTATTCTTACGGAGGGCCTGCGAGTCGACAGATGCCACAAGGGCGTAGTGTGAGGGTAAGAATGTTGCTGATAGGCCCGGGAGCGGGTATGCGAGTAGCACGCGGTGGTTTACCCAGTTTCAGAGCTCTCCGGAGAGATAATACTCCTACGGCTGCATGTCTGATTGTATCTGATATATCTAGTACAAAGTGCTCCTGGAGCTATATCCGAGCTCAGTGTCATAAGCATCTGGCTTTGTATATGCATATGAGCACAAGTGTGTGTGTGGCTGCAAGTGCATGAGCATGCATGCGTGAGTGTGTGGGAGTGTGAGTCCATGGTGGATGGATGGATGGGTGGTATATATATGGGCATGGCTTAGCTTATTTCCTAAGCTAGGTGAGTGGCGTGGGGGGCAAGTGGGCATGGGGCACCATGCCCATGAGAGGTGTAGTGCACGTCATGCTTGTCCCCTGGGCACTTTATAAAATAGTGCCAAGGGGACCGGTACACTGTAGATGACGTCGCAGTATGGCCGTCTCGTCGATGTCTTGTCGGTGTCGGGTCGGGCTGCAGTCGGCAGCCGGGTGGTTAGCATGATCGGTCGGGTTGGGTAGCGGCCAACCGGCTGAGTGGAAGCGGTCGGACGGGGAGCGGCCCGGGAGGCGGCCGAGGCGGTCGGACTGAGGGACTTTGCTAGCCCTGATGTCTTGAAATATTGTCTTGCCGTCTTCGGGGTATACGTGTCCAATTACTCTGACAACGCATTTGACATATAATATGAAGAAATTGAAATGCATGATGAAATATGGTGACTGATGTAATTCAGCATGCGTGCATTAACATTAACGAGGAATAAGCATGCAGAAAATCACAGCAAAAGTATCAGGTCACCATAGAGTTTAAGTTTACAACTCGATCCAGCAAAGTCATCAGAAGAACGAGAGTTGTAACTTAGCAAAAAAACGCCCATATAATAGACCCGCTTGAAAACTAACTCAAATTTCTCTCTCTTTGTCATCTAATGACCAAAAGGATCGAAAAAGAGGACTAACGCGCTTGAAGAATATCAAGTTGATGAAGGAGCGCCAGCGTTGTTGGGGTCATTTGTCGTAGTAGGGCCTGCCGCAGTGTCGTCCAAGTCTTCATGCTCGTCGGTGTCGCGCGATGAAGAATAGGAGCTGGCCACCAAGGAAGGAACCTTGACCTTCTTGTATTTCTTTGGTGGAGGTGCAGACCAGTCAAAGTCTTCCTTGAGACCCATTTTCTTCAGATCTTCTTCGCTGTAGACATGAGACAGAACAGCCCAGGTACGGTTGAAGGTTTCATGGAGGTAGTATTGGTTTTTCTTCACTGCATTGTGGGTTGAGGTCATGTTGTGAAGAATTGAACCAAACTGGCGCTTGACCCATTTATGATTGCGATCAACCTTCTGATGAAGACTGAGGAGAAGCTCACGATCAGTCATCACCCTGGGTGTTGTGCCTTGAGGATTTTGCTTGGTTGTGTTGGCGGCAGAGTCATGGGTGGCAGGGTCGTCATTGGTGGAGTAGGATGCAGCCTTGCGAAATTGACTATCCAATGGACGAATGCCTTCATCTATAACAGCTGGTGCCTTGCCCTTTTCATCAGCTGAGGAATAGGTCTGCTTGAGGACTTCAATTGGGGGCAAGTAGCTGCAATGATTCAGTGTATCAGCTTTATAGTTGAGTGAAGACCTTGTTCTGATGAATCTCATAATCCAAGGTGCATAAGGCTTCGGCTCAAATGGTGACATAGCGACATTGGCCAGAGTCCTCATGAAGAAATCATGGAAGTTGACGGGAACGCCATGAATGATATTGAAGAGCAGATTCTTCATGATGCCAACGACTTCTTCGTCATTCGAGTCGTGGCCCTTGATAGGACTCAATGTCTTCGTCAGAATGCGATAGACAGTCTGAGGCACATATAGTAATTCCTTCACAAGGAATTTGGTTCGTGGGGCCTGACCTGGCTTCAAAGGATTCATCAGAACTTGCATGTAGTGATTTGTAAGCTCAGGTTCACTGTACACGCAACAAGCAGCTTCAAGGGGAGGACTGAGTGGTAAAGCACGAAGCAATTCAGTAGCTGGTGCCGTGTAGTGAGTGTTTTCAGACATCCAGTCCAACACCCATGAATTCACATCTTCAGAATCTCCTGTGATGTGCAGCGTCGCATAGAATTGAAGAATGAGTTCTTCATTCCAATCACAGATGTCAGTGCAGAAATTTAACAGTCCGGCGTCATGAAGAACACTGAGGACTGGCACGAAGCATGGCAGAGATTCCATATCCACGTGAGGAATATGCTCATGATCGAAGACTTTGTCTTTGTTGAACAGCACTGAGGAATAGAAATTAGCTTTGACCGCCGCCCGTAAACGCCTCTTCCTTAAGTCATAAGGGTTGTAGTCTGTGAAAAATACGTGCTCACCGAAGAAATCTTCAACCTTGAATTTTTGCTTCCTAGAGAATGGATCCTTTGGCTTGGGCAGAGGAGTGTCAGTGAGTTGCATCACAACCTCAGGAATCGCAATCTCAGGTTCTTCAGCCGAGGAATTTCTAGTTCCTCTTGATGGCGATCTGATTCTTTAGATGTTCAAGAAGACAGCTTTCTTCAAAGACTAGTGGCTGGAATTTCTTCACGCATGCACGGGCGAAGTGGGGTGAGTTTCTTCAGAGCCCATTTGAACAGTTTGTGCAGGGGACTGAGGTATTTGCTGTAAAGGTGTGAACAGTGGAGAGTTGGGATGCTGACTTTCCCAAAAGTCATCATTCATTACTCGTATGGTACAGCCAATGTCCATATCTTCATCTTCCATTTCTTCAACGCTAGCCTCTTCAGCTGTGAACTGTGGCATAGGCGAGGTAACAACTGGTGTTGAAGGGATTTCATCCACTTCAATTTCTTCATCCATCTGCTCTGTCGAAGCAGCAGAAGGACTTTCTTCATTAGATCCGCTAGGGATCACATATTCTTCATCAAAAGGGACGATTTCCTTTGATGGCATGGTTGAGAGAGGAACGACATCAATGGGATTTGCAAATGAGATGGTCAAAGGCTTCATCTTCGTCAGAGCTGAAGAATCTGAAGTAGCTGATGCTTTCCTTTTCTTCATAGATGCACGCTCTGCAGCCTTGGTCTTCTTCACATCTGATGCAGATGGAAGGATTGGAGTTGGGGTAGGCGCAGGAGGAGCAGAGGAATCTGGTTGATTTTCTTCAGGCACAACTGATGCAGCTCTGACTTCTTCATTTTCTTCAGGTGCACCACTAGTGGATGCCACAGCTATTTCTTCCGGGCCGGAATGGGTCATCAGCCCTGGAACTCACATTTTCTTCAACAGCCTGAAAATCATCAGCGGTGCTGGCATGTTCTTCAGTTGGTTGAGCAGAAGCTTCAGCATGAGGAATTTCCTGTTGCGATGGAGCTGCAACATTCGAGGTGAACTTCTCAGACAGTTTAACAAACCTGACCTTGGCTCCTTGCCAATCAGCATAGTAAGCATTTAAATCATCGCTGAGGACTTTGATTTCAGACTGAATCTTTACAAGTTCATCAGTTGTCATAGTGACAACGTTGTTCTTCAGAAATTTCTCCTTCTTATATTGCGCTTTCTTGACCTGCCTGGCCTTCTCATATTTCCATTTTTGTTCTTGGATGAAATGAGTCAGCATGTGATTTTGACCAGGAGTCAGCTTGATATCAGGCATAGGAGTGTTTGGGTCCTTGTGCCAGAGATCAATATAGTCGAGGATCAACCTTGGATCCAAAAGCAGTGGCACATTTGTGCCTTTGGCTCTAGCGGCCTCGACTTGCTGTCTCGATGATCTCAGCAAGTTCTTCATCATCGCTTCGCCTTCTTCTTGACGGCACTTGGAAGGCGACACGCTTCTTCCGAGGACTAGGGCGAGGACCTCGCCCAAAGAAAGGGCCTTTGTCTTCAGCAGAGAGGGTCCCGTTGAAGGATTGGGTGCAGCTGAGGAACTAGCTGAAGCTCCTGAGGCAATAGAGAGGCTTGTAGTCCTTTGGCACGTGGCAAGATGCACAGGTGTTGAGGACTTTGTCGGAGCAGCTGAGGACTTTGGAGGAGCTGAGGATTTTGGAGGAGCAGGAGCAGCATGAGGAATTGGCCTTGAGGGCTTCGAAGATTCTGGCCGTGAGGGAATTGCTGAGGAACTTGGCCTTGAGGGCACTGAAGGTGAAGCACTTGGCTTACGCGCAGGGTTCTTTGCCATAGATTTCTTAGGCTTGACAGAGGCCTCAGTGGCAGCAGCAGCAGCAGCAGAGTCTTCATTGAATTTCCTCACTGCTTCTCTGACTTGTCTAGCCAACTTGGCTTGACGCTTGGCCCATTCATCTTGATAGTCCTCACCGCTCTTGAGGCTGGTGGGATCTACTTCTTGGCCATGTGCCAATGGAGGTCTTGGGTATGGAGGATTTAGAGCGAATTTCTTCATGTACTTTGGAGTTACATACCTGTACTCCCTCCACTCTCTTGCCCATCTCCTTTCTATCCTCTGGATGCGCACCTTGCGCTGATTTTTGTTCTCCTTACCAAACTTGGCCTCATCAGGAGTGCAATAGCCTTTGTATATGTCATCAGGGATCTCAAAGGCAGTGTCGATTTAAGGCCTCTTTCCTACTTTCTGTGGCTTCTTTTCATCAGCCATTTTCTTCATTGAGGAATTTGAACAATCGAATTCTCTGAAGAAGTATGCAAACCATGGGTTCAAAAACCCATGCCCTTTCCTCCTAAGCCATCCAAGAAAAAGGATGATGAGGATTTTGAGTGCTTTGCTGAAATGATTAGACCTATCTTTTATGTATATGCGTTTGGTGATATGCTTAAAATGCCTCCTTATGCTAAGTATATGAAAGGTATTGTCACTAATAAAAGAAGGATACCAGAAGCTGAAATTTCCACCATGCTTGCTAATTATACTTTTAACGGTGGAATACCAAAGAAACTTGGAGATCTAGGAGCACCAACTATACCATGCTCCATTAAAAGAAACCATGTTAAAACTGCTTTATGTTATCTTGGAGCCGGTGTTAGTGTTATGCCTTTCTTTTTATATCGTAGACTTGATTTGAATAAGTTGACACCTACTGAAATCTCTTTGCAAATGGCTGATAACTCAACTGCTATACCCATCAGTATTTGTGAGGATGTGCCTGTTGTGGTTGCAAACGTTACTATCTTAACGGACTTTGTTATTCTTGATATTCCCGAGGATGACAGTATGTCGATCATCCTTGGTAGACCTTTTTTTAATACTACAGGGGCTCTTATTGATTGCAACAAAGGCAATGTCACTTTTCATGTTAATGGTAATGAGCATACGGTGCACTTCCCGAAGAAACAACCTCAAGTTCATAGTATCAATTCTATTGGAAAATTTTCAACTATCACTATTAGAGGTTTTGAATTCCCTCTTCGTACTATTAAAAAGAAATATGATATTCTTATTGTTGGGGACATGCATATTCCCGTTGAGGTAACCTAGCATTATTCGAAAATTCTCCGGTTCCATGTCATTCGGAAGAAGTTTGTTAATAAGACTTGATCAACCTTGTTAATGGATTCCTTTTGATGAGCATGAGATGGATGAATTAGAAGGCACAACTCTCTGTACCCACCTTTTACTTTCTGTTATTTAGATTTAATAAAGAAAAAAAGTATTTCTGTCTATTTTCTAAATTATCCATGAAATAAAAAAATGCCCCGAAAATAAAAGTTCTCCAAATGCCCTGAAAAATTAGTATGATCTTTTATAGAATATTTGAGAATTTTTGGCACTGAACACACACCAGGGGGCATCACCAGTGGGCCGCAAGGGTAGGGGGGGCGCCCCCAACCTTGTGGGCCCCACGTGGCCCCCTCCACTTATTACAACACCCATCCACTTCGTCTTCCTCTAGAAAAAATCATCCCATAGCTCAAACTCGTGTTCTTGCTCATTTTGCTGCCATTTTTTATCTCCTTGCTCAAAGCTTCATTCACACAACTGCTTTCGGGGATTGTTCTTCGGTATGTGACTCCTCCAATGGTCCAATTAGTTTTTGTTCTAGTGCTTTATTCATTGCAAATTTTTGCTGCTCTGGTGACCTTGTTTTTGAGCTTGCATGTCAAATTAATATGGTCCAAAGTAGTTTTGATGCATGATATAGCCTCCAGACACTTGTAAGAGTAGTTGCTTTCAATTTTGTTGAGTAAGGTTCACTTTTACTTTGAGTCACTAAAAATTTCATAAATTTTCACAGGAAGAAAATGATGAGGACATTGTTAAGAGGCTCCTCGAGCCAGGGTTTGAAGGATAATGAAAATGAGGAGAAGGAGAAGCCCAAGTACAATCTTCCTCGCGCCGCGGAGATTCGGCCATGTGAATGGCCATGTGATGCATTCCTACAGGCGGCCATAATTTATGAGGATTTCTATTATTTGGCTGATAATGCAGGCATCACCGACTTCCTCCTCAACCAAGCAGTGTGATCAGTATCTCCTACTCACTAATACATTCGTGCAAAATTTCCATTTTCATGCTAGGAGATCACCACCCACGGTAGAGTTTCACTTATATGATGAGCATAAGGAGATGACGCTTTATGACTTTTGTGAGGTCTGTAAATTACCTTATGAGGGTAGCATCGAGGAACCACGTCCTAGAGATGTGGAAGATTTTATTGAGGAAGTCACCGTAGGGGAAAGGAGAAGGGTGTCAGAAGCGAGAGTGGCTAGTTTACATTTTCCTGTTTGCGCTATTACTCATTATTTGCTGGGAGATGTTTAATTGGTCGCGGGGAGAGTGGGGGCCTTAGTGATCCCGACCTCGACATTTTGCGCCATGCTTTACTTCGTGATAAAAAATTTAGTTTAGGCACTGTGGTTGCTAAACGGTTGAGTTTGAGTTTAAATCGTACAAAGGGCCCTATTTTCGGAGGTATCTTCGCCTCCCACCTTGCTAGACGCTTCGAGATACCCATTAGGCACTACGAGAAAGAGGATAAACTGCTACCCACTATATATTTAGATTATGGAAGCATGGTAGCACATAAGTTTATTCGCTATGATGAGGAAAGGAGACTCATTTATAACTTGATATTTAGCGATGATACTTTTCAGATTATTACCTTGCCTGCACCTACTTTGTTCGATATTCATTCAGGCAGGTACTTTGTTTTGCTCTCGGACATTCATGCATACTGGGAGGGGACATGATCCCCAGCTCCTAAGCTAGAGCCATCACCTGATACATATCAGGAGTCTATTTATCAGTGGGAGCCATAGGAGCTCGCTAACCAGTGGGATCCCCAGGATCCTCCTTAGTACACCGGAGAGGGCTACTTTGATCCATGGGCGTAGACCAACTTAGGCCAAAAACCTATGCTTGGGGGAGTATGTATTTCTCACCGACATTACATTCATGTTCACACAATCACTTCAGTTGTCGGTGTTCATTCTTTTTCATTGTATTATCCATGTTAGTTTATTTCTTTTTCCCACTTTCTTCTTGTGTGTGCTTGAAAAACCATAAGAAAAATCAAAAAAAAAATAGTTGTAGTTTATTTCCCTTCTATGCATGCTTAGTAGTAGTATTAAAAGAAAACCAAAAAGATTTCTCGTTCTTCTTTTACTTGTTGGGAGCTTTCCCGTGTAAATAGTTTTTCTCGTTCTTGTTTAATTGTCTTCAGAAAAGAATAGAACTGCAAAAACATTTCAGTGTGTTTCTTTGAAATTCTTTTCTTTTCTTTGGGGGTCGATAGGAGAAGACCACGATGAAAATGTTGAGTGGCTCTCGTATGCATTATTGTTGATCTAACAAAGAACCCATATTACCTTGTCTTCCCCTTTGAATAAATGTTTGTGGATTCCAGCTTAGTCCAATGCACGTGCACTATTGTTATTATTCACACCATTTGGTCGTGCAAGTGAAAGGCAATAATGACGATATATGATGAAATGATTGAGATGAGGAAAAGCTGGTATGAACTTGACCTATCTTGTTTTTGTAAATATGATTAGTTCATCGTTCCTGATTCAGCCCATTATGAATGAAACATGTTTGCTATGACAATTAGAGATTATAGTTATTTATGCCATGCTTAATTAGCTAGGAGTTTATAATGGTTTACCTTGCGTGCCAACATGCTTTTAAAATGGTTGTGATGTAGTATGATAGGATGGTATCCTCCTTTGAATGATTCGAGTGGCTTGACTTGGCACATGTTCACGCATGTAGTTGAAACAAAATCAACATAGCCTCTACGATATTTATGTTCATGGTGATTTATATCCTACTCATGCTTGTATTCAATGTTGGTCAATCTCAATGCATGTTTATGACTATTATCGCTCTCTAGTTGGTCGCTTCCCAGTCTTGTTCTAGCCTTCACTTGTACTAAGCGGGAATACTGCTTGTTCATCCACTTCCATAAACCCAAAGTTGTTCCATATGGGTCCACCATACCTTCCTATATGCGGTATTTACCTGCCGTTCCGAGTAAATTTGCAAGGGCCAAACTCTAAACCTTCAAATGATAATATGTTTTGTATGCTTGAATCGCTCATGTACCAACAAGGGTTGCCAATATCTTCCATGCTAGGTGGGTTATTCTCATGATGAGTGGACTCCGCTCATCATTCACGAGAAAATGGCTAGTAAACGGGATGCCCAGTCCCATGCTCAAATCAAATCAAAATATAATTGCAAACAAAACTCCCCCATGACTGTTGTTAGTTGGACGGTACCCATTGTTTTGGACCAGCCGTGGAATGTGTTTGTTGGTGGTGGGGGAGTATAAACTTTACCATCCTATTTGGGAACCACCTATAATGTATGTAGCATGGAAGATACTGAGATCTCTTGGTTGTTATGTTGAAAATGAAAGCATGCTCCTCAAAACATTATTTATCTATATTTCAAAAACTCGAGCTCTGGCACCTCTGCAAATCCCTGCATCCCTCTGCGAAGGGCCTATCTATTTACTTTTATTGCTGAGTCATCATCCTATTATAAAAGTCACTAGTTAGAGAGCACCACTATCATTTGTATGCATTGCAATTAGTTTATATTAAGTATGACTGTGACTGGATCTCTTTTACCATGAATTACAATGTCTAGTCAGTCCTTGATCTTCAGCGGTGCTCTGCATTTATGTTTTGTGGTCTCAGAAAGGGCTAGTGAGATACCATCTTGTTATATTATATCATGATTGTTTTGAAAAAGTGTTGTCATCCGAGATTTATTATTATTGTTTGCTAGTTGATTATGCCATTGATGTGAGTAAATGTGAGACCTAAATGTTATTGTGAATATGGTTAGTTCATAATCTATGCTGAAAACTTGGATGCTGGCTTTACATATTTGCAACAACAAGATCAAACAGAGTCTATAAAAGTTTTTCTTTATCACTTTCAGTTTGTCAACTGAATTGCTTGAGGATAAGCAATGGTTTAAGCTTGGGGGAGTTGATACATCTCCATCGTATATACTTTTCCAAACTCTTTTGCCCTTGTTTTGGACTCTAACTTGCATGATTTGAATGGAACTAACCCGGACTGACGATGTTTTCAGCAGAATTGCCATGGTGTTATTTTTGTGCAGAAATAAAAGTTCTCGGAATGACCTGAAACTTCACGGAGATTATTTTTTGAATAAATAAAAATATTGGCGAAAGAATCAACCGAAGGGGACCCACACCCTGGCCACAAGGGTGGAGGGCGCGAGACCCCCCCCCCCCCGGGGGTGCGCCCTCTGTCCTTGTGGCCCCCCTGGACCTCCACCAACCTCAACTCCAACTCCATATATTCACGTTCGGGGAGAAAAAAATCAGAGAGAAGGATTCATCGCGTTTTACGATTCAGAGCCGCCGCCAAGCCCTGTTCTTCCTCGAGTGGGCAGATCTGGAGTCCGTTCGGGGCTCCAAAGAGGGGAAATCGTTGCCATCGTCATCATCAAATATCCTCCATCACCAATTTCATGATGCTCACCGCCGTGCGTGAGTAATCCCATCGTAGGCTTGCTGGACGGTGATGGGTTGGATGAGATTTACCATGTAATCGAGTTAGTTTTGTTAGGGTTTGATCCCTAGTATCCACTATGTTCTAAGATTGATGTTGCTGTGACTTGCTATGCCTAATGCTTGTCACTAGGGCCCGAGTGCCATGATTTCAGATCTGAACCTATTATGTTTTCATGAATATATTTTTGTTCTTGATCCTATCTTGCAAATTATAGTCACCAACTACGTGTTATGATCCGGCAACCCCAGAGTGACAATAGTCGGGGCACTTCCCGGTGATGAACGTAGTTTGAGGAGTTCATGTATTCACTAAGTGCTAATGCTTTGGTCTGGTACTCTATTAAAAGGAGGCCTTAATATCCCTTAGTTTCCAATAGGACCCCGCTGCAACGGGAGAGTAGGACAAAAGATGTCATGCAAGTTCTTTTCTGTAAGCACGTATGATTATATTCAGAATACATGCCTACATTATATTGATGAATTGGAGCTAGTTCTGCGTCTTTGATCCATTGCCTACGAGCTTGTTTCATATTGATCTTTGCTAAGTTACTTTTCCGTTGCCACTGTTACGATTGCTACAAAGCTGCTACTATTACTTTTGCCACCGTTACCACTACTTCCATACTACTTTGCTACTAAATTTTTTGCTGCAGATATTAAGTCTTTCAGGTGTGGTTGAATTGACAACTTAGCTGCTAATACTTGAGAATATTCTTTGGCTCCCCTTGTGTTGAATCAATAAATTTGGGTTGAATACTCTACCCTCGAAAACTGTTGCGGTCACCTATACTTGTGGGTTATCAACATGCTTCCCGACTGATCAGGTTATGTTGACTACAAGGAAAAATTTGGTGGCACTCGTATGTCTCCCGGAGAAGATAGACTAGTGGTATGGCATGGACGTGCCATGAAACCCGAGTGACGAGGCTAGTGTGTGGGCTGACTCTCCGGAGAGAGGCCACTCATTATCCCGGGGGAACACTAGCACATGCCATCTCTGATTCCAAGTTTGTGAAACTGACGCCTTAGAGCCTAGAATAAGGGCCAAGTGTATCCGTAGAGGAGCGTCGTTTTCACCCTTTTGCAGCCTTGAAGATGACTCCAAGTAATGATTTGGGCTATCGTCTGAGTGGACGGTGCTACCCTTATAGATGTTCGGTGGACCAGCATGTATGGTCAGAAAAATATTCCTGATGTGATCAACAGGTTGATCAAATGGGTGTAACCCCTGAGGGCGGCATGGCCCATGGCTGTGCGCAACCCCCGATTCATGCTCGAAAGAGGTAATCTTGCTATAGAGTGCGATATGAGGTTTGATCATATGAGTAACTTAGTCGTTCTCGTGTTGGGGTGTAGTGGTGAATACATGTCCAACTGATGGTGACGCGCGGGGCGGCCGAGGGGTGAGGATGTGTACAACTGAGAGACAACGCACGGGGTGGCCGAGTGGTGAAGATGTGCACAACCGAGTGGCGACGCGCGGGGTGGCCGGGTGGTGAAGACGTGCACAACCGAGTGGCGACGGGCGGGGCGGCCGAGTGGTGAAGACGTGCACAACCGAGTGGCGACGCGCGGGGCGGCCGAGTGGTGAAGACCTGCACAACCGAGTGGCGACGCGCAAGGCGACCGAGTGGTGAAGACATGCACAACCGGGTGGCGACGCACGGGGTGGTCGAGTGTGGTGAAGACGTGCACAACCGAGTGGCGACGCGCGGGGCGGCCGAGTGGGGAAGATGTGCACAACCGAGTGGCGATGCGCGTGTCGACCGAGTGGGGAAGACGTGCACAATCGAGTGGCGACGCGCGGGGTGGCCAAGTGGCGAAGACGTGCACAACTAAGTGGCGACGCACTGGGCGGCTGAGTGGTGAAGACGTGCACAACTGAGTGGCGATGTGCAGGTCGGCCGAGTGGTGAAGACGTGCACAACTGAGTGGCGACGCGCGGGGTGGCCGAGTGGTGATGTGTGAGGTGGTCAAAGTGAAGGCATGTCTCATGGAGTGGCCATGCGCGGAGCGGCCGAGTAGTGAGGACGTGACTAACCGAGTGGCAATGCACAGGGCGGCCGAAGTGAGGGCATGTCACCTTGAGTGGCGATGCGCGGGGCGGCCGAAGTGAGGGCATGTCCCCTTCAGTGGTGACGCGCGGGGTGGCCGAGTGGAGGACTACATGTCCATCCAAGTGGGAAAAATGGTCCTCGAAGGAGTTAGCCAGATGCTTTCGAAGTTGATGTAGCGACGAGGTCGGTGTAGTGTGGTTGCGGTGCAACAAGACCGTTGTGGCAACTGAGCTTGAGTAGGAACGAAGATGGCGCGCACAGCGTCTGAGTGATTATGTAACTTGCCAAAGCGGCGGATCCGAATGCACTCGTTGAAGTGAAGGACCCGACTGGTGATGAAGTACTCGACCACTCAAGAGAGTGTGATTCCGAATGAGGTGCAGCCCCCGAGCGCACTACAGGCTTCAAGGGTGGACCTGTCGGAACCCGAGAAATATAGTTTTGAATGGATAAATTGTAATTCATCGAGTCGGACTCGAGTAAAGGTGCGGAGGAGCTTCCGAGTGATGCTCGAAAGAGGCAAACTCGCAAAGGAGTGAAGTGTGCAGTTCGATTACAAAAGTGACTTATCTGTCTCATGCCTGATGAGGTCTATATCATTGATACGATGAAGAGGATTCCACAGAGGGGTCAGCTGGATGTGTTTGAAGTCAACAGACGGATAAGGTTGGTGTTGTGGTGCTCTAGGACCGGTATGGTGACCGAGTCCGAGTAGCGATGAAGTTGGCGCATAGGGCCGTCGAGTGGTCGTGTAGCTTGTGTATGAAAAATAGCACAAGGCAACGTAATAATATCTCGAGGAAATTTGATGTGTGCTGAAATGATTTGTGTAAGTAACACCCGTAGGAACCCGCTGGGTGTGCAAAGGGCTTGCTGGTTTAGAACCAACAAGAGTCTAGAAGAGCGAAGGAGTTGATCGAACTTGACAAAGTGAATGATCCAACTTGTTGTGTTAGAGCAGCGGACTCAAATAAAATGGTTGTGAAGTGTTCCGACTGAGTTGTAGCTCCCTAGGACCGATGCAAACTCGAAATGAAGAACACACATGAATGACGTATGCGTTAAAATGTAAGTTGGACTCGGGAGTCAAAATAACTAGTACTAAGCATGTATGTGAAGATAAGTAATGGAGCGTAGAGGTACACTCGGTGGCGTGGCTTCCAAGTGAACGTGATTTGTGAATTAAAGGGTACTCGGGAACACGGAAATAACAGAATGCAGTGCATGTAGAATGACTTAGCTGTCTAACGGCGCGCGAGTGGCCGAGTGGTGAAGATGTGTCTCACCGAGTGGCGACGCACGGGGCGGCCGAGTGGTGAGGATGTGTACAACCGATGGCGATGCGTGGGGCGGCCGATTGATGTAGATGTGTCTCACCGAGTGGCGACGCGCGGGGCGGCCGAGTGGTGAGGCTGTGTCCAACTAATGGCGAAGCGGGTGGCCGATTGATGTAGATGTGTCTCATCGAGTGGCGACGCACGGGGCGGCCGAGTGGTGAGGACTAAAAGGTTCTCTGAATGATCGGATGTTGTTGATCGCTAAGCAAAACTTGGTGGCATTCATATGTCTCTCGGAAGAGATAGACCTGTGGTCCGATTGTGGACATGCCATAAAACCCGAGTGATGACGCCGGCGCGTGGTCTGACTCTCCAGAGAGATGCCACTCCTTATCCCGGGGGAACGCCAGCACAGGCCATCTTCGAGTCCAAGTTTATGAGGCATGCGCCTTGGACCCTAGTGGAAGGGCCAAGTTAACCCGCAGAGGGGCGTCAAGCTCATCTCATAGCGATCCTGAAGGTGACTTCAGTCGGGTGTTTTACGTGTCCAAGTGCACGGGTCCCAACGGAGGGTGGTTTGAAGATGACTTCAGTCAGGTGTTTTACCTGTCCGAGTGCATGGGTCCCCATGGAGGGTGGTCTGAAGATGACTTCAGTCGGGTGTTTTACGTGTCCGAGTGCACGGGTCCCCATGAAGGGTGGTTGGTCTAAAAATGACTTCAGTCGGGTATTTGACCTGTCCGAGTGCACGGGTCCCCACGGAGAGTGGTTAGTCAGACTGGCAGATGTCCCTTCGGAAAGGAACTATGGGCAATCGATCGGATCGATTCGCAACGGAAATTCAGAGTGAGGTCTAGCCCAACCGAGCGGCGACGCGCGGGCGGCCAAGTCGGACATGTTGATGAAGTCGCGGACATCCGAGTGACGACGACGCGCGGACGGCTGAGTGCCAGAATCCGTCCGAGTGGATGTTGACCGAAGCGAATGTCGTTGGTGTAAATCCCACGACCAAGTGGACGGCCGAGTAAATCCGTCTGAGTGAACGCCGTCTACAAGCTGACTCGAGGGAGGCATCGCCGTGTGCGGGGACATGGCCGGACTCGATGCCCGTGCTACATCGATCAATTAACCATCCGAGTAAATTCGTCCGAGCATTTGTGCAAACAATCCGAGTGGAGCTTTAGGATGATCATAGTGAGGAGTAACTTAGACTAGTAACATGCATATGTTACTAGTCTATTTTACTACATCTATAGTGCATAATATCATATAGTAGTATCATAGATGGTCTCATTTATTGCCATGCATGACACATAGTAGCATCACATTAATTATGTTACGGTATCTACCTATGTTACTATAACCATCTCTCTCTTCTTTAATTACCTGCCACATAAGCATGTTTGCGAGTCCCAAGTACATGTTACTACTTAGACTGGTCATAGTGGGGAGTAACTTAGACTAGTGTCATATGCATGACACTAGTCTAAGTTACTACCTTCATAATGCAAAGTAACATGATAACAGTGTCATATATGGCTTCATTTATTAGCTTGTAGACTCATCTTGTCTTGAAAAGCGCTATGTTACAGTAACATATTATGTTACCACCTCACATTAAATACTTGCCACATAAGCAAAAATTTCTTGAAGTGTGCTATGTTACTAGCTAAGTTACTCCCACTATGACTAGCCTTATGTTACCCCCACTATGGCCAACCTTAGTCCCGTACGAGTAAACCGCTACGGGAGCTGCTGCTGAGCAATTGATGCTCGGGGAGGAAGAGCCATATGTGAGAGCTCGTTGATGACATTGTAGATGAAGCCGGAGACGACGACCGGTTGACGACGCCGGTGGCCGTGCGTGGAGGCTCGACGACAGTGTTGCGGACGAAGCCGAAGACGACGACCGATGGACGGCGCTAGTGGCTGTGCGTGGGGGCTCGATGACGGCATCGCGGCCGAAGCCGGAGACGACGAGTGGCGGACGGCACCGGTGGCCGTGCGTGGAGGCTCGACCACAGCATCACTGACAAAGCCGGAAACGATGACAGGCGGACGGCACCGGTGGCCGTGCGGGGAGGCTCGACGACGGCATCGCAGACGAAGCCGGAGACGATCAGTCGGACGGCGCCGGTGGCTGCATGCTGAAGCCAACCATCCGAATAACTCTGGTGTTAATTGCTTTTAAATACGTGAGGTTAAGCGTGGGAATTAATCTCCACGTAATTAGCACCAGCCTGCCGTGTACTGTACGCATGTAGTGGCGGGCCGGTCCTTGCATGTTGCGTCATGCTTTGGAAACCGACGCGATTTACGGGCAGGAATTGATTGAGCGGGGAGGAAGAAACCGTCCTGGTGGACCAGCAGGCCCCGGCTGTGGTGCTGCGCCGGCGCCGTGCCTCCATCGCAGAGGCCACCGCTGGATCATCGACGCCGGGGGAAGGAGCTGTCGAATGGAGGTGGGCGCGGTCTCCCCTGGCAAGAGTCGTCGCCCGAGACTGCCGGTCGGACCTGTGTTCCTACGGTGGTGGACGCCATGGAGCAAATGTCCAGCGGGAAAAAACCGCCGCGTGCGCGGGTGTGGCCAGCTCCGGCATCTGCGCCGTGTCAGTTCCGTGCCTCCGATCCGGAAACCGTTGCCGAGTAGTCGGTCGCGGATCGAGGTCGCTTCGGTGGACGTCATTACGGCGTGCCTCCACTATGGAGGAAGACGAGGCCATGCGTGGAGATGAGGAGACGAGGCGTCCCCTTCTCTCGCTGGGAGACGAGGCGGCTGCGCACCATCCCACCGGGACTCCGGGAGACGAGGTGGCCCCGTGTCTTCTCTTTCCATTGATCTGATCCCTCGTGAGATTCATTCATATACAGGAGAAGAAATGATCACTGTTAGATTGTTGAATGATTGAAAGAAGATGCATCGAATAGGCAGTCCTGATCCCTTTTGGACGAGGAGCATCTTGTTTTCGCACTGAACGGCGTGACGGCCGGAACTCCAGCGGTCAATATTTCCAGTGAAGGTTGTTCATCCGTGGCCGGGAATTGAAGAAAAAAACATTTGCATCATGGTTTAATAGACGCCAAGCCCCATGGTGGGCGCCAACTGTCATGGGAACTATTTTGACAATAATAATGGATAAGGTAAAGGAGCATGATCTATCGAGATGCATATGGGTGACACGGTGGTTTTAGCGAGTTTGGGCCTCTCGCGGTGTAGATAACAACCCTACGTCTCGTGCTTCGAAGAGGCTTTGTTTTATCTTAGTATGTATCCGGAGATTACAATGAGAGAGAGGGAGAGGAGAACGGATCCCAATGCCAGAGCTAAGCCCTGAGACTAATGGTGAGAGAGTAGATGGAGAAGAACGAGAACCTGTCGAGCTATGCAGTGGGGGTGGCTTATATAGAGTGCGCCACCCCCTCACCTCTTATGTTAAAAATTAGAGCATCAATGCCATAGTATCAGCCCACTATGAAGATGACATTTCAACTGCCCTGCCGACTGTTGGTCTTCGCATGCCCGAGTGAGTCATACAGCAGAGTGGTTGCCTGTCGTCTGAGTGGATGGTACGTCGATGCGTCCGAGTGGATAGTATGTTTGAATGAGATTTATCTGGACCCACCTGCTGTGTGGACCCCATGCTTTACGACATTTTGACCCTTCGTGGGCCTACCTGTTATGTGTAATCCCAATGGGGGCTGCTCCCCGAGGGCCACGAGGGGCCTCGTGAAAACCCAATCTTGGTGACTCCTGTGATGTGCGCTCCAGAGGTGGCAGCGGGGGAGCAAGCATCGCCGAGCGCTCCGGATGTGGCCGCTGGGGAGCAGACACCATGTCTCACTCCTCAGGTGGCCGCTGGAGAGCAGGCGCCACCGCGCGCTCCTGAGGCGGCGGCCTCCGGCCCCGCAGGCGACATGGCAGGAGCCCTGCCCCCGGACACGGCTGCCGCCCTTGCCATGAAGGGCTGCGCGCCGGCCTGCGGAGTGCTCCTTCCAGACCTTGGGATATCCTGCAAGAGGTTGGGGCTCAGGAGCCATTGCAGCTCCGTTCCATGTACCCTGAAAAAAAAGGAAGTGGATAGCCGTGGATGAGTAAGTACCTTGCCCTCCTTGATTCTCGCATATCACGTCCCTTCCTGACTTTTGACCCTCAGGATCCCTTCTGTCGTGGGGGTGAGCTCGTCTGGAGCACGACCTCCGGAGGCCTCTGGTCCGATTGCGACCCCGAGCCTCCCGAGACGGGTGGCTGTGTGTGAGGTGGTGTCTGCTCATGAGCCGAGGCCGCCAGTGGGGGCCGCGGGCCTGCGCTCCCGGCGTCCTTCTTCGGAGCGACCTCTGGGGCACGGAGGCTGTGCCGAGGGCTCCCCCTCTGGTTTTTGCCGGTGGTTGGGCGATCCTCATGACAACCCCATCTTCAAGCAGCGGGACTGGGCCACGCCATGCCCCATCCAAGGCCTGGGGAGCGGTCGGAGGGGCTCCGACCACCAGTCACCCGTCGGAGACAGGTGAGTCATCTCATGCCTTCCCAGCAGACCGGGACGCGGAGGACGGGCCTGGCCGAGCGTTGGAGCTCGCACTCAGGCGCAGTGTTGTTCGTCATGACCTTCTCCAGGAAGCGATGAGCGCGCTAGGCCGCTTAGGGGCGGAGCTTGCCGACATCGACACGCGGCTCAAGGCGGAGGGCCTCCGCCTGGCGCATGAATGGCGCCAACTGAAGGTCGCCATCAACCTCGGGCTGTTGGAGCACGAGCACTCCCGGACGGAGGCCGAGGAGTCCCTTGCAGCTGAGGCCTGAACCGCGGATCAACCTCGCGAGGCAGCCAAGGAGCGCGAGAGTGAGCTTCGAGCCACGAACGCGGCCCTTGAGCGGCAGGTCTAGGCGCGCAGAGTCGCCCTTGCATTGCCGCCAGGCGGGACCCCAACAGATAAGGCAGGTGTCCGGGTGCGCGAGGACGCGATGGAGTTTGAGCACTGGAGCACGAGCGGCTGGAGGTGATGGAGCATCAAGTAGCCATAGCCGAGGATGCCCTTCGCGCTCAGGAGGTGAGGATCCTACGAGAGGTTGACCAGAGGATGGCGTGGATCCGTGAGGCCCTCGTCGAGGAGTACCGCCAGAAGCTGGAGCTCCAGGAGGCTCGCTTCAAGCGGCGGCGCATTGAACTGCAGGGCAAGGTCGATGCCCTCAAGGTAAAGCTGGCCCCGGCAGAGCGGTGCGAGAAGGCCGCCGAGGCGGCCCGGGCCACTGCTGAGGCTGAGTTGTTGATACGTCTCCAACGTATCTATAATTTTTGATTGTTCCATGCTATTATATTATCTGTTTTGGATGTTTAATATGCTCTTTTATATTATTTTTGGGACTAACCTATTAACCGAAGTCCCAATGCAAATTGATGTTTTTTTTGCCTATTTCAGTGTTTCGCAGAAAAAGAATATCAAACGGAATGAAACCTTCGCGAGGATCTTTCTTGGAACAAACGCAATCCAGGAGACTTGGAGTGAAAGTCAAAGACGCAATGAGGCGGCCACCAGGCAAGAGGGCGCGCCCCCACCCTCGTGGGCCCCTCGTAGCTCCACCGACCTACTTCTTTCACCTATATATAGTCTTATACCCTGAAAACATCTAGGGGAGCCACGAAACCACTTTTCCATTGCCGCAACCTTCTGTACCCGTGAGATCCCATCTTTGGGCCTTTTTCGGCGATCTGCCGGAGGGGGATTCGATAACGGAGGGCTTCTACATCAACACCATAGCCTCTCCGATGATGTGAGATTAGTTTACAACAGACCTTCGGATCCATAGTTATTAGCTAGATGGCTTCTTGTCTCTCTTTGGTTCTCAATACAAAGTTCTCCTCGATGTTCTTGAAGATCTATTTGATGTAATACTTTTTGCGGTGTGTTTGCTGAGATCCGATGAATTGTGAGTTTATGATCAATATTATGTATGAACAATATTTTGTTCTTCTCTGAATTCTTATATGCATGATTTAATATCTTTGCAAGTCTCTTCAAATTATCGGTTTAGTTTGGCCTACTAGATTGATCGTTCTTGTAATTGGAGAAGTGCTTATCTTTGGGTTCAATCTTGAGGTGCTTGATCCCAGTGACAGAAAGGGAACCGACACGTATTGTATTGTTGCCATCGAGGATAAAAAGATGAGGTTTATATCATATTGCTTGATTTTATCCCACTACATCATGTCATCTTGCCTAATGCGTTACTCTGTTCTTATGAACTTAATACTCTAGATGCATGCTGGATAGCGTTCGATGTGTGGAGTAATAGTAGTAGATGCAGAATCGTTTCGGTCTACTTGACACGGACGTGATGCCTATGTTCATGATCATGCCTAGATATTCTCATAACTATGCGCTTTTCTATCAATTGCTCGGCAGTAATTTGTTCACCCACTGTAATATATGCTATCTTGAGAGAAGCCACTAGTGAAACCTATGGCCCCGGGGTCTACTTTACTTCATATAAGTTTCTGATCTATAATTCTAGTTTACTATTTATTTTGCGATCTTTATTTTCCAATCTATACAACAAAAATACCAAAAATATTTATCTTATTATCTTTATCAGATCTCACTTTTGCAAGTGGTCGTGAAGGGATTGACAACCCCTTTATCGCGTTGGTTGCAAGGTTCTTGATTGTTTGTGCAGGTACTAGGCGATTTGCGTGTAGTCTCCTACTGGATTGATACCTTGGTTCTCAAAAACAAAGGAAAATACTTACGCTACTTTGCTGCATCACCCTTTCCTCTTCAAGGGAAAACCAACGCATGCTCAAGAGGTAGCAAGAACGATTTCTAGCACCGTTGCCGGGGAGATCTACACTCAAGTCAAGACATACCAAGTACCCATCACAAACTCTTCTCCCTCGCATTACATTATTTTCCATTCGCCTCTTGTTTTCCTCTCCCCCACTTCACCTTTGCCGTTTTATTCGCCCTTTTTCGTTCGCTTCTTTCTGCTTACCTTTTTTGTGTGTTCTCTCCTTGTGCGATTTGTTGCCATCATGTCTGAAACTAGGGAGGTTATCATTGATAAGGATAATAGTAATAACAGGGGAAACTTTGATGCTTTGATGATCCTCATGAAGAACCTACAATTCTACACACTAAAAAGTTTCGGATTGGTAGTGGTAATATTATTGGAAAAGGAGGTATTCGGGATTTCTATACTTGTGCTTGTGCCCTGCCCACTATGAGTGGGTCTATTATTCATAGAACTAGTAGTCTTGCGGATGCTATATCTTTGGTCATAGTTGAACTTGAAAGATAGCTTATTCATATTCATCCTTGCATACAAAGGATTTTTCGAGAATTTTCCAATATTGAGCATTCTTCTGTTAAGCGAGCAGCTACCATCTTTTTAGCACATGAGTTCAGATTTATAATGAAAGAGGTCAATGAAATTTTTGCGCATTATAGGGTGGACGCTGGCCGTCCTCCCATAGAAGCTATCCTTTTTAATCAAGAAGACATAATGCTTTTACGATCTTTAGATCATGTTGCTTATAATGAAAACCTTAGAAAGAAGGTTCCTACCGATGTTTTAGTTGATAGAATCTCTGAAGTTAATGATAATTTTGCTATTCATAATAATGGGTTAGGATTTCCTCTTGAACATAGGCTCATGACTTTTTGCCAAAGGAATGCTTATAATGATGAATTGGTTGTGTAATATGAGGGGCCAAAGGAGGAACCAATACCTCCCGAGCTTGATCTTGGGGACTTTTGTCCCATTAAATTTAGTCCTTTTGATTACTTTTGCCTGCCGTAAAGAAAGATTGCTGATGAATGTAGGGAGTATGAGATGAGTTTTCACGATTTTCCTTATCATTACGGCAATACCTAGATCTATTCTGGTTTTATGCCTAGCTAGGGGCGTTAAACGATAGCGCTTGTTGGGAGGCAACCCAATTTTATTTTTGTCCCTTGCTTTTTGTTCCTGTTTAGTAATAAATAATTTATCTAGCCTCTGTTTAGATGTGGTTTTATGTTCTAATTAGTGTTTTTGCCAAGGAGAACCAAGAGGGTCTTCTTGGGTGATAGTTGTTTGATCTTGCTGAAAAAGACAGAAACTTTGCGCTCACGAAAATAATTGTTAAAATTCACCAGAACGTGATAAAATACCAATTCCTTTGGTTGTAGATAAATATACAAATTATCCAGGTTGTCCTAGTTTTTCAGAAGTTTTGGAGTTCCAGAAGTATTCAAACAAATCAGATTGCTACAGACTGTTCTGTTTTTCATGTGTTGTTTGCTTATTTTGATGAATCTATGGCTAGTATCGGGGGGTATGAACCATAGAGAAGTTGGAATACAGTAGGTTTAACACCAATATAAATAAAGAATGAGTTCATTACAGTACCTTAAAGTGGTGGTTTGTTTTCTTTCACTAACGGAGCTCATGAGATTTTCTGTTTAAGTTTTGTGTTGTGAAGTTTTCAAGTTTTGGGGTAAAGATTTGATGGATTTTGGAATAAGGAGTGGCAAGAGCCTAAGCGTGGGGATGCCCGAGGCACCCCAAGGTAAAATTCAAGGAAAACCAAAAGCCTAAGCTTGGGGATGCCCCGGAAGGCATCCCCTCTTTCGTCTTCGTCTATCGATAACTTTACTTGAGGATGTATTTTTATTCACCACCTGATATGTGTTTTGCTCGGAGCGTCTTGTATGATTTGAGTTTTTCCTTTTTAGTTTACCACAATCATCCTTGCTGTACACACATTTTGGGGAGACACACATGAATCGGAATTTATTAGAATACTCTATGTGCTTCACTTATATCTTTTGAGCTAGATAATTTTGCTCTAGTGCTTCACTTATATCTTTTTAGAGCACGGTGGTGGTTTTATTTTATAGAAATTATTAATCTCTCATGCTTCACTTATATTATTTTGAGAGTCTTTTAGAACAGCATGGTAATTTTATTTGGCTATAAAATTAGTCCTAATATGATAGGCATCCAAGATGGGTATAATAAAAACTTCCATATAGAGTGCATTGAATACTATGAGAAGTTTGATACTTGATGATTGTTTTGAGATATGAAGATGGTGATATTAAAGTCGTGCAAGTTGAGTAATTGTGGAATTTATAAATACTTGTGTTGAGGTTTGCAAGTCCCGTAGTATGCACGTATGGTAAACGTTGTGTAACAAATTTGAAGCATGAGGTGTTTCTTTGATTGTCCTCCTTATGAGTGGCGGTCGGGGACGAGCGATGGTCTTTTCCTACCAATCTATCCCCCTAGGAGTATGCACGTAGTGCTTGGTTTTGATGACTTTTAGATTTTTGCAATAAGTATGTGAGTTCGTTATGACTAATGTTGAGTCCATGGATTATACGCACTCTCACCCTTCCATCTTTACTAGCTTCTTCGGTACCATGCATTGCCCTTTCTCACCTTGAGAGTTGGTGCAAACTTCGCCGGTACATCCAAACCCGTTATATGATACGCTCTATCACACATAAGCCTCCTTATATCTTCCTCAAAACAGCCACCATACCTACCTATTATGGCATTTCCATAGCCATTCCGAGATATATTGCCATGCAACTTTCCACCGTTCCGTTTATTATGACACGCCTTATCATTGTCATATTGCCTTGCATGAGCATGTAGTCGACATCGTATTTGTGGCAATGCCAACATGCATAATTTTTCATACATGTCACTCTTGATTCATTATCCCGGTACACCGCCGGAGGCACTCATATAGAGTCATATTTTGTTCTAGTATCGAGTTGTAATCTTTGAGTTGTAAATAAATAGAAGTGTGATGATCATCATTATTAGAGTATTGTCCCATGTGAGGAAAAAAAGAAAAAGGCCAAAAAAAAGAAAAAGGCCAAATAAAAAAAGGAAGGCCCAAAAAAATGAGAGAAAAAGAGAGAAGGGACAAAGCTACTATCCTTTTTCCACACTTGTGCTTCAAAGTAGCACCATGATCTTCATGATAAAGAGTCTCTTATTTTGTCACTTACATATACTACTGGGAATTTTTCATTATAGAACTTGGATTGTATATTCCAACAATGGGCTTCCTCAAATGCCCTTGGTCTTCGTGAGCAAGCAAGTTGGATGCACACCCACTTAGTTTCTTTTGTTGAGCTTTCATACATTTATAGCTCTAGTGCATCCGTTGCATGGCAATCCCTACTCCTCGCATTGACATCAATTAATGGGCATCTCCATAGCCCGTTGATTATCCGCGTCGATGTGAGACTTTCTCCTTTTTTGTCTTATTCACACAACCTCCATCATCTTATTCTATTCCACCCATAGTGCTATGTCCATGGCTCGCGCTCATGTATTGCGTGAAAGTTCAAAAAGTTTGAGAATACTAAAGTATGAAACAATTGCTTGGCTTGTCATGGGGGTTGTGCATGATGAGAGCGTTTTGTGTGACGAAAATGAAGCATGCCAAACTATATGATTTTGTAGGGATGGGCTTTCTTTGGCTATGATATTTTGTGAAGACATAATTGCTTCATTAGTATGCTTGAAGTATTATTATTTTTATGTCAATATTAAAATTTTGTCTTGAATCTTTCAGATCTGAACATTCATACCACAATAAAAAGAATTACATTGAAAATTATGTTAGATAGCATTCCACATCAAAAATTCTGTTTTTATCATTTACCTACTCGAGGACGAGCAGGAATTAAGCTTGGGGATGCTTGATATGTCTCCAACGTATCTATAATTTTTGATTGTTCCATGCTATTATATTACCTGTTTTGGATGTTTAATATGCTCTTTTATATTATTTTTGGGACTAACGTATTAACCGAAGGCCTAGTGCAAATTGTTGTTTTTTTTGCCTATTTCAGTGTTCCGCAGAAAAGGAATATCAAACGGAACGAAACCTTCACGAGGATCTTTCTTGGAACAAACGCAATCCAGGAGACTTGGAGTGGAAGTCAGAGATGCAACGAGGCGGCCACAAGGCAGGAGGGCGCGCCCAGGGGGGTAGGCGCGCCCCCACCATCGTGGGCCCCTCGTAGCTCCACCGACCTACTTCTTTCGCCTATATATATTCTTATACCCTGAAAACATCTAGGGGAGCAACGAAACCACTTTTCCACTGCCGCAACCTTTTGTACCAGTGAGATCCCATCTTGGGGCCTTTTCTGGCGATCTGCCGGAGGGGGATTCGATCATGGAGGGCTTCTACATCAACACCATAGCCTCTCCGATGATGTGTGAGTAGTTTACCACATACCTTCGAGTCCATAGTTATTAGCTAGATGGCTTCTTCTCTCTCGTTGGTTCTCAATACAAAGTTCTCCTCGATGTTCTTGGAGATCTATTCGACGTAATAATTTTTGCAGTTTGTTTGCTGAGATCCGATGACTTGTGGGTTGATGATCAAGATTATCTATGAACAATATTTGGTTCTTCTCTGAATTCCTATATGCATGATTTAATATCTTTGCAAGTCTCTTCGAATTATCGGTTTAGTTTGGCATACTAGATTGATCTTTCTTGCAATGGGAGAAGTGCTTAGCTTTGGGTTCAATCTTGTGGTGCTCGATCCCTGTGACCGAAAGGGAACCGGCACGTATTGTATTGTTGCCATTGAGGATAAAAAGATAGGGTTTATATCATATTGCTTGAGTTTATCCCTCTACATCATGTCATCTTGCCTAATGCGTTACTCTGTTCTTATGAACTTAATACTCTAGATGCATCCTGGATAGCGATTTCGGTCTACTTGACACGGACGTGATGCCTATGTTCGTGATCATGCCTAGATATTCTCATAACAATGCGCTTTTCTATCAATTGCTCGGCAGTAATTTGTTCACCCACCGTAATATATGCTATCTTGAGAGAAGCCACTAGTGAAACCTATGGCCCCCGGGTCTACTTTACATCATATAAGTTTCTGATCTATAATCATAGTTTACTATTCATTTTGCAATGTTTATTTTCCAATCTATACAAGAAAAATACCAAAAAAAATATCTTATTATCTTTATCAGATCTCACTTTTGCAAGTGGCCGTGAAGGGATTGACAACCCATTTATCGCGTTGGTTGCAAGGTTCTTGATTGTTTGTGCAGGTACTAGGCGATTTGCATGTAGTCTCCTACTGAATTGATACCTTGGTTCTAAAAAACTAATGGAAATACTTACGCTACCTTGCTGCATCACCCTTTACTCTTCAAGGGAAAACCAATGCATGCTCAAGAGGTAGCAGTTGTCCTCCCTTCATTAGCAGGTTGAAGGCGTTACGTGCCTTGTGGAGAGAGCCACGGACGATGCGAGCCAGAACCGAACGTTGCAGTGCGAGCGTTCCTTGATGTTCGAGGACTTAGGGTCAGGGCTAACTGGGCCCTAGACACCTTCTACGACGAGAGCATCTCCTGCTCCGTACAAAGCTGATGATGCCGGCTACCTCCGCTTCTAGGTCGTGACCTGCCTCGAAGGTGGGGCTCCGAGTTCGTGCCAACTCGTCGAAGAGAAGAGCCACGACCTTCTTGGGCGCGCGTTCTCATGGTTCTTCAGCCACCTTCTTAGCCTCAATGCCGACTGCAACTTCAGTGCCGCGATAGCCCCCGTGCCCGGGGCAATCCAGGGCAACCTAGCGAACTGGGTGGACGACCTGATCGCGGAATTCGCCCTTGCCGATGATGTGACTATGCTCGCAGCTGAAGAGGGCGGATCTGATGGTGATGATGACGACAGCGACACTAGTGGTAGCTCGTCTCGCTAAGCTTTTACTTCCTTGTTTGCTGGCCAAAATTTCGGGTATGGCCTCGCGAGTCGTGAAGGCATTTTCTAGAGGGGGCTCCCCTATAATGTATGACACAATGATATGCCCTCTAAATTATTTTTTGAAAATATGCCGCCGTGAGCCGGAGGGCTCTCGACCAGAGTAGTTGGCATGGCTTTGCTTTTGTGTTCGTGATCTTGGACAGGTTCCTGCGCCGCGGAGATGCGTTTCTCCTGAGGCGGGCCCTCCGAAGCCCCCAGTCCATGGAATCTCAGGAGGGGATTGCGAGAGCTTAGGGCCAGCCTCCTGGTGTGTCTCTGCCTAGCGTTGAGCTTCGCGGGAATGTGGGGGCGCTCGCTGTTGAGCGCCCCTGAGGCCCAGAGCTGAATGCCGGGCATGGCACGTGCCTGCTGGCTCACTTGAGAGCACCGCGTGAGGAGCCAAGCGCCAAAGCTTTGGCAAGTTGTGTTGTCGGTGTACAAAAGTAGGGGCTCTCCTTTTGACCCCTTTACTTGTGCACAGTAGTCAGAGCAAGGCCACGGCCGCACGTAGCAGGGCAAAGGAGGGAAGCCGGAGAGAAGCCGAAGCACATGACAACCAAGACAACGCCAAGACCAGAAACACCAAAGAGCAAGAGGGCGAGGTGGACCTCCCCTGGCAAGGTCCTTGCCGAGGCGGCCTCTGCGGCCCCAACAAGAGCCTTGCCAGGGCAACTTGCCCAACGCCAGCAGAGCGAGCCACCCTTGAGCCCAAAGGTTCCAAGCGCCATCAACAACTGTACTGGAACCAGGGCTCGGGAGGCACCTCTGCGGTGGCATGCAGATCTTTGTCAAGATCATAAACACACAAGATCAAATGAGGACCAGAAGATGACGACCCTCGACAAGATCCTTGCCGAGGAAAGCCACAAGACCACCGGCAAAATCCTTACCGGGGACGACTGCAACGCCACGGCAAGACCCTTGCCGGGCCCCCGGCAAGGCCCTAGCCGAGAACATCAGCGGGGCCACAACCAGGCCCACGTCGACCAAGACTCCACCGCCATCCCCAAGTAGCTGCTAGCTCAACCAGCTGGGCATGCACCTGCGTGGCGACGGGCGGCTTCCGAGCCAATTCAGCAAGCACCTGCGTGGTGGCATGCAGATCTTCGTGAAGACCCTACCACCGCGCCACCTTAGCTGCCTGCCTGCCTACATGGCACTGCATGCATCGCTGGCCTGGGCGCGTGTCGAAGCAAAGCGAGGCGGCGACGGACGGGACGGGCTCTGTTCCCGTTCCTGATAAAGCGAGGGGACACCTAAGCGATGCATTAAATGCGTCTTGTCCTGTAACACGGGCGATAAGCTCGTAGCACTGTAGACCTTTCCACCTCCTGTGTGCCACTGTGGCAGCCCCTTTCGACTATAAAAGGAGGCCCATGGCGTACTGGAGAGGGATTCGGCTCTTTTGGGCAGGCTACACCCGTAGCTAGCTCAAGAACACAAGAACACTCAATACATCCACCAAAGCAGGACTAGGGTATTACGCATCCTCGCGGCCCGAACCTGGGTAAATGATCCGTGTGCTTTCTGTTAGACCTGCTCTTCTCATGACCCCGCGCCTCGCCAACCGTAGTAGGGATTCCAGTAATCCCATAGGTGTCGTTTCCCCGACATCTTTGGCGCGCCAGGTAGGGGGCGCAGTCATGAGAATCTGATCTAGCAGTTAGCCTAGCGGTTCTTCATCGCCATGGCTCCCAAGAAGAAGATGATCACGGTGATCGGCTCGTCGGGAGCCGAACGGCCCATGCCAGTGCGGGCAAGCAGCGGATCGGTCGCGGACAGAACACGAACCGCAGTCCGCGAGCAGCAGCATCACCCCAGCAGTCAAAGCCTGGCGAGCGGCATCGTTCATGCGCCAGACGACGAGCCGCACGCCGCCAGATCCAAAGACGGGGCTGGGCCCCCCGCAGGCGGCGCGGGGCCCTCCAGAGGTGTCGCTATGCCCCCTACGGGCGGCGCATCGACCTCCAAGACGCACACCCCGGCGCTCACAGCGCGCTCCTCCCATGGTGTACGCGACGAGCAGCGTCACCACGCCGGTGACCCTGGGCACCGCCGTGGGAAGAGCCATGTGCATCGTCCGCGGGACGAAGGAGTCCAGCATGCCCGCCGAAGTGCTGGCGAAAATGGCATGCAGCCGCTGAACCGTGATAGAGCTCCTTCTAACGTGGTTAGAAGTCGAAGCGCGCCACGGTCCACGCAGCTTTTGCCGCCACCCACGCCAGTAGAAGCTTTGGCGCGCGCGCAGCTGCTCCTCGACTTCCCTCTTGCCGCGGAGAAGCTCAAGGAGTGGAGGTCCACCATCCGGAGCCTCGTTGCCGTCACCAATAAAGACGACCCGCGACCGGCAGGGCCCTCGGGCCGGCGCTCCGTCGAGCCACCACATGCCAGCGGAGGGAGGACCAGGGGAGCTGCAGCCACGGTGCACTCTCCTCCTCCATGCCAGCCACCGCGGGTGTCGATCCATCGTGACAACGCATGTGATAACATTTCCATAGCGTCGTCCGACCCACGGACCCATCGCGACCAGCGCCAAGTCCTTCGGGAACGAGCCCACGAAGATGTTCGAACCACTATCGAGCGCCGGCGCGATACACGCCACCAGTCAGATAAGCAGGCGGGACCCACTATGGACCACCCAACACCGGGGGGCTCCGGCGGCCTACCTTACGAGTTGGGTTGCCCAGCCTTTACCCGTGAGCTATGGCAGTTCCAGTGGCCGTCCCATCACACGTTCAAGCCCGACGTCGGCGAAAAGTACAACGGCAAGACCCATCCGTCGGAGTTCCTCAGCATCTAAACCATCGCGATGCAAGCTGCCGGAGCTCGCGACGACAAGGCGCTTGCCAATTACTTCCTATTGGCACTCAAGCCCAACGTCATGTCTTGGTTGATGCACTTGCCGGTGGGTTCCATTTCTTCTTGGTCGGATCTGTGCCATGAGTTCGTTGGTGCCTTCACCGGAGGCCACAAAGCTCATGGCCAGGCCAGTGATTTGCATATCATTCCCTAGAAGGAAGGGGAAACCCTGTGCAAGTACATCCAGAGGTTTAGCAGGGTGCAGTACAACATCCTCGATGTTCATCCTGCCGCAGTGATTAGCGTGTTCCATCAGAACATGCGCAACCGCAAGATGCACGAAGAGTTGGCGATGAACAACGTTAAGGATGTGGCCGAACTTTATGTTCTGGCCGATAGATGCGCCCGGGCTGAAGAGGGAAGGAAGTACCCCGGCGAGGACGCTGTCATGGAAACCGACTCTACCGATGAAGACATCGCTGTCCCAACGAAGAAGGGCCGACGTTGCAACAGGAAACGCAAGGGCAAGAACGTGCTTGCCGTCGAGGGAGACATCACCGGTGCCACCAAGAAGGCCAAGGCAGACGACCCCGGCAAGGAAATTGCCGGGTGCGCCGCTTGCCGGGCCTTGGCGGCTGCCGACAAGCCGGGGGGCTCCGACAAGCAGTATTGCAAGATCCATCGCACCAAGGGCCACGACCTCCAGAACTGCCGACAAGTCGAGCTGCTTGCTGAGAAGAAAAAGGCCGAATATGAGAGGCGGGACAAGGAGAAGGGCCAAGATGGTGCCGAAGGATCCGGCAAGAAGCGTGGCAGCCTCGGACAACCAGCAAGAGAGCCCGCTCGGGGCCGTGACAAGAAGCAAGAAGACGATGATCATGACGAGGACGACGAGTCTAGCGAGCAAGAGTTTCAGAAGGCTACAAAGGCCATGTGCATCGGTGGTGGCGCCTCGCTGCATTCTTCTCACCGCTAGCTCAAACAGTGGGCGCGTGAGATCACAACAGTGGAGCCCTTGTTCGACGCTCAGAAGCCGCCGAAGTGGTCTAGCACGCCCCTCATCTTTGACGCTGAGGACCACCCTGACCGCACAGCTGCGGTCCGGTGTTTGCCATTGTTGGTCTCACCAATGATACGCAACCTCAAAGTGAACACGATGCTGGTTGACGGAGGGGCCGATCTGAACTTGATATCTCCCATTGTGATCAAAAGACTGCAAATTCCTGATGGAGACCTCGAGGAAACGGGCACGTTTCAAGGGGTCAACCTGGGAAGGAGCCAGCCGAAGGGGAAGGTCACATTGCCTGTGATGTTTGGAGACGAGTTGAATTACAGGAAGGAGAGGATTATCTCCGATGTAGCCAAGATCCCCTTGCCCTACAACGGGATCCTCGGCCGCCTGGCACTAGCCAAGTTCATGGTAGCGTCGCACTACGCCTACAACACGCTGAAGATGTCTGGGCCGATGAACATCATCACCGTCCCCTCCGACAAGAAGGACACACTGATCTGTGCCGACCTACTCTACCGGGAAGCAGTTGCAGCAGCTGCCTCCAAGGCACTTGTTCCTGCTGCTGAAGCCCCGGGAGGGAAGAAGACGACCGGCAAGACCTCTCGCACCCACTCCGGCAAGCGCACCTCTTCAAAGTGTTGTGCTACCATCGAGGACGTGCCAGAGAGCTCCACCGGCAAGAGCAAGAAATCCAGAGTTGCGCCACCAGAGACCGAGGAGGTGTCCTTCAGGGAGGATGGCATGGGAGGGGCTTTCACCATAAGCTCCACCCTTGACAGCAAATAGGAAAGCGCGCTCGTCACTTTCCCGCGGGCGAATGTCGATGTGTTTGCATGGAAAACATCTGACATCCCTGGCATTCTCAGGGAAGTGATTGAGCACCATCTTGCTGTCTATCCCCATGCGCGACCCGTCAAGCAAAAGGTCAGGAAGCAAGCTCTGGAACGGCAGGAATTCATCACAGAGGAGATCAGAAAGTTGGAAGCGGTAGGCTTGGTAAGGGGAGTGCTCCATTCGACGTGATTGGCCAATCAGGTGGTGGTGCGCAAGGCAAACGGGAAGTGGAGGCTGTGTATTGACTACACAGATATCAACAAGGCTTGTCCTAAGGACCCCTTCCCGTTGCCGCGCATCGACCAGATTGTTGACTCCACGGCCGGGTGCGATTTGTTATCATTCCTTGATGCCTACTCGGGCTATCACCAGATCTTCATGACAAGAGAAGACGAAGAGAAGACAACATTCATCACCCCATGTGGTATGTATTGCTTTTTACGGATGCCTTCCGGGTTGAAGAGTGCTGGTTCAACATTTGCAAGGGCAGTCCAAATTGGTTTTGAACCCGGCTACATAGAAATATGGAAGCCTATATGGATGACATAGTGGTCAAAACCAAGGACAGGTAACTCTTGTACAAGACTTGGAAGAGACGTTTGCCAACCTGCGCCAAGATCAACCTCAAGCTGAACCACGAGAAGTGTGTCTTGGTGTTCCGTCCGGCAAACTTCTCGGGTTCTTTGTGTCACAACATGGGATCGAGGCAAACCAGCACAAGATCAAGGCTATCGAGCATATTGAGGCGCCCAAGCGGATCAAGGATGTGCGTCGGCTCACTGGCTGCGTTGCCGCCATGAGCCGATTCATCTCCAAGTCTGCCGAGCGCGCCCTTCCCTTTTTCAAGATCTTGAAGAAGGCAGACCCAATGGAGTGGACCCCAGAGGCCGAGGCGGCGTTGCAGGATCTGAAGAAATACCTTTCCTCCATGTCGATACTGGTTGCGCCTAAACCACAAGAGCAGTTGTTGTTGTATCTGGCAGCGACGAATCAAGTGGTAAGCGCCGCACTAGTGGCGCAGAGGGAGGTCGACAAAGAGGCAGTGGCAACGGCAGGACCGACGGATGGCAAGCCAAAGATTCCCCCGGCAGGGCCTGGTGCCGGCAAGGCAAGGCCCCCGACAGAGTTTGATGCCATCGGGGAAGTGCCCACGCAGCCATGTGAAGTGGTGCATAAGAAGAAGATGATGCAGCACCCGGTTTGCTTTGTCAGCTCCCTCTTGCAGGGGGCCAGGTCAAGGTACTCAGGTGTGCATAAATTGCTCTTCAGACTCCTTATGGCCTCGAGGAAGCTGCGTCATTACTTCCAAGCCCACGAGATCACTGTCGTCACCCGCCTCCTGTTGGAACGGATACTGCACAACCCAGATGCAACCGGAAGGATTGTGGAGTGGGCCTTGGAGTTGTCAAGCTTTGGGTTGAAGTTTGAAAGTACTTCGACAATCCAGAGCAGAGTCTTGGCGGAGTTCATTGCAGAATGGACCTCGACGCCCAACAAAGAAATCCAGGAGACCGCTCTCCCCGGCAAGGAAGCAAGTTGCGACTGGATCATGTACTTTGATGGCGCTTTCTCGCTGCAAGGCGCCGGTGCCGGTGTGCCGCTCTTCGCACCCACCGGAGAGCACCTCAAGTATGTGATCCAGATGCATTTTCCTAGGGAGATGTCCACAAACAACACTGCCGAGTATGAGAGGCTGCTTGCCGGTCTCAGGATCGCGGCAGACCTCGGGGTGAAGAAGCTCATCGTCATGGGTGATTCACAGCTTGTCGTCAGGCAAGTCAACAAAGATTACCAGAGTCCATTGATGGAGGCCTACGTAGATGAGGTGATGAAGTTGGAGGAGCGCTTCGACAGTATACTAGTGGAGCACGTTCCCCGAGCGGAGAACGACATCGCTGACTACCTGTCAAAGCGTGCTGCATTCAAGCTACCTATGGAACCAGTTACCTTTTTGCTCCGTTTAACTCAACCATCCCTTGAACCATTAACGGAGCAGAACAAGCGGAGGAAGTCAGGCCCTGGAAATTACTTTCCCGCCGAGCCTCCAGGGGCTGCCGGCAAGGGTGTTGCCGCGGATTCTGAGCCTGCCAAGGGGCAGCTGGCTCCGACAGGGCACCGAGCCCTGGCCGTAGAGACGGCAGCCCCCATGGCCGAAGAGATGCCTTTGGTCCTCGCCGTCGAGCCCTAGCCTCCGGCATGGGCACAGCATAACGTCCATTTCCTCCAGACAGGGGAACTTCCTGAGGAGAAGGAAGAAGCGGAAAAAGTAGCCCGTCGGTCTGCCTTGTACCAGTTCGTCGATGACGTCCTGTACAGAAAAAGACCGAACGGTGTGAAATTGAAGTGCATCCCCCGGGAGGAAGGACTGGAGCTGTTGGCAGAGATACATGGAGGCATATGTGGCTCCCACATAGGGTCGAGGGCCCTTGCCGGCAAGGCATTCCGGCAAGGTATCTTCTGGCCCACCGCCCTCCAGGATGCGACGGCACTAGTAACCAAGTGTGAAGCGTGCCAGTTCCATTTGAAGAAGCTTCATCAACCAGCTCAAGCTCTTCAAACAATCCCTCTCTCCTGGCCGTTTTCAGTCTGGGGGCTTGATACGTCTCCAACGTATCTATAATTTTTGATTGCTCCATGCTATATTATCTACTGTTTTGGACCACATTGGGCTTTATTTTCCACTTTTATATTATTTTTTGGACTAACCTATTAACCGGAGGCCCAGCCTGTAATTGCTGTTTTTTTGCCTATTTCAGAGTTTCGAAGAAACGGAATATCAAACGGAGTCCAAACGGAATGAAACCTTCAGGAACGTGATTTTCTCACCGAATATGACCCAGGAGACTTGGACCCTACGCAAAGGTAGATTCGAGGAGGGCATGAGGTAGGGGGGCGCGCTCCCCCCCAAGCGCGCCCCCACCCTCGTGGGGCCCACGAAGCTCCACCGACGTACTTCTTCCTCCTATATATACCTATGTACCCCAAACCGATCAGATACGGAGCCAAAAACCTAATTACACCGCCGCAACCTTCTCAGACCCATGAGATCCCATCTTGGGGCCTGTTAGGAGCTCACTTGAAGGGGCATCCACCAAGGAGGGCTTCTACATCATCACCATAGCCCCTCCGATGAAGTGTGAGTAGTTTACATCAGACCTTCGGGTCCATAGTTAGTAGCTAGATGGCTTCTTCTCTCTTTTTGGATCTCGATACAATGTTCTCCCCCTCTCTCATGGAGATCTATTCGATGTAATCTTCTTTTCGCGGTGTGTTTGTTGAGACTGATGAATTGTGGGTTTATGATCAAGATTATCTATGAACAATATTTGAATCTTCTCTGATTTCTTTTATGTATGATTGGTTATCTTTGCAAGTCTCTTCGAATTATCAGTTTGGTTTGGCCTACTAGATTGGTTTTTCTTGCAATGAGAGAAGTGCTTAGCTTTGGGTTCAATCTTGCAGTGTCCTTTCCCAAAGGATGCTAGGGCAGCAAGGCACGTATTGTATTGTTGCCATCGAGGATAACAAGATGGGGTTTTTATCATATTGACTGAATTTATCCCTCTACATCATGTCATCTTGCTTACAGGCGTTACTCTTTTCTTGAACTTAATACTCTAGATGCATCTTTGGATAGCGGTCGATGAGTGGAGTAATAGTAGTAGATGCAGCAGAGTCGGTCTACTTGTCTCGGACGTGATGCCTATATACATGATCATACCTAGATATTCTCATAACTATGCTTAATTCTGTCAATTGCTCAACAAAGAATTGCTCACCCACCGTAAAATACTTATGCTCTTTAGAGAAGCCACTAGTGAAATCTATGGCCCCCGGGTCTATCTTCATCATATTAATCTTCCATCACTTTATTATTGCTTTGCTTTTTATTTTACTTTGCATCTTTATAAAAAAAATACCAAAAATATTATCTATCATCTCTATCAGATCTCACTCTCATAAGTGACCGTGAAGGGATTGACAACCCCTATTTGCGTTGGTTGCGAGGAGCTATTTGCTTTGTGTAGGTACGAGGGACTCGCGCGTAGCCTCCTACTAGATTGATACCTTGGTTCTCAAAAACTGAGGGAAATACTTACGCTACTTTGTTGCATCATCCTTTCCTCTTCAAGGAAATCCAACGCAGTGCTCAAGAGGTAGCAAGAAGAATTTCTGGCGCCGTTGCCGGGGAGTCTACGCAAAAGTCAACATACCAAGTACCCATCATAATCCCTTATCTCTCGCATTACATTATTTGCCATTTGCCTCTCGTTTTCCTCTCCCCCAATTCACCCTTGCCGTTTTATTCGCCCTCTCTTTTCCGTTTGTCTTTTTCTCGCTTGCTTTTTGTTTGCTCGTGTGTTGGATTGCTTGTTTGTCATGATGGCTCAAGATAATACCAAATTGTGTGACTTCACCAATACCGACAATAATGATTTCCTTAGCACTCCGATTGCTCCTCTTACCAACATTGAATCTTGTGAAATCAATACTGCTTTGTTGAATCTTGTTACGAAAGATCAATTCGCCGGCCTTCCTAGTGAAGATGACGCTACTCATCTAAATAGCTTCATGGATTTGTGTGATATGCAAAAGAAAAAAGATGGTGATAATGATATTGTTAAATTGAAGCTATTTCCTTTTTCGCTTAGAGATCGTGCTAAAGCTTGGTTTTCGTCTTTGCCTAAAAATAGTATTGATTCTTGGAACAAGTGCAAAGATGCTTTTATCTCTAAGTATTTTCCTCCCGCTAAGATCATCTCTCTTAGAAACGATATTATGAATTTTAAGCAACTTGATCATGAACATGTTGCACAAGCTTGGGAGAGAATGAAATTAATGATACGTAATTGCCCTACTCATGGTTTGAACTTGTGGATAATTATACAAAAAAATTATGCCGGATTGAATTTTGCTTCTAGAAATCTTTTAGATTCGGTCGTGGGAGGCACTTTTATGGAAATCACTTTAGGAGATGCTACTAAACTCCTAGATAATATTATGGTTAATTATTATCAATGGCACACTGAAAGATCTACTAATAAAAAAGTGCATGCGATAGAAGAAATTAATGTTTTGAGTGGAAAGATGGATGAACTTATGAAATTATTTGCTACTAAGAGTGTCTCTTCTGATCCTAAGGATATGCCTTTGTCTACTTTTATTGAGAATAATAATGAATTTATGGATGTGAATTTTGTTGGTAGGAATAATTTTGGTAACAACGCGTATAGAGGGAACTTTAATCCTAGGCCTTATCCTAGTATTCCTTCTAATAATTATGGAAATTCCGACAACAACTCTTATGGAAATTTTAATAAGATGCCCTCTGAATTTGAGACTAGTTTAAAAGAGTTTATGAATTCACAGAAGAATTTCAATGTTTTGCTTGAAGAGAAATTGCTTAAAGTTGATGAATTGGCTAGGAAAGTTGATAGAATTTCTCTTGATGTTGATTCTTTAAAACTTAGATCTATTCCTCCTAAGCATGATATCAATGAGTCTCTCAAAGCTATGAGAATTTCCATTGATGAGTGCAAGGAAAGAACCGCTAGGATGCGTGCTACGAAAGATGCCTTTATTAAAGCGTGTTCTTCCAATTTCCATGAAAATAAAGATGAAGATCTAAAAGTTATTGATGTGTCCCCTATTAAAACTTTGTTTTGCAATATGAATCTTGATAATGATGGGGCTGAATATGATCCACCTTTACCTAGAAGGCGTTCCAAGAATTCGGAGTTTTTAGATCTTGATGATGAAACTGACAAAAGTGGGATTGAAGGAAGCAAAACCCTAGATGTTGCTAAACCCACTATTTTGGATTTAAAGGAATTTAATTATGAAAATTGCTCTTTGATTGATTGTATTTCCTTGTTGCAATCCGTGCTAAATTCTCCTCATGCTTATAGTCAAAATAAAGCCTTTACCAAACATATCGTTGATGCCTTGATGCAATCTTATGAAGAAAAACTTGAGTTGGAAGTTTCTATCCCTAGAAATCTTTATGATGAGTGGGAACCAACTATTAAAATTAAGATTAAGGATCATGAATTTTATGCTTTATGTGATTTGGGTGCTAGTGTTTCCACTATTCCCAAAACTTTATGCGATTTGCTAGATTTCCGTGATTTTGATGATTGCTCTCTAAACTTGCACCTTGCGGATTCCACTATTAAGAAACCTATGTGAAGAATTAATGATGTTCTTATTGTTGCAAATAGGAATTATGTGCCCGTGGATTTTATCGTTCTTGATATAGATTGCAATCCTTCTTGTCCTATTATTCTTGGTAGACCTTTCCTCAGAACGATTGGTGCAATTATTGATATGAAGGAAGGGAATATTAGATTCCAATTTCCATTAAAGAAAGGAATGGAACACTTACGTAGGAAGAAAATAAAATTACCATATGAATCTATCATGAGAGCCACTTATGGATTGCCTACCAAAGATGGCGATACCTAGATCTATCCTTGCTTTTATGCCTAGCTAGGGGCGTTAAACGATAGCGCTTGTTGGGAGGCAACCCAATTTTATTTTTAGTTTTTTTGCTTTTGCTTCTGTTTAGGAATAAATCTTTGATATAGCCTCTGGTTAGATGTGTTTTTATGTTTTATTTAGTGTTTGTGCCAAGTTAAACCTATAGGATCTTCTTGGGTGATAGTTATTTGATCTTGCTGTAATTTCCAGAAACTTTCTGTTCACGAAAACAATTGTTAGAAATCACCCGAACGTGATAAAATAGTGATTCCAATTGATGCTGATCAATAAGAAAATTTCCTAGGTCGTCCTATTTTGGCTGATGTTTTTGAGATCCATAAGTTTGTCTTAGTTATAGATTACTACAGACTGTTCTGTTTTTGACAGATTCTGTTTTTCGTGTGTTGTTTGCTTATTTTGATGAATCTATGGCTAGTAAAATAGTTTATAAACCATAGAGAAGTTGGAATAAAGTAGGTTTAACACCAATATAAATAAAGAATGAGTTCATTATAGTACCTTGAAGTGGTCTTTTGTTTTCTTTCGCTAACGGAGCTCACGAGATTTCTGTTGACTTTTGTGTTGTGAAGTTTTCAAGTTTTGGGTGAAATCTTTTGATGGATTATGGAACAAGGAGTGGCAATAGCCTAAGCTTGGGGATGCCCATGTAACCCCCAAGATAATATAAGGACACCAAAAAGTCAAAGCTTGGGGATGCCCTGGAAGGCATCCCCTCTTTCGTCTACTTACATCGGTAACTTTACATGGAGCTATATTTTTATTCACCACATGATATGTGTTTTTCTTGGAGCGTCTTGTATGATTTGAGTCTTTGCTTTTTAGTTTACCACAATCATCCTTGCTGTACACACCTTTTGAGAGAGCCATACATGAATTGGAATTTGATAGAATACTCTATGTGCTTCACTTATATCTTTTGAGCCATATAGTTTTGCTCTAGTGCTTCACTTATATCTTTTAGAGCACGGTGGTGGATTTGTTTTATAGAAACTATTGATCTCTCATGCTTCACTTAGATTATTTTACAGTCTTAAATAGCATGGTAATTTGCTTAATAATCTTAATATGCTTGGTATTCAAGATTTGTAAAACTTTCTTTTGAGTGCGTTGAATACTAAGAAAAGTTTGATGCTTGATAATTGTTTTGAGATATGGAGGTGATAATATCAAAGTCATGCTAGTTGAGTAGTTGTGAATTTGAGAAATGCTTGTGTTGAAGTTTGCAAGTCCCGTAGCATGCACGTATGGTAAACGTTATATAACAAATTTGAAACATGAGGTGTTCTTTGATTGTCCTCCTTATGAGTGGCTGTCGGGGACGAGCGATGGTCTTTTCCTACCAATATATCCTCCTAGGAGCATGCACGTAGTGCTTGGTTTTGATGGCTTGTAGATTTTTGCAATAAGTATGTGAGTTCTTTATGACAAATGTTGAATCCATGGATTATACACACTCTCACCCTTCCATCATTGCTAGCCTCTTCGGTACCGTGCATTGCCCTTTCTCACATTGAGAGTTGGTGCAAACTTCGCCGGTGCATCCAAACCCCATGATATGATACGCTCTTTCACAGATAAACCTCCTTATATCTTCCCCAAAACAGCCACCATACCTACCTATTATGGCATTTCCATAGCCATTCCGAGATATATTTCCATGCAACTTTCCACCATTCCGTTCATCATGACACATCCATCATTGTCATATTGCTTAGCATGATCATGTAGTTGACATAGTATTTGTGGCAAAGCCACCGTTCATAATTCTTTCATACATGTCACTCTTGATTCATTGCATATCCTGCACATCACGGAGGCATTCATATAGAGTCATACTATGTTCTAGTATCGACTTGTAATCATTGAGTTGTAAACAAGTAGAAGTGTATACTAGTGGGAATTGTCCCCCCCCCCCCAAAAAAGAAGAAAGGCCAAAGAAAAAAAAGAAGGCCCCAAAAAAAGGGGCAATGCTACTATCCCTTTTTCCACACTTGTGCTTCAAAGTAGCACCATAATCTTCATGATAGAGAGTCTCTTGTTTTGTCACTTTCATATACTAGTGGAAATTTTTCATTATGGAACTTGGCTTGTATATTCCAACAATGGGCCTCCTTAAGTGCCCTAGGTCTTTGTGAGCAAGCAAGTTGGATGCACACCCACTTAGTTTCTTTTGTTGAGCTTTCATACATTTATAGCTCTAGTGCATTCGTTGCATGGCAATCCCTACTCCTTGCATTAACATCAATCGATGGGCATCTCCATAGCCCATTGATTAGCCTCGTTGATGTAAGACATTCTCCTTTTGTTCTTCTCCACATAACCCCCATCATCGTATTCTATTCCACCCATAGTGCTATATCCATGGCTCACGCTCATGTACTGCGTGAAGGTTTATAAAGTTTGAGATTACTAAAGTATGAAACAATTGCTTGGCTTGTCATCGGGGTTGTGCATGATGAGAGAATTTTTGTGTGACGAAAATGGAGCATGACTAAATTATATGATTTTGTAGGGATGAACTTTCTTTGGCCATGTTATTTTGAGAAGACATAATTGCTTAGTTAGTATGCTTGAAGTATTATTATTTTTATGTCAATATGAACTTTTGTCTTGAATCTTCGGATCTGAATATTAATACCACAATTAAGAAGAATTACATTGAAATTATGCCAAGTAGCACTCCGCATCAAAATTCTCTTTTTACCATTTACCTACTCGAGGACGAGCAGGAATTAAGCTTGGGGATGCCTGATACGTCTCCAACGTATCTATAATTTTTGATTGCTCCATGCTATATTATCTACTGTTTTGGACCGTATTGGGCTTTATTTTCCACTTTTATATTATTTTTGGGACTAACCTATTAACTCGAGGCCCAACCCAGAATTTCTGTTTTTTTTGCATATTTCAGAGTTTCGAAGAAACGGAATATCAAACGGAGTCCAAACGGAATGAAACCTTTGGGAATGTGATTTTCTCACCGAATATGACCCAGGAGACTTGGACCCTACGCCAAGGAAGCTTCGAGGTGGGCACGAGGTAGGGAGGCGCACCCTCCCCCCCAGGCGTGCCCCCACGCTCGTGGGGCCCACGAAGCTCCACCGACATACTTCTTCCTCCTATATATACCTACATACCCCCAAACAATCAGATACGGAGCCAAAAACTTAATTCCACCGCCGCAACCTTCTGTACCCACGAGATCCCATCTTGAGGCCTGTTCCGGAGCTCCGCCGGAGGGGGCATCCACCACGGAGGGCTTCTACATCATCACCATAGCCCTCCGATGAAGTGTGAGTAGTTTACCTCAGACCTTTGGGTCCATAGTTTGTAGCTAGATGGCTTCTTCTCTCTTTTTGGATCTCCATACAATGTTCTCCCCGTCTCTCGTGGATATCTATTCGATGTAATCTTCTTTTTGCGGTGTGTTTGTTGAGATCGATGAATTGTGGGTTTATGATCAAGATTATCTATGAATTGTGAGTAATAGTAGTAGATGCAGGCAGGAGTCGGTCTACTTGTCTCGGACGTAATGCATATATACATGATCATACCTAGATATTCTCATAACTATGCTCAATTCTGTCAATTGCTCAACAGTAATTCTTTCACCCACCGTAAAATACTTATGGTCTTGAGATAAGCCACTAGTGAAATCTATGGCCCCCGGGTCTATCTTCATCATACTAATCTTCCATCACTTTATTATTGCTTTGCTTTTTATTTTGTTTTTTTTATTTTACTTTGCATATTTATAACAAAAATACCAAAAATATTATCTATCATCTCTATCATATCTCACTCTCGTAAGTGATCGTGAAGGGATTGACAACCCCTATTCGCGTTGGTTGCGAGGAGCTATTTGCTTTGTGTAGGTACGAGGGACTCGCGCGTAGCCTCCTACTGGATTGATACCTTGGTTCTCAAAAACCGAGGGAAATACTTACGCTACTTTGCTGCATCATCCTTTCCTCTTCAACAAAATCCAACGCAGTGCTCAAGAGGTAGCAGGGCTCAACATACTGGGCCCTTTCCCTCGCGCCGTCGGGGGCTTTGAGTACTTGTACGTCACCATCGACAAGTTCACAAAGTGGCCGGAGGTGGAGGCATTGAGGAAGGTTACAACACAGTAAGCCGTCAAGTTCTTCAAGGGGCTATTCTGCCGTTTTGGTGTACCAAACAGGGTCATCACCGACAACGGCACGCAGTTCACAAGCCGCACCTTCATGCAATACATCCAAGACCTCAGCAGCAAGGTCTGTTTTGCTTCCGTGGCACACCCCGGGAGCAACGACCAGGCGGAGAGGGCAAATGCTGAAGTGTTGCAAGGCCTAAGAACGAAGACTTTTGACAGACTACACAAGAGCGGAACGCGCTGGATTGATGAGTTGCCAGCGGTTCTTTGGTCGATCAGGACGACGCCAAATCGAGCCACCGGCCATACACCCTTTGCCCTAGTATATGGGGTAGAAGCAGTTCTCCCCACGGAACTCATATACGGGTCACCTCGAGTGCTCGCTTATGACGAGCTTGAGCAAGAGCATTTGCGGCAAGATGACGCAACGCTCCTTGAGGAAGATCGTCTTGGCGGTCAGGAGAGCAAAGATGCTACCAAAGAAGCCTTGCGCCGCTACCATAACCGCAAGGTTCATGCCCAAAGCTTTGAGGAAGGCGACCTTGTTCTTCGGTGCGTTCTGTCGACCAAGAATTCCAACAAGTTGATGCCAAAGTGGGAAGGCCCTTATCCGGTAATACGAGTCACCAGGCCCAGTGCAGTCCGCCTGGAGACGAAGATGCTCTCCCAATGAGCAACTCCTGGAACATCGAGCATCTTCACAAGGTTTACCCATAAGGCGCGGCTTGCCGGGCTTCCCGGCAAGCCACCCTTTTGTACAAGCTTTGCTGGCAAGGCATGTAACCCTCTGTACAAAGCCAGGCACAGACCCTGAGCATAAATAAATGAAGCGCTGGCGCCCTAAGTTATAGCATGCATGCTAGGTTAAGTCTCTCCCTCGGTTAGGGTTGATAGTGCTTAGCGGCGACTAACCCCTAGCCTAGAGGTCGAATGTGCGTCCTTCTATTCTCTTTGGTTCGCAGGGCATATGGACACTTCTGCCGAGCCGCTTGGGAGAAAGGACCGGCGCTCCAGCCCCGGCGAGCCAAGACTGCCGGGGGCTGAAGACACAAGGATCCAACCACGGAAAGCCAAGGTTGCCGGGGGATGCGGATTCAGATAAGTCTTTCATCCCCCTATTATGTGTTTCCGTATAGAACTAGGACATGTGAAACCTCACTTATGTTCTTAAAACCACCGTGCTCCCCCTCTCCTGCACCCAAGAGCTACCTCCTAGGTCAGAATTTGGTAGTAGTCGCGGTGGCAAGGCGATGAACGAGGAGCCTAACTCTACTTCGCCCCTGCCTCCGCCAAGAGCACGAGAATGGTTGGCTAGAGTGGGGAGACGGCAGGCCTGTTGCCGGGAAACAATGTTTATCTTAAAAATAACAAGGATTCGTCCTTGGCATGGGCCTCGCTCACGCACAAAGAACCCGACAAACACCCTTTTTCATTAAAAACATCCCATAGAGGTACAGTTCATATGGAATTAAAAACATGGGCAAGGGGGGGTTACAAGTCTTAAAATTAACAAGTGCCCGCAGGCTTACAAACTAAAAAGTGATTAGGTGCCCGTAATCCCTTTCTTGTCCCTCTCCTCAGAAGGTGGAACAAGACAGCAGGAGGACAAAAGGGGCCTAGGCAAGGTGCGAGGAGCAGAAGGCACCAAGAGAACATCTTGGTGCCAGGAAAGGAGCTGGAAGACGAGGCAGCAGGCCGGCAATACGCGACAAAGGCGTCGGTGCCCGCGTACTCCGACTTGACGGCCGCCACCCGCCTTCTTCACCTTCTCCGGCCCTCCTACGCCAGCTGCCCAAGGAGACGGCGGGGAGCGCCATGATGGAGAGCTTGGCTAGGAAGGCCCTCAGCAGGGCGCGTGGCCGAGGGAGGGGCGCCGCGGTCAGTCGAAGTCGGAGTCGCCATCCTGCCGTTCGACTCCCTCGTCATTGCTGTCGCTGTCCTCCTCGTCACTCCCGCTTGAGGAGGAATCTTCATCGTCGGAGGAGCTCTCCACGCAGCACTTCAGGCGAGTTCCAAGATCTCCGAAGACCTTGACGGAGAGCAGGGTGCCCTCCATTAACTTGAAGTAGAGGACGAGCCCCACCGTCAGGCTATGGATGCGGGCAAATGTCTTCCATCCGCGACGGAGATACATAACATGCGGAGCGGGGAAGTTGACGTCGACCCGCGTGCCGCCGGTCCCGCAACCCCTCATGTGCAATCTGAGGGTCTGGGGCGGATCGAGCTCCATCTCCTGAGTGAAGGGAGTGGGAAGACGGAGATGACGACGCGGTGGCCGGCGCAGCCTGATGAAGACCTCGCGAGGCTGGTCCCCAACATGAACCTCCATCGCGGGAGGCACCGCTGGCAGAGGCACGGCCGCCGCGCCACCTCTTCCCCTCTCCTCCGACCGCTGCGGTGACCTCGGCCACGCCCCCTTCCTCTCGTGGCTGGCTCCGCCGCCGCGGGCTCGTCGGAAGGAGGGGCACGCTGACGAGCAGCGACCCTCGCCGCCACCGTCGAAGGCCCAGCACCTCCTCTCGCCATCGCAAGTGGAAGAAAGAAGCAAAGGTGAAGGAGGATGGGTACTGAAGGAATGTGGGATGACGCCCTCCCTCACCCTCCTTATAAAGGGGCGGGGTCGAGACACGGCCGCCCCACTCAGCCAATCCAGCCATCGGAGGCGTAGGGAGTCAGGACCGACCCGCTGCCCCAATCAGCGACGGCCCGGATTCCTGCCTCCATCCCCTGTCACTTGCATGGAGGACGCGTGACGAGCAAGCAGAGCCGAGGGGACGGGTGAGGTGACCGTTCCCTGCCCCATGACCGTGGGGCGTGGGAGCCTTGAAGGCCGCGACCCGAGTCCACACAGTAAATGAGCCGCGCCTCCACGCATCCCTCTTTTTATGGGAAGGCGCGAGCTACCTCTTTACTGCGATGTGACGCATGCTTGCGGGAACCGCCCCACGCATGCCCCCACGCCACGCATGATCCTCCATGACGCGCGTTCAACACTAGTCGTGGGGAAGCGCAACGGACGGAACAATTACTGCGGTAAAATCCGCCCCACCTGCCCGTGCGCCGTTCTGGCCTGGCCCAACAACGTGTCGCGCTTATGTGTGGCCCAGGCCCGGGGGCTCCTGTCAGTGTACGAAAGTAGGGTCTTTCCTTTTGACCCCTTTACTTATGCACGGGCAGTCAGAGCCGCGCGCCACGGCCACACGTAGCAGGGCAAAGGAGGGAAGCCGGAGAGAAGCCGAAGCACAAGACAACCAAGACAACGCCAAGACCAGAAACACCAAAGAGCAAGAGGGCGAGGTGGACCTCCCCCCGGCAAGGTCCTTGCCGGGGCGGCCTCCGCGGCCCCGACAAGAGCCTTGCCGGGGCAACTTGCCCAACGCCAGCAGAGCGAGCCACACTTGAGCCCAAAGGTTCCAAGCGCTGTCAACAACTGTACTAGAACAAGGGCTCGGGAGGCACCTCTGCGGTGTTATGCAGATCTTTGTCAAGATCATAAACACACAAGATCAAATAAGGACCAGAAGACGACGACCCTCGACAAGATCCTTGCCGAGGAAAGCCACAAGACCCCCGGCAAGATCCTTGCCGGGGACGACTGCAACGCCACGGCAAGACCCTTGCCGGGCCCCCGGCAAGGCCCTTGCTGAGAACATCAGCGGGGCCACATCCAGGCCCGCGTCAACCAAGACTCCACCGCCTTCCCCAAACAACTGCTAGCTCAAGCAGCTGGACACGCACCTGCGTGGCGACGGGCAGCTTCCGAGCCAACTCAGCAAGCACCTGCGTGGTGGCATGCAGATCTTCGTGAAGGCCCTACCACCGCGCCACCTCAGCTGTCTGCCTGCCTACATGGCACTGCATGCATCGCTGGCCTGGGCGTGTGTCGAAGCAAAGCGAGGCGGCGACGGACGGGACGGGCTCCGTTCCTGTCCCCGATAAAGCAAGGGGACACCTAAGCGATGCATTAAATGCGTCTTGTCCTGTAACACGGGCGATAAGCTCACAACACTGTAGACCTTTCCACCTCCTGTGTGCCACTGTGGCAGCCCCTTTCAACTATAAAACAAGGCCCATGGTGTATTGGAGAGGGATTCGGCTCTTTTGGCCAGGTTACACCCCGTAGCTAGCTCAAGAACACAAGAACACTCAATACATCCACCAAAGCAGGACTAGGGTATTACACATCCTCGCGGCCCGAACCTGGGTAAACGATCCATGTGCTTTCTGTTAGACCTGCTCTTCTCACGACCCCGCACCCCGCCAACCGTTGTAGGGATTCCAGTGATCCCATAGGTGTCGTTTCCCCGACATGTGCGCATGGGCGGACCCGCGGCAGTTATGTCCTTGGCCCCGAGGGGGCCCTGATGCCACTCGGGCTAGCTCAGATGCGCATGCCACACCCAGCCCACACTCACGGGGCGCTTGGGGGGAGAGCAGCAGGCAGGAGCCGTGCCACCCAAAACACAAATCGGAGAACGAAAAAAAACCGCTAATCGAAAATCCCCCCTTTTGTTTTAGTAAGTGCATGAAACTCCGAAGTTCATTACAAAGGTAGCAAATCAGATTACAAAAGAGAGAAAAAACGACGGCCGCGTCCGGTGTCTACACTAGTCTTCTCACCAGCGTGGAGCTCAGTGCTTCCACCGGGCGTGGGCATAGTCATTGGAGGACAGTGTCGACTGCCAGCGCGGAGCATGGTGCTTCCACTTGGACGTGGATGGGATTCCCCGTGAAGCTTAAGGGCAGCGCTCAGGAGACTCCGGGGCGTGTACAGCCCCACTCATTATTACGTGAGAGTGTCACGGGCGGAGCCTTGAGGGGCACTCCTTGCTTCCCGGGCGAGGACCCCGCCCCGCGTATGCCCCAACAACCGTTGGAGTATCCAGAAACCAGGACAGGACCAAGGGGTAAGGGGCTGCGTGGGCGGTGGTCAGGTGGTCGCAGGCCCTCAACCAGGAGAAGGGCTCGCCGGCGCCCTCCCCAGCGAAGGACCTACTTTTGGATGGCATGCGCCACCGTCGTGGCGGCGCCCTGCACCACGTGGCGCATGGGGAGCTCTGGCACCGGGGCTTCCCCCGTGCAGCCTCCCAGCGCGCCCTGCCTGCTGATACGTCCATTTTGCATCATGCTTTTATATCGATATTTATTGCATTATGGGCTGTTATTACACATTATATCACAATACTTATGCCTTTTATCTCTAATTTTATAAGGTTTACATGAAGAGGGAGAATGCCGACAGCTAGAATTCTGGACTGGAAAAGGAGCAAATATTAGAGACCTATTCTGCACAACTCCAAAAGTCCTGAAACTTCATGGAGAATTGTTTTGGAATATATAAAAACTATTGGGCGAAGAAAGCACCAGAGGGGGCCACCTACCATCCACAAGGGTGGAGGGCGCGCCCTACCCCCCTAGGCGCATCCCCTGCCTTTTGGGCCACCTGGCAGGCCCCCGATGCCCATCTTCTGCTATATGGTGTGTTTTGACCTGAAAAAAAATCAGAAGGAAGCTTTCGGGACGAAGCGCCGCCCTCTCGAGGGGAACTTGGGCAGAACCAATCTAGGGCTCCAGCGAAGCTGTTCTGCCCAGGAAACTTCCCTCCGGGAGGGGGAAATTAAAGCCATCGTCATCACCAACAATCTTCTCATCGATAGGGGGTCAATCTCCATCAAAATATTCACCAGCACCCATCTCCTCTTAAACCCTAGTTCATCTCTTGTATCCGGTCTTTGTCTCAAAACCTCATATTGGTACATGTGGGTTGCTAGTAGTGTTGATTACTCCTTGTAGTTGATGCTAGTTGGTTTATTCGGTGGAAGATCATATGTTCAAATCCTTAATGATAATTAATACTCCTATGATTTTGAACATGAATATGCTTTGTGAGTAGTTACGTTTGTTCATGAGGACATGGGAGAAGTCTTGTTATAAGCAATCATGTAAATTTGGTATTCGTTCCATATTTTGATGAAATGTATGTTATCTTTCCTCTAGTGGTGTTATGTGAACATCGACTACATGACACTTCACCATGATTTGGGCCTAGGGGAAGTCATTGGGAAGTAATAAGTAGATGATGGGTTGCTAGAGTGACAGAAGCTTAAACCCTAGTTTATGCGTTGCTTCGTGAGGGGCTGATTTGGATCCATATGTTTCATGCTATGGTTAGATTTATCTTAATTCTTCTTTCATAGTTGCGGATGCTTGCGAGTGGGGTTAATCATAAGTGGGAGGCTTGTCCAAGGAAGGGCAGCACCCAAGCACCGGTCCACCCACATATCAAATTATCAAAGTAACGAATGCGTATCATATGAGCATGATGAAAACTAGCTTGACAGTAATTCCCATGTGTCCTCGGGAGTGCTTTGCTTTATATAAGAGTTCATCCAGGATTGTCCTTTGCTACAAAAAGTATTGGGCCAACTTGCTGCACCTTAGTTACTTTTGTTACTTGTTACCCGTTACGAATTATCTTATCACACAACTATCTGTTACCGATAATTTTAGTGCTTGCAGAGAATACCTTGCTGAAAACCGCTTGTCATTTCCTTCTGCTCCTCGTTGGGTTCGACAGTCTTACTTATCAAAAGGACTACGATAGATCCCCTATACTTGTGGGTCATCAAGACTCTTTTCTGGCGCCGTTGCTGGCGAGTGAAGCGCCTTTGGTAAGTGGAATTTGTTAAGGAAACATTTATATAGTGTGCTGAAATTTACTGTCACTTGTTACTATGGAAAATAATCCTTCGAGGGGCTTGTTCGGGGTATCTTCACCTCGACCGGAAGAGCAAAGAGTTGCTCCTCAACCTACTGCACCTACTGAAAAAATTTATTATGAAATTCCTTCAGTTATGATTGAGAAACTGCTAGCTAATCCTTATGCAGGAGATGGAACATTACATCCTGATATGCACCTAATCTATGTGGATGAAGTTTGTGGATTATATAAGCTTGCAGGTTTTCCCGAGGATTTTGTCCAGAAGAAGGTCTTCCCTGTATCTTTGAAGGGAAAGGAATTGACATGGTATAGGCTATGTGATGATATTGGATCGTAGAACTACAAGCGATTGAAATTGGAATTTCATCAGAAGTTTTATCCTATGCATCTGGTTCATCGTGATCGGAATTATATATATAACTTTTGTCCTCGTGAAGGAGAAAGTACCGCTCAAGATTGGGGGAGGCTTAAGTCAATGTTATATTCGTGCCCCAATCATGAGCTCTCAAGAGAAATTATTATTCATAATTTTTATGCTCGGCTTTCTCGTAATGATCGATCCATGCTCGATACTTCTTGTACTAGTTCTTTTATGAAGAAAGATATTGAATTCAAATGGGATTTATTGGAGAGAACTAAACACAACTCTGAAGATTGGGAACTCGAGAAGGTAAAGAGTCAAGTATAAACCTTAAGTTTGATTATGTTAAATCTTTTATGGATACCGATGCTTTTCGTGATTTTAGCACTAAATATGGACTTGACTCTGAGATAGTAGCTTCTTTATGTGAATCATTTGCTACTCATTTTGATCTCCCTAAGGAGAAGTCGTTTAAATATCATCCTCTCATTGAAGTGATAGTAGCAGAACCTATTAAAGTTGAGGAAGAAACTATTAATTATAATGTTGGTCCTATTGTTCCTACTACTGATATTGAGAAACCATCTTTTCCTGTTAGAATAAAGGATCATGCTAAAGCTTCAACTGTGGTTCGTAAGAGTTATACTAGAACACCTACACCCCCTGAATAAATTAAAGTTGAACCTAGTATTGCTATGGTTAAAGATCTCTTGGTTGATAATATTGATGGGCATATTATTTATTTCTGTGATGAAGCTACTAGAATTGCTAAACCTGATATTAAAGATTAACATGGACCCATCGTTGGCACTCCTGTTGTTTCCGTTAAAATTGGAGATCATTGTTATCATGGCTTATGTGATGTGGGTGCTAGTGTTAGTGCAATTCCTTATACCTTGTACCAAGAATTTATGAATGATATTGCACTTCCTGAGATAGAAGATATTGATGTTACTATTAAGCTTGCCAATAGAGATACTATTTCGCCAATTGGGATTGTTAGAGATGTTGTAGTCTTGTATGGGAAAATAAAATACCCTACTAATTTTTTTGTTCTTGCTTCCCCACAAGATGATTTCTGTCCCATTATATCTGGTAGACCTTTCTTGAATACCGTTAATGCTAAGATAGACTGCGAGAAAGATACTGTTACTATTGGTTTAGGGGATATGTCTCATGATTTTAATTTCTCTAAGTTTCATAGACAACCCCATGATAAATAATTGCCTAGTAAGGATGAAATTATTGGTCTTGCTTCTATTGCCATGCCTCCTACTCATCCTTTGGAACAATATTTGCTAGACCATGAAAATGATATGCTTATGAATGAAAGAAGGAAATAGATGAAGTATTCTTTGATCAAGGTCTTGTTTTGAAACAAAATTTGCCTGTTGAAATCCTTGGGGATCCTCCTCCACCCAAGGGTGATCCTGTAGTTGAGCTTAAACAATTACCTGATACTTTGAAATATGCTTATCTTGATGAAAATAAGATATATCTTGTTATTATTAGTGCCAACCTTTCGGAGCATGAAGAAAAGAAATTATTGAAAACTCGGAAGAAGCACCTTGCCGCTATTGGATATGCTCTTGATGATCTTAAGGGCATTAGTCCCACTCTATGTCAGCACAAAATTAATTTGGAGCATGATGCTAAACCAGTTGTTGATCACCAATGAAGGTTGAATCCTAAGATGAAAGAAGTGGTAAGAAATGAAATACTAAAGCTCCTGGAGGCAGGTATAATTTATCCTATTGCTGATAGTAGATGGGTAAGTCCCGTTCATCGTGTCCCTAAGAAGGGAGGTATTACTGTTGTTCCCAATGATAATAATGAATTGATTCCACAAAGAATTGTTACAGGTTATAGAATGGCAATTTATTTTTGCAAATTAAACAAAGCTACTAGAAAAGATCATTACCCTCTACCTTCTATTGATCAAATGCCAAACATACACATTTTTTCTTTCTAGATGATTATTCTGGTTTTTCTCAAATACCTGTGTCAAAAGATGATCAAGAAAAGACCACTTTTACTTGCCCTTTCGGTACTTTTGCTTATAGACGTATGCCCTTTGGTTTATGCAATGCACCTGCTACCTTTCAAAGATGCATGACTGCTATATTCTCTGAGTTTTGTGAAAAGATTGTTGAGGTTTTCATGGATGATTTCTCTGTTTATGGAAATTCTTTTGATGATTCCTTAAGCAACCTTGATCGAGTTTTGCAGAGATGTGAAGAAACTAATCTTGTCTTGAATTGGGAGAAGTGCCACTTTATGGTTAATGAAGGTATTGTCTTGGGGCACAAAATTTCTTAAAGGGGTATTGAAATTGATAAAGCTAAAGTAGATGCTATTGAAAAGATGTCGTTCCCTAAAGATATCAAAGGTATAAGAAGTTTCCTTGGTCATGCTGGTTTCTCTAGGAGGTTTATTAAAGACTTCTCCAAAATTTCTAGGCCTCTCACTAATCTCTTGCAAAAAGATGTTCCTTTTGTTTTTGGTGATGACTGTGTTAAGCATTTGAAATACTTAAGAAAGCCTTGATTTCTGCACCTATTGTTCATCCACCTGATTGGAATTTACCCTTTGAAATTATGTGCGATGCTAGTGATTATCTTTGTTGGTGCTGTTCTAGGGCAAATAGTTGATAAGAAATTGAATGTTAGTCATTATGCTATAAAACTCTAGACAGTGCCCAGAGAAATTATGCTACTACTGAAAAAGAATTTTTAGCAGTTTTATTTGCTTGTCATAAGTTCAGATCTTATATTGTTGATTCCAAAGTGACTGTTCACACTGATCATGCTGCTATTAAATATCTTATGGAAAAGAAAGATGCTAAACCTAGACTTATTAGATGGGTTCTCTTGTTTCAAGAATTTGATTTGCATATTATTGATTGAAAGGGAGCTGAGAATCCCGTTGCTGACAACTTGTCTAGGTTAGAGAATGTTCTTGATAACCCACTCCCTATTGATGATAGCTTTCCTAATGAGCAATTAGTTGTCATAAATGCTTCTCGTAATACTCCTTGGTATGCTGATTATGCTAATTACATTGTTGCCAAATTTATACCACCTAGTTTCACATACCAGCAAAACAAAAAGTTTTTCTATGATTTAAGACATTACTTTTGGGATGACCCACACCTTTATAAAGAAGGAGTAGATGGTGTTATTAGACGTTGTGTACCTGAGCATGAACAGGAACAGATCCTATGCAAGTGCCACTCCGAGTCTTATGGAGGACACCACACTGGAGACAGAACTGCACACAAGGTATTGCAATCCGGTTTTTATTGGCCTACTCTCTTCAAGGATGCTCGTAAGTTTTTCTTGTCTTGTGATGAATGCTAGAGAATTGGCAATATTAGTAGACGCCAAGAAATGCCTATGAATTATTCACTTGTTATTGAACCATTTGATGTTTGGGGCTTTGATTATATGGGATCTTTTCCTTCCTCTAATGGTTATACCCATATTTTAGTTGCTGTTGATTATGTTACTAAGTGGGTAGAAGCTATTCCAATTAGTAGTGTTGATCATAACAGTTCTATTAAGATGCTTAAAGAAGTTATTTTTCCGAGGTTTGAAGTCCCTAGATATTTGATGACTGATGGTGGTTCACATTTATTCATGGTGCTTTCCGTAAAATGCTTGCTAAATATGATGTTAACCATAGAATTGCATCTCCATATCATCCTCAGTCTAGTGGTCAAGAAGAATTGATCAGTAGAGAGATTAAATTGCTTTTGCAAAAGACAGTTAATAGATCTAGAAAGAATTGGTCTAAGAAACTTGACGATGCATTATGGGCTTATAGAACTGCTTATAAGAATCCTATGGGTATGTCCCCGTATAAAATGGTTTATGGAAAAGCATGTCACTTACCTCTTGAATTAGAACATAAGGCATATTGGGCTATGAAAGAGCTCAACTATGATTTCGAACTTGCCGGTGAGAAGAGGTTATTTGACATTAGCTCGCTTGATGAATGGAGAACCCAAGCCTATGAGAATGCTAAGTTGTTTAAAGAACAGGTTAAAAGATGGGATGATAAGAGGATACAAAAGCGTCAGTTTAATGTAGGTGATCATGTTTTGCTATGCAACTCTCGTTTAAGATTTTTTGCAGGAAAACTTCTCTCTAAATGGGAAGGTCCTTACATTATCAAGGAGGTCTATTGGTCCGGTGCCACCAAAATAAAAAACGCCAAAGGCACAAATCTGAAGGTGGTAAATGGTCAAAGAATCAAACATTATATCTTAGGTACTCCCATAAATGTTGAGACCAACATAATTGACACCGTACCACCGGAGGAGTACATAAGGGACAGTTTCCAGAATGTTTCAGACTCCGAAAAGGAAAAGGTATGTCGTACGACAAGTAAACCAACTCCAAACGTTTCCAAGGATATTTTTTCTCTGTTTTGGAATATTTCAAAAAATTAGGAAAATTAAAAGTAGTCTAAAAGAGACACGAGGAGACCACAAGGGTGGAGGGCGCGCCCAGGGGGTACGCCCCCTACCTTGTGGCCACCTCGTGTGCCTTTCGGACTCCGTTTTCTTGCACAATACTTCTTTTGGTCGGTAAAAATTCATTATATAATCTCCCAAAGGTTTTGACCACCGTACCACGACAATATCTCCTGTTTTTGTTTTGAGCTGTTTCTGCAGGAGATTTAGAGCAAGATGTCTTTGCAAGAGTCGGTCGGGGAGAGTCGTGTATCTCACCGACACTGGGCCCAAGAGCATACAACGAAGCTAACCACTTCGGGCAATCAACAGAGTAAGAGATGGAGGCTGACTTGAAAATGGTGGATGCCATGGAGGAGGATCAAGAAGCTACCTCTCGTCTTCAAACTAGATTCATGTTGGAGGAACTTCAGAGCTCAGCAATACCAAATTCAGTCATTCCTCCCAATGCTAGATTTCTCTCTTATGAAAATATGGAAATGAGTGTTGCTTTTTCTCCCACATCTATGAAACATCCATGGGTGAATGGAGCTCTAGCCGTCACGGGTAAACTCCGCAAGGAAGTAATGGATCTTAAGCAACAAATTTATAAGCTCGAAGAAGAGAACCACATCCTAAGGGGCATCATTGCCAAGAATATCACATCACCACCTCGAAGAAAGAGACATAAATACATGGGTATGGGCACTCCCCTGGGCAACTGCATAGCTTGGGGGAGGTGCCCCGGTATCGTATCACCATCACACCTTTACCTTTATCGTTTTTCTTAGTTTGATCCTTTTGGTTATATCTTGATTTAGTAGAATAAAGTTTTAGTATGATCTAGCTTTGAGTTTTGTTTCGATCTCTATCTATGTGATCGAGTTCGTGAGTTATATATAATAAAGAGTAGTTTTGAGTTGAGGGCTTTACTTTCTTGCTATGATCTTGAGGGAATAAAATAAAAGAATAAAAAGAAACAAAAGAGATCATATATTGATCTTATGGAGAGTATTGACTTCACATATAAAGAGTATTATGAATACAAGTTGTTGAGGGTTGAAAAACATAGTTTTGGTCACTGTTGCAATTAATAGGAAGTAATAAATAAAGAGAGGCTTCACTTATAAATATACTATCTTGGACATCTTTTGTAATTTTGAGCACTCATTAAAATATGACATGCTAAAAAGTTGATGTTGGACAAGGAAGACAACATAATGGTTTATGTTTTCTTATATCCGAATAGAAGTTATATTGTCATGGATCATCCAACACGTTGAGCTTGCTTTTCCCCCTCATGCTAGCCAAATTCTTTGCACCAAGTAGAGATACTACTTGTGCTTCCAAACATCCCTTAAACCAGTTTTGCCATGAGATTCCACCATACCTACCTATGGATTGAGTAAGATCCTTCAAGTAAGTTGTCATCGGTGAAAGCAATAAAAGTTGCTCTCTAAATATGTTTGATCTATTAGTGTGAAGAAAATAAGCTTTATACAAACTTGTGATATGGAAGAAATAAAAGCGGCGGACTGCATAATAAAGTTCTTTATCACAAGTGGCAATATAAAGTGATGTTCTTTTGCATTAAGATATTTTGCATCCAACCATAACAGCGCATGGTAACCTCTGCTTCCCTCTGCGAAGGGCCTATCTTTTACTTTTATCTCCTACCCTTATAAAATAGTCATGGTGATCATCACCTTTTCCTTTTTACACTTTTTCTTTTGGCAAACACTATGTGTTGGAGAGATCCGGATATATATATATCCACTCGGATGTAGGTTATAATAAATCATTATTGTTGACATCACCCTTGAGGTAAGAGGTTGGGAGGCAAAACTATAAGCCCCTATCTTTCTCTGTGCCCGATTGAAACTTTGAACCCATAAGTATCGCGTGAGTGTTAGCAATTGTGAAAGATTAAATGATAGTTGAGTATGTGGACTTCCTGAAAAGCTCCTATATTTGCTCTTTCCGATGTTATGATAAATTGCAATTGCTTCAATGACTTGGATCATAGTTTGTTAGTTTTCAATGAAGTTTCTGATTCATACTTTACCTTGTGAATGAATTATTACTTTAGTATAGGAAATTATATGACATTATATGTTGTTGTTCTAAAGATGATCATGATGCTCGCATGTCTGTATTTTATTTTATCGACACCTCTATCTCTAAACATGTGGAGATATTTTTTGATATCGGCTTTCGCTTGAGGACAAGCGAGGTCTAAGCTTGGGGGAGTTGATACGTCCATTTTACATCATGCTTTTATCGATATTTATTGCATTATGGGCTGTTATTACACATTATATCACAATACTTATGCCTTTTCTCTCTTATTTTATAAGGTTTACATGAAGAGGGAGAATGCCGGCAGCTGGAATTCTGGACTGGAAAAGGAGAAAATATTAGATACCTATTTTGCACAACTCCAAAAGTCCTGAAACTTCACGGAGAATTGTTTTGGAATATATAAAAAATATTGGGTGAGGAAAGCACCAGAGGGGGGCCACCTAGCATCCACAAGGGTGGAGGGCGCGCCATACCCCCTGGGCGCGCCCCCTTCCTTGGGCCACTTGGCGGGCCCCTGATGCCCATCTTCTGCTATATGGTGTGTTTTGACCTGGAAAAGAATCATAAGGAAGCTTTCGGGATGAAGCGCCGCCGTCTCGAGGCGGAACTTGGGCAGAACCAATCTAGGGCTCCGGCAGAGCTGTTTTGCCAATGAAACTTCCCTCCGGGAGGGGGAAATCGAAGCCATCGTCATCACCAATGATCTTCTCATCGAGAGGGGGTCAATCTCCATCAGCATCTTCACTAGCAATATCTCCTCTCAAACCCCAGTTCATCTCTTGTATCCGATCTTTGTCTCGAAACCTCAGATTGGTACCTGTGGGTTGCTAGTAGTGTTGATTACTCCTTGTAGTTGATGCTAGTTGGTTTATTTGGTGGAAGATCATATGTTCAGATCCTTAATGATAATTAATACTCCTCTTACTTTGAACATTAATATGCTTTGTGAGTAGTTACATTTGTTCCTGAGGACATGGGAGAAGTCTTGTTATAAGTAATCATGCGAATTTGGTATTCGTTCGATATTTTATTGAGATGTATGTTGTCTTTTCTCTAGTGGTGTTATGTGAATGCCGACTACATGACACTTCACCATGATTTGGGCCTAGGGGAAGGCATTGGGAAGTAATAGCTAGATGATGGGTTGCTAGAGTGACAGAAGCTTAAACCCTAGTTTATGCGTTGCTTCGTAAGGGGCTGATTTGGATCCATATGTTTCATGCTATGGTTAGATTTATCTTAATTCTTGTTTCATAGTTGTGGATGCTTGCGAGAGGGGTTAATCATAAGTGGGAGGCTTTTCCAAGGAAGGGCAGCACCCAAGCACCGGTCCACCCATATATCAAATTATCAAAGTAACAAACACGAATCATATGAGCATGATGAAATCTAGCTTGACAGTAATTCCCATGTGTCCTCAGGAGCGCTTTGCTTTATATAAGAGTTCGTCCATGCTTCTCCTTTGCTACAAAAAGGATTGGGCCACCTTGCTGAACCTTATTTACTTTTGTTACTTGATACCCATTACAGATTATCTTATCACACAACTATCTGTTACCGATAATTTTAGTGCTTGCAGAAAATACCTTGCTGAAAACCGCCTTTCGTTTCCTTCTGCTCCTCGTTGGGTTCAACACTCTTACTTATCAATAGGACTACGACAGATCCCCTATACTTGTGGGTCATCACCCGCTTGAGGCGGGGCCAACGTCCGGAGGTGCGCGACCGTGGCGTGGTTTACCTATGATCCAAGGTTATTGCGACGTGTTCCAAAGATATTGGTTGTAATCGTGGCCGTTGTTGTCGAAGGCGTTGGTTGGCTTGTAAGGGCCTCTTCTCTGCGTGGCCTTGGCGATGTTGACGTGCGGGCCGTCGGGGGGAATGTGTACGGGCTTCTCCTTTGCTTGTACGATGAACCCGCCAACAACGGCACAGAGGTACTAGGGGCCATCATCCTAAGATCAGCCCCTAGTCCCTCTGCTCCGTCGTCCACCATCTCCGATGTCCTGCCTTGCCAGCCTGGGGTGGCCCTTCGCCGTTGCCGAGGTGGAGGCCGCCTATCCTGGCCACTCTCTGGGGGCGCGCCTCTTGGGTTAGGTAGGCGGCGCCGCATGCCGGATTGCCTCCGTGGGGTCCCCCGGGCTCCCCTCGAGGGGACGAGCAGATGCAGCAGGGGCGGGCGCGGGTCCTTGGAGGTGTCTGCAAAGCCGGCAGGATGCGGAAGGGCACCACACCCTCACAGGCAACATCGAGCAGCTCGGTGACGCGGGCGAGCAAGGCATCGCGGCCGCCTTCCGCTAATCTGCATCATAACAACTCACGCTCCACGAGGAGCACGGCTCGCACATTTGCCTGCTCCTGACGAGCGTGCAGGGACGACGCCACGACGTAGCCAGAGGACCGCGCGGTGACTCGGTTGCGGCACCAAATGGGAGGGGGTGAGGGCGGCCCATGCCGCCGGCGGTGGCTGAGGCCAGCATCTACGCCGACCGTGGGGAGCATAAGGTGATGATGAACTCCATGGCGAGGGGTGCCACCTGGGTGGCGCGAGCAGGCCATCGCTTAGCGCAAGCTCAGGGAGCCTCCGCCGAGTTTTGACACGCCCCTACCTAGTGTGCCAAATGTTGGATTCAGGGCTCCGCAGACCCAAGAAAGGTTCGAACTCTAGGGCGTGTGCGAAGAACTCAACCTCTCCAGCCAACCAGTTCGTCACCCCCACGGCCTAGCTTGACGAACAAGAAAGAAGAGAGCCACAACAATTTACCCAGGTTCCGGCCACCTTGCGGTGTAAGACCCTACTCCTGCTTTATGGTGGATTAGCCTCGCGGTGGGCTGAGTATGAACTAGTACAAGGGAAGAACAACCTCACGAGGTCTGTTCTAGTGTGGGTGTGAGCTAGTGAGGTCTCTGCCTTTCTATGGTGGTGGCTAAGCTATATTTATAGTGGCCTCGGTCCTCTTCCCCCAAACGAATGCGGGAAGGGATCCCACAGTGGCCAATTTTAAAGGGGGACAAGTAGTACATCCTATCCTGAAGAAAGGTGGTCTTCGCTGGTCTTGGTCTTGTTGCACGGGAATGGAGACCTATGGCTGATTCCTCGGGACCCCGCGCCTGCGCTTGCTTCCTTAGCACCAAAGAGGAAACCTGCTCCTCTGTGCCCGCTGGTGCCCGCCTGGCCTTGGTCGCCATGGCTGGCGTCACCTCAACCTTATGAGGTGGGCTCCTGTGTCGGTGTACAAAAGTAGGGGCCTTTTCTGTACCCCTTTACTTGTGCACGGGCAGTTGTAGCCACACCTGCGGCCACGCTTGGCGATGCAGAAGAAGCAAAGATACAAGACTACCAGGGCAATGCCCGAGCCAGAGGCATAAAGAGCAAAGGGGCAAGGTGGATTTCCCCCAGCAACATCCTTGCCGGGGACGGTCTACGCTTCCCCGGCAAGAGCCCTGCCGGGGCGACTTGCCCAACACCAGCAAGACCGCCACCCTTGAGCCTAAGAGTTCTTACACCATCAGCAACATCGGAACCAAGGCTCAGGAGGCGCCTGCATGGTGGCATGCAAATATTTGTGAAGACCAGAGGCCTGCAAAACTAGATAAGAACCAGAAGACGAAGACCCCCAACAAGATCCTTGCTGGGGACGCCCACGAGACCCCGGCAAGGCCCTTTCCAAGGCCTCGGCAAAACCCTTGCCGGGGACATCTGCGGGGCCGAGGCCATGCCCGCACCTGCCAGAGTTTCGCTGCCCCGCACCCGCTCTGACGTGGCGGCTAGCCTGCCAACTAGGCGAGTGCCTGCGTGGCAGCATGTAGCTTCTAGGCCAACTAGCCAAGCACCCGCGCGGTGGCATGCAGATCTTCGTGAAGACCCTGCCACCGCACCAGCTCTGCAGCCAGCCAGCCAGCGTGGCGCTGCGTGCCTCGTCACCTTGGACGTGCGTCGAAGCAGGGCGAGGCAACGATGGACGGGACGAGCTTCTTTGTCGTCCCGGATAAAGCAAGAGGACACACAGGTGGCACATTAAATGTGTTTGTCCTATGAGGTCAGGAGATAAACTTGTACACTGTAGATACTTTCCACCTCCTGTGTGCCACTGTGGCAACCCCTTTGACATAAAAAAGGAGGCCCGAGGTGTACCGACGGATGATTAAGACTTTTTGGAGTGGGCATGCACCGGAGCTAGTTCAAGAGCTCAAGAACACTAAATACACTAAGCAGGACTAGGGTATTACACATCGTTTGCGGCCCGAACCTGGGTAAAAATCCCCCCGTGTTGATCTTCTCGACCCGCTCTTTGTGTAGCCTCATGCCCCGCCAACCGTAGTAGGGATTCCCCATGATCCCATAGGTGTCGTCCTTGGGCCCCGAGATCTTTGGCGCGCCAGGTAGGGGGTGCTGAGGCTGTGAAAATCTGGCTTTGAAGTCAACTCATCGACTCCTTCGCCACGGTGGCTCGATAGAAGAAGGCGACGTCGATCAGCCACGCTCTGGTGCCATCAGCTAGGCGAGGAGGTGCTGTCCACAGCCACGACAACTATCCGTGTGGCGACGGAAAAGCTAAGTCGTGCAGAACCTTAAGCAAATTCTTTCATTTTAAAGGTTATTTTCCTCGAGGATTTTGCTCTTTGTATGGAAAACTTGCAGTCAAGGGAACCCTTCCGCTATTGGCAACGCCCTTGTTCAGTTTTGAGTCCGCTCAACAGTCCATGCAGCCGCGCTGAGAACGGCAAGGTGGCTTGCCCGGCAGCAAGCGCCCCCAGCAGGCTGCTAAGGATCCGTTACTCAAAGCACCACAGCATGGGTCTACGCGCCGGCAAACCTATCCTACTAGGCGTAGGGTGTGTACATACAAACAAAGATCAAACAGGAAGATAGCTTGCTTCATTTCAAAGTACTGTAGAGTTATATTACATCAATGGTTGCCACAGTTCTAACTTAAGATAAATTGTCTTGGGCATGAACCCGCAGCGGCAAGGAGAAACAGGGTGGCTAGTCTCGGCGCTGGCCCTGCACCGTCTTGACTCCGTCGACGCAACTGATGATGGGCTCTATATGCTCTTCAAGCCCTGTGAGGTCCGCATCCTCCGGCAAGCTCCCCAGCACGTCGGCGAAGTCGATGCTGGGGTTCCAGAACGCCACCTTGGTGAGCACCTTGGTCAGGGCGCTCCGGCAGAGCCTCGGGTACTCGTTGGCTAGATAAGTCGCTCGATTGGAGCGGAGCTGCTCCAGGGCGTCGAGGATGCGCTTGAAGAACAAGGTCAGCCTGGTATTGGGGCTCACGTTCGGCTTGTGGGAGTACCTGACGTCTGGCATGCCCATGATGGCCAGGTGCGTGGTGAGCCTCCCCACGACGTCGACGAGGCGGCTGATCCGGAGATTCACGCTGCCCACATATTCATTGTGGGCAACGACATCTTCCTTTCGCAGCTGCCTCTCGACCTCAAGGGTCTTGTTCTGGGTCTCCTCACAGATTCTGACCTCCGAGAGCGTCCCCTCCAGGCCGTCTAGCTTCAGCTTCAGATCGCTGATGGAGTCAATGGCCTCGGAGAGCAGCTTGGCCTTGTCGGAGATGGCGACCTGCGAATCCGCGAGAGTGCGGTTGCCCGTGTCCTTCACCTCCGTCAGCTCCAAGATCTTCTTCTTCAGCTCCTCCCGCTCCAGCTCCAGCTTCTCCACCTGGCCAGCGTGGTCCAGGGCCAAAGCATCGAGTGCGTCCTTGTGCCTTTGCTCCAACTCCTGGGTCCGCCGTGCGAGAATCTTCCTGATCTCCTCATCCCCGTGGAGCATGGCGACAAGCGCCTACTCACGGGCAACGAGGTCCTCCTCCTGGGTGTCCAGCAGAGCTTGCTGCTGCAGCCGGGCAGCTTCGTCCTTGGTGGCATGTTCCTTCGCCTCCTCTTGGGCCTTCTCGATGTCAGCCTGCTTCAGGATGAGCTCTCGCTTGCGCTCCTCGAGCGCACCCTGGGCAGCCCTCAGCTCTTCCCGAGCCTTGCCGAACCAGACTTGCGTCTGAGAGACGCACTCCTCGAAATCCGCCTCCGCCTTGTCCACCACCGCCATCCTGGAGTTCAGCTTGTCTTGGCGGGCACGATGGAGTGCCTGGAGCTTCTGGAAGTTGGCGCTCATGGCCTAGAGGAGTTGCGCCTCCTGGGAACCGCGGCCACTGGCGCCCGGTTCGTCGACAACCTGGAGCCTGGCGGTGGCGAGTGCCTCGTCATCAAACACCTCCCCTTTGGCCGGCACCCTGCTGCTTGCCGTCCCTGGGAGGCGGATGAACAAGTCATCGCCCACCTTCAGGTACTTGCCCGGTGCGGGGGTTGTGGGGGAGGAAGGTTGGTTGTTGGCCACCTCCTCCTCGACAGGCTTCTTGGCGGCCTCCCCGGCGGCAGCCTTGGCGGCCTCCTCGGCAGCGGCCTTGTCGGCCTCCTCGGCAGCAGCCTTGCCGGCCTCCTCGGCGCCGGACTTGGCGGCTTCCCCAGCCGCGATCCTGGCGGCCTAGGCTTCGGCGTCCTTGGCGACATCCTCGACAACGTTGTCGATATCCTCCTAGTCCATTGAGGGAGGGTCTGAAATCTAGAAAGAAGAATGAAACGAGGCCAAGATCAAGTTTCAAAAGAAAACAGGGACTGGAGGCAGGCCACTTACCCGTGCCAAGCTGAGAAGAAGTGTTTCCCTCCCCGCCAACGTCCGTTGCCGGGGCAGAGCCGCCAGCACCCAAGCTCGCCTCCTCTTCCACCGTGCATGGGGGCTCGGCAATAGATGCCCTTGCCAGGGACGCCCCTCTGGGTGGCATGGTCGATGGGGGCGGTGTGTCGGGGGCGGCCCTCAATGGTTCCTCCTATTGCCGCTCTCCTCCTGCAAACCCGGCAAGGTCAAAACGAAGGTCAGCATCAAGAATTCACACCCCAATGCCCGTCAATGGGGAGTAAGTAACGGACTCACGCTGGGGGCTAGAGCGGGGGCTGTGCTGGGGGCTGTTGTCCGGGCTGATCACCACCAACGCCGAGGTGCGCGGAACGCTCGCCGGGGGCTCGTCACCCGTCGAAGCCTTGGCCCTCTTCGCCGCCCTCTGGGCTAGCGTCTCCGTGTCCCTGCAAAGATAAGATCATGTCAGGGGAGATGGCACAGGCTGAAGATCAGAAATGATGAAGGGCGAGGTGCTTAGTCGTCCTCCTCTGGCCTCCTCTTTCTCTTCGGGCTAAAGGACCCGAGGTCGAAATCAGCCTTCGGAGTGCCGCCCAAAGGGGGGGGGGGGAGAAGGGGAAAGGGTCCTGCGCCACTTGGACGAGGAAGAGGCGGCGGCCGCTGCTTTCTTCTTTGCTGCCGCGGCCCTCATCTGGTGCACAGACTGCGCCTGGGCATGTTGCCGCTGCGTGGTCCTACCGCGCCGGACAGGCTCGCCGGGGCTAGCCCGATGTAGGACCCATTTCCTCCTCGGGGCCGAGGAGTCATATGCCTCGGTCTCCTCTTCGGCCGACTCCTCAGCCACGTCTTCGACAAGGGGGCACCGGCGCCGGCGCCACTGGCTTCCCCGGCAGACCCTGCCCACTCGGTGAGCTCTTTCTCTTCTGTGGCGGTGTCGGCCTCATCCTCCATGGTGCCGATGCTGCCGGCCTCCTTAGCAAGTGCCGCCTCCTCTGCCCTGGCGGCAATGTATGCCAGCTCTTCCTGGGTGGTGTCGCCGAAGAGAAGTGGCTCGTCACAAATATACCTCTCCAACAGGTTGTCGAAGTATGCCTGCACCCGCTTCGCCTTCGGCTCGGCCCAGATTGGATCAAGGCCGTGCGCGTTGAAGTCCGGCATCATGGCGCTGATGGCGGTCTGGCAAGAGTTGTTGCTCAACGGGACCACTCCCGCTGGCAACCCAAACAGAGACCGTCGGCCTTGACGGCCTTGCCGTCCTTCTCGGCCTTGCCGGTCCTCTCGACCCCGCCGGCCTCATGAACCTTGAGCTGAAAAAGCCTCTAGCAGAGGTGGGCGTGCTACAGCAACGTGAAATTGTGCTTCAGGCCGGGGCAGAGCCTCATGACATCAGCCGCGTTCCTGAAGTCCCATGCCGGCCTCCCCTTGTTGTGTAGTGGGGCAATTCGACAGCGGATGAAGTCAGCCCCAATCATCTCGAGAGTGAGCCCGGCCAAGGTGAGGCGATGGATCCTGGTGGTGGCGACCGTGAGCTTCTTGTCGTTGGTATCGACATTGCTCGAGTGCTTGCCACCGACCGGCGGCTTCGGACGGACCCGGCAGAACTCTTTCTGATCCGCCTCCTCGATCCAACACCATCGGCCCCGCCACTCTTCCCACCTCTCCTTCTGGGCACCCTCCGGGTATGTGCCCCTGCTCTGGTTCCTCGGGATCCAGGTGATGCAGCCAGAGATGGCACCCCCTGGATGAAAGCGAGGGGTGAAGTAATGCCGGAAGAGCACCATGCTGTGGTGCACTCCGGCGAAGCCCTCGCAGAGATGGGCGAAGAAGGCCATGCACGCCACGGCGTTGTGAGTGAAATCCAGAAGGTGGAAGCCGTAGGTGTGCATGACATCGTTGAAGAAATCTGAGAAAGGGGGGCAGAGCCCGCAAGAGAAATAGCCGATGAATAAAGGGTACCGATTTGGACTGGCCTCGGCGAAGGCGGCAGGGATGATGCACGTGGCAGGGTGCCCCGACGTCTCCCTTCCCCATAGGGGCCTTAACATATCCCTGAGGGTGAGCGCATCGACCGTCGAGGTGAAGTGGGTGCGCTGCGTCCGAAGCTCCACCAAATCGCGCTCTGACACCTCCTTCCCTCTGTCGTCTTTGACCGCAACCTTTCCCTTGCTCATCTTGGCCGCCATGGTGGCTTAGAGGGTATGAGGAATCAAGGGCAATGGGGGTGCGGCGGTGGCGAGCAGAGGCGAGAGCTTCGATTTGTGCTTGAGCAAGAAGAGGGGAACGGCGGTTCTGAGATTGGAAAAGGCACATAGGGTAAATGAGTAGCGCCCCTGCGGTTTTCTCTTTTATGGGGAAGACGCGGGCCGCCTCTTTAATATTCACCATGACGTGACGCAAACGTGCTGCAATCGCTCCACGCACGACCCCCACGTCATGCACTCAATGCGGGTCATGGGGAAGCACAACTGGCAAAGGGATTACTGCAGATAAAACTCTCCCACACGTGCACGCACACCGTTCTGGGCCTGGCCCAACAACGCTTCGCGCTCATGTGTGGCCCAGGCCCGGGGGCTCCTTTCGGTGTACAAAAGTAGGCCTTTTTTGTACCCCTTTACTTGTGCACGCGTAGTTGTAGACACACCTGCGACCACACTTGGCGAGGCAGAAGAAGCAAAGATACAAGACTACCAGGGCAGTGCCCGAGCCAGAGGCATAAAGAGCGAAGGGGCAAGGAGGATTTCCCCCGGCAACATCCTTGCCGGGGACGGTCTACGCTGCCCCGGCGAGAGCCCTGCCGGGGCGACTTGCCCAACACCATCAAGACCACCACCCTTGAGCCTAAGAGTTCTGACACCATCGGCAACATCGGAAGCAAGGCTCAGGAGGCGCCTGCATGGTGGCATGCAGATCTTTGTGAAGACCAGAGGCCTTCAAAACTAGATAAGAACCAGAAGACGAACTTGCTCGGGACGTCCACGAGACCCCGGCAAGACTCTTGCCGGGACCCCGGCAAGACTCTTGCCGGGACCCCGGCAAGGCCCTTGCTGAGGCCTCGGCAAAACCCTTTCTAGGGACATCTAAGGGGCTGAGGCCAGGCCCATACCTGCCAGAGTTTCGCTGCCCCGCACCCTCTCCGACATGGTGGCCGGCCAGCCAACTAGGCGAGCGCCTACATGGCAGCATGCAGCTTCTAGGCCAACTAGCCAAGCACCTGCGCGGTGACATGCAGATCTTCGTGAGGACCCTGCCACCGCACCAGCTCAGCAGCCATCCAACCAGCGTGGCGCTGCGTGCCTCATCACCTTGGACGCGCGTTGAATCAGGGCGAGGCAGCGATGGACGGGACGAGCTTCTTTGCCGTCCCCGATAAAGCAAGAGGACACATAGGCGGCGCATTAAATGCGTTTGTCCTATGAGGTCGGGAGATAAACTTGTACACTGTAGATACTTTCCACCTCCTGTGTGCCGTTGTGGCAACCCCTTTGACATATAAAAGGAGGCCCAGACGTACTGAGGGAGGATTTAGACTCTTTGGACTGGGGCATGCACCACAGCTAGTTCAAGAGCTCAAGAACACTAAATACACTAAAGCATGACTAGGGTATTATGCATCGTTTGCGGCCCGAACTTGGGTAAAAATCCCCCCGTGTTGATCTTCTCGACCCGCTCTTTGCGCAGCCTCATGCCCAGCCAACCGTAGTAGGGATTCCCCGTGATCCCATAGGTGTCGTCCCTGAGCCCCGACAGCTTGCATAGAAATCTCCACTCCTCGGGAGCCAGCCTGGGGAGGCCGCTCCCTCCGAAGGTCTTGATGTCGTCCGCCTCGAGGGTCTTGTCTTGGAGGTGCTAAATATGGGCCATACCAGGCCATTGAAGGATCCACGCCATGGGCCCCAGGCTGGCAAGTCTGGGTACCCTGGTTCCCAAAACGCCGACAGCATGCGTGTAGTACTTTATTTCGATAGCTAATAAATTTCTGCAATAAGTATGCGAGTTCTTTTTTACTAATGTTGAGTCCATGGATTATACGCACTCTCACCCTTCCACCTTTGCTAGCCTCTCTAGTACCGTGCAATTTTCGCCGGTGCATTAAACCCACCATATACCTTCCTCAAAACAGTCACCATACCTACCTATTATGGCATTTTCGTAGCCATTCTGAGATATATTGCCATGCAACTTCCACCGTTCGGTTTATTATGACACGTTCCATCGTTGTCATATTGCTTTGCATGATCGTAAGATAGCTAGTGTGATGTTTTGATGTTATTTGTACGCTAGATCATTGCACATCCCGGTACACCGCCGGAGGCATTCATATAGAGTCATATTTTTCTAGTATCGAGTTGTAATTCTTGAGTTGTAAGTAAATAAAAGTGTGATGATCATCATTATTGGAGCATTGTCCCATGTGAGGAAAGGATGATGGAAGCTATGATTCCCTCACAAGTTGGGATGAGTCTCCGAAGTTTATAAAAAATAAAAGAGGCCAAAGAAGCCCAAATAAAATAAAAGAGGCCAAAGAAGCCCAAACAAAAAATGAGAGAAAAGAGAGAAGGGGCAATGTTACTATCCTTCTTCCACACTTGTGCATCAAATTAGCACCATGATCTTCATGATAGAGAATCTCCTATTTTGTCACTTTCATATACTAGTGGGATTTTTTCATTATAAGAACTTGGCTTGTATATTCCAATGATGGGCTTCCTCAAATTGCCCTAGGTCTTCGTGAGCAAGCAAGTTGGATGCACACCCACTTAGTTTCTTTTTGAGCTTTCATACACTTATAACTCTAGTGCATCCGTTGCATGGCAATCCCTACTCACTTGCATTGATATCTATTGATGGTCATATCCATAGCCCGTTAATGCGCCTAGTCGATGTGAGACTATCTCCTTCTTTTTGTCTTCTCCACAACCACCATATTCTATTCCACCTATAGTGTTATATCCATGGCTCACGCTCATGTATTGCATGAAAGTTGAAAAAGTTTGAGAACATCAAAAGTATGAAACAATTGCTTGGCTTGTCATCGAGGTTGTGCATGATAAAATACTTTGTGTGATGAAGATGGAACATAGACAGACTATATGATTTTGTATGGATAACTTTCTTTGGCCATGTTATTTTGAGAAGACATCATTGCTTTATCAGTATGCTTGAAGTATGATTGTTTTTATGTCAATATTAAACTTTTGTTTTGAATCTTAATTATGGATCTGAATATTCATGCCACAATGAAGAAAATTATATGGATAAATATGTTAGGTAGCATTTCACATAAAAAAATCCGCTTTTATCATTTACCTACTCGAAGATGAGTAGGAGTTAATTTTGGGGATGCTTGATACGTCTCCAACGTATCTATAATTTTTGATTTTTCGTGCTATTATATTATTTGTTTTGGATGTTTTATATGCATTAATATGCTATTTTATATTATTTTTGGGACTAACTTATTAACCTAGAGCCCAGTGGCAGTTTCTGCTTTTTTCCTTGTTTTTGAGTTTTACAAAAAAGGAATATCAAACGGAGTCCAAATGGAATAAAATTTTTGCGATGATTTTTCTTCGACCAGAAGACAACCACAAAGCTTGGAGAGGGCCCAGAAGTGTGCCGAGGGCACTACAAGCCCTCAAGGCATGCCCTAGGGGGGCACCCCTGGCTTGTGGGCCGCCACCCCTAATTTTTTCTCTATAAATTCGCAAATATCCCCAAACGACTAGAAGCGTCCACCAAAATACTTTTGTGCCGCTGCAAGCCTCTATTTTCCGCAAGATCCCATCTTGGGGCCTTTTCCGGCATCCTGTCGGAGGGGGATTCGATCATGGAGGGCATCTACATCAACTCTATTGCCCTTCCGATGAAGCATGGGTTGTTTACCACAGAACTACGGGTCCATAGCTAGTAGCTAGATGGCTTCTTCTCTCTCTTTGATCTTCAATACAATATTCTCCTTAATGTTCTTGGAGTTAAATCCGATATAATATTATTTTGCGGTGTGTTTGTAGAGATCCGATTAATTGTAGATTTATGATCAGATAATCTATGAATATTATTTGAGTCCTTACTGAATTCTTATATGCATGATTTGATATCTTTGTATTTCTCTTCGAATTATCGGTTTGGTTTGGCCAACTAGATTGGTATTTCATGCAATGGGAGAGGTGCTTAGTTTTGGGTTCAATCTTGCGTTGTCCTTACCCAGTGACAAAGTAGGGGTAGCGAGACACGTATTGTATTGTTGCCATCAAGGGTAAAAAGATGGGGTTTTCATCATATTGCTTGATTTTATCACTCTACATCATGTCATCTTACTTAAGGCGTTGCTCTGTTCTTATGAACTTAATACTCTAGATGCATGCTGGATAGCAGTTGATGTGTGGAGAAATAGTAGTAGATGTAGGCATAGTCGGTCTATTTGACATAGACGTGATGCCGATATTCATAATCATTGCCTTGGATATCGTCATGACTTTGCACTTTTCTATCAATTGCTCGACAATAATTTGTTCACCCACCGTATTATTTTCCTTCAAGAGAGAAGCCTCTAGTGAAACATATGCCCCTGGGTCTATTTTCCATCATATATTTTCAGATCTATAAACCAAAAAACCCAAAATTACCTTGCTGCAATTTATTTACTTTTATCTTGTTTTACGCTTTAGTAATCTTTTATATCTATCTCTATCAGATCTTAGCCTTGCAAGTGACTGTGAAGGGATTGACAACCCCTTTATTGCATTGGGTGCAAGTGTTTGATTGTTTGTGCGGGTGCGTAGATTGGAGACTTGCGTATACCTCCTACTGGATTGATACCTTGGTTCTCAAAACTGCGGGAAATACTTATTTCTACTTTGGTGCATCACCCTTTACTCTTCAAGGGAAAAACCAACGCAAGCTCAAGAAGTAGAAATAAACGTCAATAGAGGCTTTAGGGATGAATAGAGGGGGTTTGGATGGGTGATACCTTAGGCTTGTTGGGGAGGTATCATGCTCATCATCATCTTCAACACCTTGGCCATTAAGCACTTGTGGAAGTTGCCTTTATAGTCACCCATGTAGTCGTAGTGGAAAGCATCACATTTCTTGTTGACAAGCTCCAAAGTCTTCACTTGAGCTACACCGGCAACTCTGACAACATCATCAGGGTCGGAGTCTTATGGGGCAATACTTGCCTTTCCATCCTTCTTTTTGTGCCTAGCATTCATGGGAACTGGCAACAACTTCTTGATAAATTCCTTCTTGGGAAATTTTGGTTTGTCTTCTCTCTTCTCATATGGGAAATCATTGGCAAAGTGCATGATGGCACTACAAAATTTGCTATATTCAGCGACAAAACCCTGGTGACGAAACATGACATGTCACCTAAATTCATTTTCTATGATGGTCCACCATCACGAGGTGTTTTCCTCCTGGGGCAGCACCCTCGGCATCTTTGGCGACGTTCTTGCCTGAAATTCAGTGACGCTTTTGGGAGTCACTAGGCATGTCCATTTTCTAGGATGATTTGTAGTGTAACAAAAATGTTTGGTGTCACAAACAATGTTAGGCGGGTTAAAAGTGGATAATAAAATGGCTTGTTGGTGTTCAGAATGTAGTACCTTATAAGTTCTACCATGGCAGAGTTTATAGCATTCTAGAATCAAATTTTCACTATTTAGGGTTGAGATGCTCGTATCGAAATCCATTGACTAATTTTCCGTGCGTGCTCTTGCTATTTGTGAGCTGCGTTGGGAGGAAGGGTGAAGCAATATAGGAGCGGATAGTATTTCCCTCAGTAGAGAACCAAGGGTATCGAACCAATAGGAGATCCACACAAACAACCGTCGACAGTACCTACACACAAGAGGAAATACTTGCACCCAACATGGGCAGGAGGGTTGTCAATCCCCTTGTACTCGTTAATTGCAAGGATCAAATCTGATAGTAGTAGATAGATAAATTGCAAATTAAAATAAAAGTAAATAAATTGTAGCAAGGTATTTAGGATTTTAGTAATATGATTAAAATAGACCCAGGGGCCATCGTTTTCACTAGAGGAATCTTTCTCAAAGTCTCAAGAACATAGCATACGGTGGGTAGACAAATTACTGTTGGGCAATTGATAGAAAAAAGCATAGTTATGACGTTATCCATGGCATGATTAGTACATAGGCATTACCTCTGTGACAAGTAGACCGACTCCTGCCTACATCTACTACTATTACTCCACTTTGAGAGCACTTCTATGCTTGCCTTCTAGGTATTAAGTTCATGTCAAACAGATAATGCATGAAGTATGATGGCATAATGTAGAAAAAAAATCAAGCAATATGATTGAACCCGGTCATTTCCCCCTTAGTAGCAACAATGCAAATACGTGTGTCTCTGCCCCTTCTGTCACGAGGTGAGGACACCACAAGATTGAACATACTACTATGCACCACTTCCACTGAAGATCTAATCATCAACTTGGCCAAAGAAAACTCATAGATTGGAAAGCATTATATAGCTATAACAGTCACATATAATAAAGTTCAGAAAAGACTAAATTACTAATGAATAATCTGATAATAGACAAACAATTCATCGGATCCCAACACACAAACACCGCAAAAGAAGATTACATCGAATAGAACTCCAAGGAGAACGTTGTATTGAAGATTAGAGGGAGGGAGGGAGGGAGAGAGAGAGAGAGAGAGAGAGAGAGAGAGAGAGAGAGAGAAAGAGCGAGAGATCTAGATAATCACTATGGACCTGTAGGTCTATGGTGAACTACTCACACATCATCGAACATGTAGCAGGGTTGACGTAGAGGCCCTCCATGATCAATTCCCCGTCCGGCAAAGTACCGAGGAAGGCCTCCATATGGGTGATACATCTCCTTTGTATCTACTTTTCCACTCATGAACTCTTTAAACTACAGTAATCACCGGAAAGAATCCCAATTATTGTCACCTTGGGGTATGCGGATCATAACTTGTAATAGGTGTCTATAACTTGCAAGATAGGATCAATAACTCACATATATTCATGAAAACATAATAGGTTCAGATCTGATATCATGGCACTCGGACGTAGTGACAAGCATTGAGCATAGCAAAGTCATAGCAACATCAATCTCAGAACATAGTGGATACTAGAGATCAAACCCTAACAAAACTAACTCGATTACATGATAAATCTCATCCAACCCATCACAGTCTAGCAAGCATACGATAGAATTACTCACTCCCGGTGGTGAGCATAATGAAATTGGTGATGCAGGAAGGTTGATGATGACAATGACGACGGATTCCACCCTCCGGAGCCCCGAACGGACTCCAGATCAGCCCTCCCGATGAAGAACAGGAGGTGGCGGCGGCTCCGTATCGTAAAACACGATGAATCCTTCTCTCTGATTTTTTTCTCCGCGAATAGGTATATAACGAGTCGGAGTTAGGGTTGCCGGAGCTCTAGGGGCCCCACAAGCCAGGGGGCGTGCCCTGGGGGTAGGCCCCCCCGGGCTTGTGGCGCATGGGTGCCCCCCCTATGGTACCTTTTTCAGCCAGTATTTTTGTATATTTCAGAAATATTCTTCGTTCATTTTTATGTCAATCGAGAACTTTTATTTGTGCACAAAAATAACACCATGGCAATTCTGCTGAAAACAACGTGATTCCGAGTTAGTTCCATCCAAATGATGCAAATTAGAGTCCAAAACAAGGGCAAAAGAGTTTGCAAAAGTAGACACGACGGAGACGTATCAGCCACCCCCTGGGCGTGTCCATGTATGTTGTGGGGGCCCCGTGGCTCCTTTGACCCTAATCTCAAGCCTATAAATTCCTATTTCCTAAGAAAAACATAAGAGAAGAAGTTTCATCCCATTTTATGATACGGAGCCACCACCTTGTTCTTCATCAGGAGGCCAGATCTGGAGTCCGTTCGGGGCGCTGGAGAGGGGGATTTGGCGTCATCATCATCACCAACCCTTCTTCATCACCAAGTTCATGATGCTCACCACCAGGAGTGAGTTATTCATTCGTAGGCTTGCCGGACGGTGATGAGGTTGGATGAGATTTATCATGTAATCGATTTAATTTGTTAGGGCTTGATCCCTAGTATCCAGTATGTCCTGAGATTGATGTTGCGATGCTTAATGCTTGTCACTAGGGCCCAAGTGCCATGATTTCAGATCCGAACCCTTTATGTTTTCATGAATATATTTGAGTTCTTGATCCTATCTTGCAAGTTATATGCACCTATTACAATGTTTTGATCTGCATACCCACTGGTACAACGAGGTGCTATACAAACGGTTTTTAACCCCTTTCGCGACGGCATTTGGAACCGTCGCCAAGTGAGTGTGGGTGATAGGGGGGGGGGTCCTTCCCACATGACCCATAAACCGTCGGGGATAGGGAGCCTTGATGCATACAATTGTCCCTATATAACCGTTTATGATATCTCGAATATCCCAAACATTTCATCCTTGCTACTCGTTTGTGCTCGGATTGCCATCGCAGTCGGAGTTTTGTGGTTTTACCTAAAACTAGGCACATTCCAGGCACGAGAGTTTTCTAGGCACGTACCAAACTAGCTCTACGTTTACGATGCCTGGCACATCACAAACAGTTCATGATTGTAAACCGTGTACGATAGGTAGACAATCACACACATTTAGTTTTCCCGCACCGTTTGTGATAGTGTCTGACATCACACACTCTTTGCAAACGGCAACTGTGTGCATTGTTACACACGTTTCCCCTCCGTGAACCATGTCGGATTATGATGTATATCGCACACGCTGTGCTTTATAGACCGTGTACGCCGTAATGACCTGCACACCCTAATTTCACCCTAATTTAATTGCTGTTATTTAAAATTGTAGCTAATTTGAACTTGAAAGTTGGCTATAGCTTTATTCATATCCATCAGGTTCAAACAACCAATGCATTATTCGATTCAGAGGTACATATGTTCAAGAATTACATAATCACCAAATAAAGAATCATGAACCAGGGTTCTATACTTGTATTAATATAGATGGTAAAGAAAGAGGCGGCATACATTCTAGTTTCTGAACAAGGTGAAGCGGAATGGCCCTATTGTGCTCTCCTGGATGCAGAAGGCACGCATGACTCTATTCCAACCCCTTGTGATGTCCGTCCACCAATCATGTAGTTTGAGAGGTAATCTTGAGTAAACTGCTTCAGGATCCACTGCAAAGGAAAAAAGATCCAGACATTGTCATCTAACATAACTCATTACAGGCAGAAAAAGAAGGCTATAGAGTTCTTACTTACCATCCTGCAGTTCACTGTTGTCTTGCATAAAGTGTAAACAAATAGTTCGATTGACATCTTTTGACCCATTTTAATAGCAATCTTTCTCAGTTTCCTCACTTGATGATGGTTCATGAATATCTCATTGCCCCATACGCAGAAAGGTTTGAAGTGTGGATCTTTGTCAATGACATATGTACCTAAAAGCACGAAGTTAATATTAGAAGCTAAACAACAATTGCAAAAGATGTAGTACAACAATCCCTCCATCCCATTATATAAGATTTTATTGCATGTATATCTAGACATCATCAGAACATTAAGGTAACAATCTTCCTTGTTGCTATGAAGCCTGGGATTGCATATTTAGTCATTCAGTACAATGCATGTTGCTATGTAGCCTCAGATATATTAAATATGGCCCTAGTTAACCTACTGATAAATGGGTTACAAATATATTCAGTGAAATGTCCGATTCGACGATTAATCCCTTATCAGCCCCAGGCTATATGGTACCAGCTACCGATATCCTGAACAGTGAGTACATATAAGCAATGCGATGAAACTAACCTCGATGGAAAACAACACTGTTCTCAATATTTTCTTGTTTGAGTACATATAAAGGCATGTTAAGCACAATAGGCTAAACATCAACCAGATATATCCATGGTAGACAACATAATCTACAAATGATAGCTTCAGCGTGTAGGTTTAAGCACACCAGTTAAGCAAAACAAGAAGTGGAAAGGTGTGTTAACTGCATCAGGCATAATATTTAAAAACAAGCAAATAGTCTTTCAAACTGGTATTTTGCAGGTCTAATGTACACTAGTTATTGTTAAAAAACAAAAAGGTATGTTAACTACAACATCCTTAATAGCAACCAAATATCGTATTTCATAGTGGTATTGTTGAAACTGTTATTGATGAAATTGAACTGCACGTCAAATAGTTGAACATATAGAGCATCACATTGTGAAGAACTGAAATAAACAAGGCATAAGGCCATCTCTAGCCGATCATTTAAAAGTTAACGGACTAAAACCCTTAGTGGATATATATATATATATATATGTATATATACTCCAGCAATTTTTGGCTGTTTCTAGTTGATCACCTAAACTTAACATTAAAAACTTCAATTTGATCAAGTTCAAAGCAGGTTCAATCGAATATAGCATGTTTCAAACATAAACATAGATAGTTTTGCATAACCGAACATAAAACATAAATTTAAACTAAGCTAAACTACTTTTGGTCAAAGTGGAGGTCGAGCCAATCCTTTCTCGTCAGGTATGGTGTGCCGCGAGCCGGGTCCGGGCCAGTGCCATCGCCGGGGTCGTTGGGGAAGACACTCCTCCACTCGTCGATGTCGATCTCCTCGTCCTTGCCTCCCACCTGGACGTCCTCTGTGCCGCCGTCCTCGTCGCCTTCAACCTCGTCATTGGAGGAGAGCACGATAACCTCGCCGCCTTTTACACCGGCAAAGATCACCCGTTCTGCCTCCACGAGCTCCGGGTGCTACCAGTGAAGCTCTTGCATGTAGGTCTCATCGGCGGCCTCTTCCTCGAGGCACTCCCACGCCTCCCAGTCCTCCCGCGCCATAGCCGAGCTAACCACCCTGTCTCCGGTGAGATGAGCTCGACCGAACAGGTGCCGAAGGGGAAATTGAGCCTAGCGGCCACACAATGGCAGCGGACCTGCCAGCGGTCGTACTCCACGACCGCGAGATCGGCCGTATGGAAGCTACCGAGCCACCGGCGGCTGTGGGTCTCCCGATCTGTAATCTCGGCGACCCACGTCCCCAGCGCCGCTACGAGACCCCGAGGTAGGACCTCGTCGGTGGCCGGGCCCGAGGGAGAACGAGGAAGTCCTCAAACCGGCGTAGGGGTGCGGCGGCGGGCAGATCGGGCGACCGGCACCGGCGGATCAATAAAGAGCCCATGGAGGACGATGGGGACACCTCAGCGGCCACGTCGCTGGCATTGGGCGAAGAGGCCGCGATAAAACTCTTTTTGGCCATTGGTCCTCGAGCTCCTCGGCACACAGGCAGAGGTTGAGGATGGAGACAGCAGCGACAGCGATGGCGGCGACCTACGAATGGTTTCGAGTAAGGGAGGGGTGGTGTGTGTCTGTGTGAGCAGAGGTTTTGAGGAGCGTGTGGTGTGTGTGGAGGGGGGGGGGGGGGGGCAAGGTGGTGTTTGAGGAAATACCGCGGCAACTGAAAATTTTACTAGGCGGGAGTAACAAGGTGAGACTCTTGAAAATTTGGATCAAGGTCGAGCAGATATTTTTGAGATTGCGAGGGATGCAGAGGCAGGAGTAAAATGCCGGGGCAACTGAAAATTTGAATCAAGGGCGAGCAGATAGTTTCTAGATTGCGAGGGATGGAGAGGGGGAGTAACAAGGCGGGGCTACTGAAAATTTGAATCAAGGGCGAGTAGATATTTTTGAGATTGCGAGGGATGCAGAGGCGGGAGTTAAATGCCAGGGCTACTGAAAATTTTGAATCAAGGGATTGAAGCAGATAGGACAGACATCGCACACGGTCCGCACATACTAATCGTGTGCTATCAAACATTAAAACCTTCCACGCGGTAGATATTTTCAGGATTACGAGGCAGTAGATATTTCTGAGACCGGGAGGCAAGCCTTGTGGAGCCCAATCTACTATGCTGATGTGAGTGACTGCAGGGCACGGGCGTGGCACACGGGTAGTCTGACCGAACCATGTCTGTTGTGAACCCAATCGTAGACGGTTTCTACATCCAACTCGTGTGCTCTTTATAAATTTGGCAAAAAGAATAATGCGGGAGAGGGTCAGAACACAAACACACTTGCATGTGGACCAAATATATGTATGAAAAGGGTGGTTTGATGTTCGAATACCCAATGCACAACTTTGATGTGGCACCTGTCGCACAAAAGCATAGTATTGCTAGTCAAGCACCCCTTACGTACCCCACTTCGCGTTGGCGGTAAGGGAATCCTAGCTACAAATGCATGCCCCCAAATAGCTAGGTCTGAAATCTCACCCTACCGTAACACAAAAGGGTGTGGTGTGATATTTAACTACCATTCACAACTTTGATGTGGCACGTGTGCCTCGCAGATTTACCGGACTTCCCCGACACCACTGAGGTTGCAGGTAGTGCGAAGTACCCCCCCCCCACACACAAACACGTCGGGGGGAGGGAATCTCACCAAGACGTACTGTAACACGGACCAAGCAGAATCCAACTTGGTCGTACAACCTCTCCCGCTCGTTGTTGGTCAAAGTGATGGATGTCCACACGGCCCATAAAATGGGCTAGCTTGTCGCCAATAACCTCGTGAGGGAGTACTGTATGAAGACAAACCCACTCTGTGCATGTGGCCCAAGTATGTATATGGAAGTGGTGTGTGTGGTGTTTGAATACCCAATGCACAAATTTGATGTGGCACCATGCATTGGAACCATAAAATCCCCACACTGAGCGAGGGTTCACGACGTGTAGCATGCGCTCAAACTTAGTTAGTCTTGGAATGGTCGACCTACTATACGGTAACTCGAAGCAAAGAAGAAGAATCCACCCTGGTAACCTTTTCGTCTTTGGTCGAAATGATGGACGTCCACGTGGGCCCACGAATATATATAGGCTTGCCGCCCATAACCAAGCGAGTGAGAGTGTGTCCAAAGACAACCATTGCATGCATGTGTCCTGGCCATATTTATGGAGGTGTGTGATGCATGCATATGTGTTGAATATACCCGACCAAATGCACAACATCGATATGGTGCATGCGTTCAAAATCGCAGAGGTCCCCACACAGAGCAAGAGGTCATTCATGACGTTTCGTGTGCTCGCCCCCCCTTCGATCCAGCGGGATGGATTCATGAGTACACATGCGCTATTATATATATGTAATCTCACATCATGATCTATATCATGAGAAGAACAAAAAATTAATCCCCTCCTAAGTCAAATCAGTTAACCTCTCTTGCACCGCCGGTGAAAGTGATGGACCAAGCGGGCCGACAGATGGAAGCATCGCCAGTAACCGCGTGAGTGAGTGCCATATATAGGACAACAACCATCGCGATTGCACATGTGCCAGAACATATATATGGAGAGGTCACCCCGTTCGACACATACACCTAGTAACACAGCCCTAAAAGAATTAATCCTCCTTGTTCGTCAAATGTAACTCTCTCTCGCTGGGTCAAAGTGATGGACGACGAACTCGCGGGCCCAACACAAAAGCGAAGCGTACGTCGCACGCGAGTGATCATCCTATATAGGACTACGTACCACCGTCTGCATGTGCCCTAAAGAGGTGTTTGTGTGATGTTTGAATACACAATGCACAACTTTGATGTGGCACCACATATATAGGAAACCAAAAAGTCTCCATAGAGAGGGCGAGGTTTATGATGCGTTGTATGTGCTATATGTACGCCCCCATTTGACGCATGGTATATATGTACTTATACTGTATAGAACAAACCAAAAAAGAATCATTCCTTGATAGTCAAATTAACCTCTCTCTCGTTGGGTCAAAGTGATGGAGGACAACCTCCCATGCCCACGGATGGAAGCGCCACACGCGAGTGTGTTCCTATAGGGCAACCACCACCTACATGGTATTGTGTGATGTTTGAATACCAATATAATGTACAAGTTTGATGTGGCACCTGCCTCGGGAACCGGAGAGTCCCCACATGGAGCAAGGTTATGACACACATATATATAGAGTATTCATGTTGCCCCCTATTTGACATGTACATACTCCTACCATGCGTATACGTAGCACAAACCAAAAATAACCATCCTTGTTGGTCAAATTAACCTCTCTCTTGTTGTATACGTTCAACTGGTTGACGACGACCTTCTGGGCCCATAGAGGGAGGCACACATGAGTGTCACAGGAAAAAACAACCATGTGCATGTGCCCGTGTGTTACACTAGTACGTGCCGGTGCTGTACAAATGGTTTTTAACCCCTTTCCCGCGACGACATTTGGAACCATCACCTAGTGAGTGACGGCGATAGGGGGGGGGGGTCCTTCCCACACGACCTCAGAAACCGTCGGCGATATGCCCTCCTGGCACACATGCTCGACAAAATGAGGTCGTGTGCGACCGGCGAGCGTTCAAATACGGATATACATACAGTAGAGCTAAAAAATACAATTATACAGGAAAAATTGTTTCCGGTCGCAAGTACATCCCAAACAGTCAGTCCCCGCTAAACTTTTTCGTTCGTATGTACATCCCACACAGTCGCTCCAAGGAAAACGTTTCTATTCACAGGTACATCACACACAATTTTTCCCGTTAAATCGTTTGTGATAGCATTGCCATTGCACACGATATTAACAATTTTATCGTTTGCGTTATTGAATGCATCACACACGATCTGTGGAACAAACTGTGTGGCAAAGGTTGTCCATCACACACAGTTTTTATGTGGTAAACGTGTGAGCAAGGTGGCCTAACGCAATCAGTTTTCAAGAGAAAGTCGTGTGTGATTGTTCATTGATCCAACACGGTTTATTCCTAGAAGCTGTGTGCATTGCCAGAGGTCATCGCCCATGGTATTTTTTCAATAACCATTTGCAATAGCAAAACCCAATTAGCAGGCTAATTCGCCATTAGCAGGCTAATTACCCTATTATTAGTAATCCATTTATTAATCTAATTTACATTCATATTAAGCACATAATATATTTCATTTCCATATTAAGGAAGCAAAATTTCATAATTGAAATACATCAGAGTACAACATGATATAGCTTCAGCACTCAGCTACCCCATTACACAACTGCATCAGCACCAAGTTTCACATGCAACATGTAGAACCTTTCGAAATTAGCAACATAGACGGTATATAGACAGATGCATCTCATCTGGAAAACGGCTTAAGTGGAAGGCGAATATTGAGCCTTCATTCATGTTGAAGGTCTTTGCAACTTTAGGCCAGTGCCTATGGATGATTGACCGTCCGTCATTCATCCTCTTCAGGAACACTTCAATATTGAACCATGGGTGTTGTATGAAAACCTTCCTTGCCTCATGACCATAGAGGTGGTTTGAGAGGTAATCATCAGTGAACTGCTCTGGAAAGGCCTTAAAACAAGGATGTGCATAAATATCCTCTCTATATTGGAAATGGGGCAAAGGAATAAAAAAGGCAAGGTATAATAGTTAGTACCATCTTGTAGTGAACTGATGTCTTCTTCATTGTGCACGCAAAGATCTTGTTGTTTTTTGTCGCTAATTTTTTTATTCTAACAATCTTTCTGAGTTTCTTGACTTGATTGATATTCATGGACAACTCATTTCCCCACATGCAAAAAGGGTCGAACAGTGGGTCAAAACCTCTGACAGCAGGACCTACATGTGCAAGATCAAATTGTTAAAAACCTAAATATTAGAATGGTTCCTGCAGTTGCACAATAATGTGCTATTAGACAACGGACCATGCACATGCTAACCTCTATTGTAAACCTCAGTGCTTCGCATTGTTTCCCTGCAACACATATAAGGTAGTTAGTCATCATGTTAAGTATGGGTTCGCATGCTATTAGTAAAATATGTTTATGAAAAATAAGCACATTGCAGATTCATCAGATTAATTCAAGCCACATGGAAAACCCATTTATCCAAACCAAGCATGATTAAGAACTAGGAAATATAGCACTTGTATATGTTTCTCATGTATTAAGTGCATCAAAATTGGATTTATTCCTCACATGCACAACAATACAAAATTCTACCCACGACAATTGGACACCGCATTGCAGAATTTGAACCAAGCAGTTAACTAAACGCCATAACAAATGAACCAAACATTAACTGAGCACCACATTGCACAATATAACATACTCCTAATAGAAGATCAGACAGTTAACCAAACTAACCATGCTTAACAACTTGGAAATATAGCAATTGTATTTGTTTCTCATGTATTTACTACATCCAAATTCAATTTATTCCTCACATGGTATACAATAACAGAATGCACCCACAACTATTGAACATCGCATTGCAGAGTTGAACCAAATAGTTAACTAAACACCACAACACAAATGAACCAAACGTTAACTGAGCACCACATTGCACAATGTATAACCAAACCAAGCATGCTTTACAACTTGGAAATATAGCAATTGTATTCATTTCTCATGTATTTTGTAAAGATAAATTCGATTTATTTCTCACATGGAAGACAATACAAAATTGCAGCCTGAAGAATTGAACATCACATTCGCAGAATGGAACCAAACAGTTAACTGAAGATGACAAATAATTAACAAAACAGTTAATAAGTGAGCACCACACTGAACGACATATAGAACATATACACTAGAGCAACAGATTGCATGGTAAACTTAGATAGCACAATTCACTAGAATTTGTGAAGGAAAGGCACGAGCAGAACACACAATGGGTAAACCGAGCATGCTTAACCAGCGTAGCTAGCAAATGGCAAGGTGCTCCTCCCAGATCTGGGGCTGGCATTTAATGATGCCATCGCGACCTCATCACACAAGGCGACCGTGATTTGCTTTTCCGCTGCCAAATGCTCCTTGAGATCCTGGCTATACTTCATGCACCATGGCTTAGGGCGGCGCTTATTTGGTGGAGGGGTCGGTGATTTGGGTGGAAGGTGTCGCCAAGGCCAAATGGGCCGGGCATGTGGGATGTGGAAGGAGGAGGAGGATGGGGGTCGGGTGTGGATTACCCACCTGGATAGACGAGGCGGAATAGCGTGAAGGAGGGTCGCCGGCGAGGAGGTGGTGCTGCAAGCAAGGAGTGAAGGTTTCAACTTGGAAAGGAAGGCGGGAACAGGGGAAATGTGGCTTTTGGTAAGGGGGAGGGGGCGGGGAGGTAGATATTTCCGCGGAAGCCAAAAATTTGGAATCGCTTCAGCGAAAAAACTGGCTCACAAAGTGTCATCAGACACGGTCCCTTATTCAGAACTGTGTACGATATGTGAACATCACAATAGATTCAGATAGCTTAACCCGTGTGTGATGAGTTTGAATTTCCATGTTTACAGTGGTCATCCACGTCATTGCATAATTTGGGTACACAAAGGAGACTACAACACACCCACACTTCTTAATCGAGCAAGTTCAACAATTAAACAGAGCTAGATGACCTAAACATTACTCTAACAAATTAAAGACCGGCGCTCTTAATTAAACAAAACAAAGAGTACTAGTACTATGGCTGGCGCTCATCGATCTCCGCCGCCGCCTCCATGTCCAGCTCGCGCCCGACGGTCTCCTGGGGAAGGGGCTCCATGGCATCCATCACACCATACTCAGCAACCATCTCGCCATCCGAGTTCGCCATCTCTTTGGGAAAGGCCGACATGAGCTAGGCATGGGCAGCCGCGATCTGGGTTGGATGCGATCCGTCGTTGCAAGGTATGTGACAGAGGAACGGACAGCTACTCGAACTCTCTCGGCGATTGCCAACTCTTCGGCCGTGGGTTGCGGACCGTTGTCGGAGAAGCTTCGTTCGATTTGTACGGTGACCGCCACGAGCTAGGCGTGGGCGGCCTCGACATGGTCGTGGGCAGCCTCCATCAGGGCTAAGGCCACCACTATAGAACGGATAGCTGATGTGCCGCTCTCGCCAGTTGCTATCCCCGAGGCAGATGTTGCTACCGCCACCTGAGAAGCAACAGCGGCCGCTTGGGCTGCCTTGGTCGCCCGGTCGCAGATTGCGGCTGCGCTCATGCACCTTGTTAGCACGCGCATGGCGGCTGCGGCCGCGCTCTCGCCGGAGTGGGCCACCGAAGTTGCCCTCACGACGCGGGTCCACGTGCCCATCTTTCACCGACGATGATTGAACAGTGAAATGATATTTGGGGAGTGAGCTAGTGTGCTTGAGACGCCGGCTGTGGACTGTAGCCAACGCACCTTCTCGCGTAAGCCATAGGTGTACTATACACCGACGGTGCTCCAGGATATTTTGTGCTACATCTCACATGGTTGGTGATAATAAACTGTGTGCGATCTACTTGATTTTTGATCCTGATTTGAATTACATAATGGGGTCGCAGCGGCAATGGATGGTGGTTGAATTGCTAGACCTTTTATCTGTTCACTAACATGCAACTATATGTGTGTCATAAAAGAATTGGAATTATTCAAGGTTCGTTTGAACATTTTATAAATTAAATTGGTTTTCTAGCCATTTCAGGTGCACAATTTAAAATTAAACTACATGCACATGCTCCGGTGCACCAACATGGGTTGTAAAATCATATATGTGTCCATGGGTTTATGCTTATGTCCCATGCAAGAAATGGGGATGAAATTCGAACACCACGGCACCGTGGTTCTTCGGCAAACGTCGACGTACTTGCTTTTGCAATTCTAGTAAATTCAAAATTCGTCCGAAATTCATGAAAGTTGGCATGCTATCATGGAGCGGCAACAACATGCCGTGGTAAATTTTTTGTCCCATTTGGGGCAGGTTTGGGTATAAGCTTCTCATAAACCAGAGCTTCTCACAACAAGTGTGATTGTTTCGGTAGGGAACGTTTCACCTTTCTGGACAAAACGATATTCGTTGCCTCTTCTCGATTTCAATTTTTTTCCTAGTGTCAACATAGAACAACAGGAGTGTTGTGTCAATTTCTGGGCTTTTTCGGGGTTCGCTTGGAGTGTTGTGTCTATGCATTCATGTGCATAATTCAAATTCGAACTATAGGCAGATGCTCTAATGCATATAAATTAGTTGAAAATTCAAATCTGTGTCCTTGGTTGCCTTCTTAGGTCCCATGCAAGAAATGGGAATGAATGTCAAACACCCTGCCACCGTCACTCAGCCGCAAACATTGAGATAACCTGGTTTTTAAATTCTAGTAAATCCAAAGCTCGTCTGAAATTCATGAAACTTGGCATGTTGTCATGGAGCGGCATCAACATGATGTGCTAAATTTTTTGTCCCATTTGGGTCAGGTTTGGGGATATGCTTCTCAAAAACCAGAGCTTCTCACAACAAGTATGGTGGTTTCAGTAGGGAATGTTTCACCTTTCTGGACGAAACGATATCCATTGCCTCATCTCGATTTCAATTTTTTCCTAGTGTCAACATAGAAGAACATGAGTGTTATGTCAATTTTTGGGATTTTTCGGGGTTCGTTTGGACATTTTTATGCATTAATTGAGTTTTCAATGCATTCATGTGCATAATTCAAATTTGAACTACATGCACGTGCTCTAATGCATATAAATCGGTTGAAAATTCAAATATGTGTCCTTGGTTGCATGCTTAGGTCCCATGTAAGAAATGCGAATGAATGTCAAACACCCTGCCACCGTCACTCGGCCGCAAACATTGAGATACCTGGTTTTTAAATTCTATTAAGTCCAAAACTCATCTGAAATTCATGAAACTTGGGATGCTATCATGGAGCAGCATCAACATGCCATGGAATTTTTTTTGTCCCATTTGGGGTAGGTTTGGGTATATGCTTCTCACAAACCAAAGCTTCTCACAACAAGCATGATGGTTTCGATAGGGAACGTCTCACATTTGGGGACGAAATGATATCCATTGCCTCTTATTGCTTTCAAAAATGTTCTCGCGTCATCATAGAACAACATGAGTGTTCTGTCAATTTTTGAGATTTTTTGGGGTTCGTTTGGACATTTTTATGGATTAACTGACTTTTCAATGCATTCATGTGCATCATTCAAAATTGAACTACATGCACATTCTCTAATGCATATAAATTGGTTGGAAATTCAAATATGTATTCTTGGTTGCATGCTTAGGTCACATGCAAGAAATGCAAATGAATGTCAAGCACCCTGCCACCGTCACTCAGCCGCAAACATTGAGATACCTAGTTTATAAATTCTAGTAAATCCAAAACTCGTCTGAAATTCATGAAACTTGGCATGCTATTATGGAGTGGCATCAACATGTTGTGGTAAATTTTTTGTCCCATTTGGGGCAGGCTTGGGTATATGCTTCTCACAAACCAGAGCTTCTCACAACAAGCATGATGGTTTCGGTAGGGAACGTCCCACCTTTGGGGACGAAACGATATCCATTGCCTCTTATTGCTTTCAAAATTTTTCTCGTGTCAACATAGAGCAACAGGAGTGTTGTGTCAATTTTTGTGATTTTCGGGGTTCGTTTGGACATTTTTATGCATTAACTGTGTTTTCTTGGCATTTTATGTGCATAATTCAAATTTGAACTACATGCACATACTCCAGTGCATATAAATTGGTTGAAAAATAAAATATGTGTCCTTGGGTGAATGCTTAGGTCCCATGCAAGAAATGGGAATGAATTTCAAACACCAGAGCACCGTTGATTGCCGACAAAACGTTGAGATACTTTATTTTTAAATTCTAGTAAATCCAAAATTCATCTAAAATTCATGAAACTTGGCATGCTATCATGGAATGGCACCTGACATGTTGTGGTATTTTTCGTGTCCATTTTGAGAGATGGCGCACTCGAATAATGACAGCCAACAAAGGCATTTTGAAAAAAATAGCTGCCACTTTAATATCTCAAATGTTTGTATAATTCAAACCATGCGCGTTGTGTTAACCATTCACGTGACGCCCCGTGTCTTGGTTTTAATGGCTGTAGGAGGTGCCGTGCGGACAGCTGCTTGACCTTGACTTAACGGGAGGCGTGCGAGCGTAGTCCGGTGTGCAGGCTGACCGAGAGGCGTGCAAGCTGTCCTCAAATGTGCAGGCTCACCGGGAAACGTGCAAGTTGTAGGCTGCGCAGGCTCACTAGGAAGCGGGCCCTTTGACTTCCGTGGCCGCTCGCCTTCCTCTCCGTGCGCGCGTCCCCCTCAGCAGAATAGGACGTCGCCGTCGAACACTACCTCTCAGCGCCACCAGCTGCCGTCCTCCCGCGCCCCGCCCGTCGATCCCGGGACGACATGATGTTTGATTTACAAGTTAAGAACATTCTGTGCTCCATTGAAGACTTCAACAACGGCGTCCCGGAGGACGACAACGACGGCCCGGCACTCCGCCACCGAAAATAGTTTTTTCTTGGGCTTAATACTGTATCTCGATCATATGATTATAAATTCGCAGTATGACTGAATGAAAGATATGGTTGTAGCGAACTTCCACTTTTATCTCTTAATGTATAGACCTATGAAACGATTTTCTTTTGAAAAAATTTCAATGGTTTTTAAATATAAAACACTCATCGCAAATGTTTTAGTTAGAACACATGTATGCAAACTGGGAGCTTCCCCAGGAAGACAAGGGAAAATGTGCCGAGCAGGATTTTTGCGGCTCTTGATCGCAAACATTTTAGATAGAACGCCATATGCAAAGTGAGAGCAGGATTTGTGCATCTCTTCAACGCAAACGGTTCTTTTGGATGACCTGTGTGCAACCACTTACAAACAATTTGATAAGATTTGCATCTGTCATATTGGGTATGTTGCCATTTGTCAAACTGGAAAGATTGACATTTGTTGATCTAGTAAAAATGCCATTTGTCAACCTTGTAACACTGCGATTTGTCAAAATATGAAGCTAAAAATTACTAGCAGTATCTAATTTTTGCAACTAAAATTCAGTAATTAAACATAGATTTCATTCATAGATTAAGCAGTCATTCTTAATTTATACCAACAGTTCAACTCGACAGCTGAACCGACCAAAATTTTCCCCAATTGTTGCCAACCACGTACTGAAATAGCTAGTTCAACTATATATAGTAGCTAATTTTAAGTACGTTGTACAGTTCCACCACATCTATAGTCAGATGAACTGAACAAAATAGCCCCTAAATACTACTACTACTACGGAGGGGCTGTTTACTACTTCTGGCTGCCTCTCCTCTGCCGAGCGCGCTCAGTAGGAGGCAGAGGAGGAGGAGCCTACCGACGAGCTGGCCAACCGCAATACGCTGCCTGCTGCTGTTCTAGCTTCAGCGACGCTCACCTCGAACACCCTTTGCCGCTCCAGACGAACCCTCTCGAAGCAGTGGTTCTCCTCTTAGATCTCCTGATTCCTCGCCTCTGAGGTGGCGTGTGCCGCGGCCACGACGGCGGTAAGTCTCTTTGCATGCTCGACGAGGCACTCCTCCTCCTCCCGCAGGAACTCGGTGTAGCGCGCAAGGTCGCTGACGCACGTGCGGGCATCCACCTCCACCTCCCGCCTTCGGGCGGCGGTGGCAGAGCGGGTGATGACCCCGGCAGCCGATGGTGGGCTGGCGGCCACGGCGGCCGACGATGGGGTGGCGGCCACGACCACCACCTCCCACCTTCGGGCGGCGGTGGCAGAGCGGGTGATGGCCATGGTGGCTGGCATTGGGGTGGCGGCCACCTCCCGCCTTCGGGCCGTGGCGACGGAGCGGGCAATGGCCCTGGCTTGCGATGGTGGTGTGGCGGCAACGGCAGCCGGCAACAGCTGCCGACGGGCAGCGGCAGCGGAGTGTGTGGTAGGTGTTCCGCGCATACCCAATAGGGTCGCCACGGGCACTACACTATGTCAGGGATTGCGCCGCCACCACGGTGTAGCCTCCCAGCTAGAGTTGTCCTCTGATGACGGCGGAGTGTGTGAGTGACGACGACAGACTAGTGCCATTGGCGATTGAGGGAGAAGCAGACGAGATAAGCTACCGGGAGGGAGGGGAAAATGCGATGCATGACTCGCCGGCCGTGTGGGTTTTTATAGCAGGATGGTAAGCATTGGCATTTTGGGGGATTTCACTAAGTCGGCCGGGAAGCTTGCGCGGTAACCTGCAAGGTTGCGCAGGAACGGGCTCGCCGACGATTTATTGGTGCCACTGTTTGGCCAAAAGAACGCCCCTGTGCGCTGCGCAAGCTTGCGTTGTAAGCCGTCTGCGGCAGCGGGGTGACAAGACGTGCGAGAGGAGGACGAAAGGCCACGTACACATACGGTTAATAAAAAAATGTTTGCGATTTAATTACCTACTATACCCCCGTCCTGGTTAATAAGTATGATCTAACTAATTAAATACGAATGCATGTCGCCAAAGATTATATAGTTGGATTCGTATTTGAACATAGTTTCCAATTATATAATTTTTATAACATGCATTAACATTTTGTTGGTTAAATTTGAGGGCAAAGTATGGCACAGAATATAAAGGGGACTATAGACTAGATGGAGGTGGTAGCACACAACCGCTCTATACGCAGCGACGCAACTGTCAGCCGGCTTGTAGGCGACCATTTCCTGCATGTTCAACTGCTCGATGTGTGTGGTTGCTTGCGGTTCAGGCGGCCGCGGCGCGCTCTGCTCGCGTCCTGTCGTGGAATTGTCACGGCAGATGTCCTAGCAGAAGGACGTAGTCGTGGAGCCACCGCAACGGGGTTAGCTTAAAGGCCTAATCTAGTTTGAGGTCGTATTGCTTATGTCTCGATTACTAGGGAGCGAATACGCTTATCCTAGCTTTCGATCTGTTGTCTTTTTTTCCAAGTCGTCGTCGAGTTGTCCCTTTATATACATAGGTTGACGCCCGGTGGCTCACGGAATCCCGGCTGGCTCATAAACAACGTGTCCGGCTCGGTGACTAACTGTACACGCCTTATAATACCAGCTCACTTCACAGGCACTTGTTGATATATCTATCATATATCAATCCTATTAAACCTTGTTGATGTTTAGGACTTTGTTCATGTTCATGAGTGTGATAAATTTTGAAAAAATATTTCAAACTTCCCGGTCATATTACGTATCATATTTTGAAAAAAAATTGCAAATTTTTTTAAACGATTTTTTCTGTTACTAGTGGCGCACCTAGCAAATGGTGTGCCACTAGTAAATTTGATTTTTTTTTTCATTTTCCCCCTCTAGATCTTAAAAGCCCCGTATCTTTCGTTCTGTTAGGTTTTTGGGGATTTTGAAGATGTTGAACAACGTTCCCCCCGTTCAATTCGTATGTATCTTTTCGAGGAGATGATTTTTCATATAATTTTTTTTAATCCGAGTTCGTATGCAAAAGTTATGCCCACTTACTAAATTCCAGAGAGATTTTGCAAATAAAGTTGAAATTCATATTTGTAAATTTTCCCAACAACTACTCCACATATCACATGGGAAACTTATTTTCGTTTATTTTTTTGACATTTCCATAATTTTCTTTTATTTTTTTAAAACTGAAAAGGCGGTCCACTGGGTGCATTTAGCACCAGGGTTACTAATGGCGCACCTGGTGTGTGGTGCGCCATTAGTAGTTTTGAAAGAAAATAAAAAAATTTGTTAGTAATGGCGCACCATGGGATAGTGCGCCATTACTAGTTGGCGCACTATCCCATGGTGGGCCATTACTAACAATTTTTTTTCCGAAACTACTAATGGCGCACGGTGGGTGTGGTGCGCCATTACTATGTCAACTAGTAATGTGGCCAAAACATGTATGTATGAAAGAGTTGTGTAATCTTTTAAATAACGAATTCACAACTCTGATGTGGCACCTGCCTAACAAAACAGCCAACCCATACGATGGCTCACAACTCGTAGTGTACTGCGAGCCACCCGCCACCCCCATACACATATACCCACACACACACCGCGAATCCACCGCAACTATGATGCATGTTAAATTATCCCGCGGTGAACATATGTTACCAAAGGAGGGACGTTTTAATTTCGAAAAAAACAGAGATCATTAAGACGTTTTAGTACATTAATAGATTGATTTTCTATGGGTATAATGTGCAAAAATCAAATTTGAGCTACAAGCGCACATGACAGTGCACCTAAATGGATTGCAAAAACACAAGTGCCTCACTGGGTACACATTTACTCCCCGTGCAAGAAATTTCAAACATTGAGAATCTTGATTTTTAAATTCTAGTACATCCAAAACTTATTTGAAGTTCATGAAACTTATCGTCTTGTCATATGGACACCAATACAAAGTGGCATTGTACTTTTTTGTCAAATTTGAGACCAGTTTTGATGTAATCTTTATCTAATTACAAATATGAGATTATTAATAGTTGGGAATCAATATCCCAAACAGATTATTTATTCGAACCGTGAGCATTAGACCAACAATGGATACGTGCCATGCTTCAGTTAAGCAATAAAGCGGTAGCATTAATCATCCAAATAGAAAAACAATATACGTGATGCCACGCGACCCGTGTGCTGTGCGAGAAGGCGTGAGTTGACGGGACGCATGCGAGCAGTCCGCCGCGCAGGCAGACCGGGAGGCGTGCGTGCAGGTGTGTGAATTGACCGAGGGGTGCTCGCTGCATAGTGTCATTGGGAGGCGTGCGAGTAGGTGTCTGAAACGACGTAGGCATGCCAGCAGTCCGGTGCGCAGGCTCACCTGGAGGCGAGCCAGCGGTTTGACCGGCGCGCGCCTCTCTCCCACTACTCCATATTAATGGTGCGCCCGAGCGGCCGCACCCCCCATCCTCGCCACACACACAATCCTCTATCTCCGCTTGCATCCTCTACGCCGCTCTCAGTCCTCAAAGCCATCAGTGTATGGGGATGCCGCTGTAGCGCCCCATCGGAGGGAGTGGCGACGCCGGGGCTACTGAAGCACCGGGGCACGACGTGGAGATGGAGACAGAGGTAGCCGTCAGCGCCAGCGAGTTATTGCTACACCCTGACGTCGTCAACATCGTCGAGCTTCCAGAGCTGGAGGTGGAGTTCCACACCGACTATGGTGACGACTCGGGCGACGACCCCGGCGACGACTCCGATGACCACTCCGGCGACGACTCCGACGATGATGGACAATTGGTTAGTCATCTATACCCATTTATGTGTCAAATAGATCATAGGGTTTCTCTAATTAATCATGCCTCCCCCTTTTTGGAATAGAAATCCTATGGTTATGTTCTCCCAATCCATGAAATTTGAGTAAGTTTCGTTAGATCCGTGTAGTGTATTGATTGTTTGAATGGTACAAGTGATAAGTTGTTAGTTGTTTCATCTGTGCAAATGATTTCTTCTAGTAATTCGACTAGGGTTTAGTGTTCATGCTAATAATTCCTATCCAGGACTTGACAAATGATTTTGAATGACCTACATATGTTTGTGCCATTATTTTCTTCAAGATTGGTCTGTACATAAACGACTGTGCTTAAAAATCGAACCATAATCTCTTGATATGTATAAATAAATATCCACAAATTCATAATCCTACTTCACGGCATGTAAACATTGATTTGATGCCAGATTTCTTTTACTATTTGTATAGGTGTTATCTGACGATGTGGACAACGAGGATGAAGATGGCTAGTGGAGGTACAAGAGGCAAATCCCGAGGGAGCTTTATGCAGGAATGCATAACAGGCGTATTAGGACCTGGAACGGTGGCTATCGATGCCCATTTGGCAACTACAAGCTTCATGACGCGTATCTAAGTGTTATGGAGCATGCAAGAGGACGGGCCTTTGGCTCCTTCAAGCAGAAGTATTCTCGCGGGGTTGTGCATGGCGCGTACGCTGAGTACCCGGAGAAGCTTCAGGATCGTGCTGGCCCGTGAGATGAGATGTGGGACCGAACTATGTATCCTTGAGTATGCTTAATGACGGTTGAACTATGTACTTATGGTTGCACTATGCTTGTGTACGCTTATTATCTATGTATGAGTATGTTTAATCTCTGTTTACTTATGTCTAAATGTGGGATATGGATGAATTCAGTTCGGTTGATGGAATCTACCTCCATCCCGGTTTATTGCTCCCCTTTGTAATTTGTGTTAAATTTTGACCAAATATTTAACTGACAAAATGTTAGTGCAGGTCAGCAAAAATTATATCGCTGGATGCGTATTTGAACATAGTGTTCACTGATATAGTTTTTTGTGCCATGCATAAAAATTTCTTAGTTAAATATTTGTACAAAATTTGGTACTAATTACAAAGGGGACCAATAAACCAGGACGGAGGTAGTACGTCAATCACACATGTTTCCCAAAATTGGAACCGTGTGCAATGGCTTTTATTTTGCCTGTTGCGTCAATCACACACGGTTGGCTCTAGCAAACCATAGCCTCCGAAATTCTTTGTGGGACAGAAAACCCTCACCACCCAATTCAAAAAAGAAAAAAGAAAACCCTCACCATCCCCATGTCAGAAAAACCCTCACCCCGCCCGCCACCCCCTCCGGTCCCCATTCACACCTGCACAACCTCCTCCGCGTCTATGCATGGCACCGCATATCGCGGAGGTAACCACTTAGCTCGATGCCTGCCGCTGCCTCCAGGCTTCCGGCAAAGCCCAGTGCATTTCGCCACTTCCGTTTGCCACTGCCTATCACCATCGACTTTCTCGACGCTGCTCGCGGTCGACCCAGCTCCGCTCGGTTGGGGAATCTGCCGTACTGAGGGTTCTTTCTCATGGACAACAAGGTAACTAATTTAATGAGATATTATCTCATCTCTTATCCCAATTCATCTGCCTCCTTTAATCACCGGCTGAAATCACCATGAATTCATTTTTATTCGAGCTGAATTGAGGGTTTTCTCCCATTCATAGAGTGCAAAGTGCGCAGACACATCAAGACTTTGCGGCCTCCGCCAGACATTCCATCTCACCGTACCAGATGACTTGAGGATGCGCGCGGTATGTTCAATCACACCCTAAATCGGTTGGCATGGCCTACTTTCCTGAACATATTTTAAATATTGCTACATTTGGATAAAAGGTGCCACATGCACCGTATACGTCAAAGGGGATTTTCCCCTCTTCTCTCTATATTAGGCAAATTAATGATGTATTGTTATTTTGATTACTCTCATATTTCCATGACATCATGTTTTCCCTATCTATTTAATTATAGATTTTTGTCCTTCAATTTCAACTGCTGTACAGTTCTTTCAATTTGGGCCCATATTTGCATGTTACCATATTTTGTTTAACAATCATACCATTTTATGTAGCGCGTCCCTTGCTATGCAATAGAATCTGTAGTGCACAATCTTTCCCTTTACATAAATCAAGACTGCAGGGATGTCATACTGAACACAAACCATGGATTTACAATCGTTGCTACTATAAGACTTGATGAATGCGGTGACTCCTATTTTGGCACTGGCCTTTGGAAAGAAATTTTGAAGTTTCATGTACTGAAAGCTGGCACTATAATTACACTGCACATAAAAGGGCTTGGTCATGAGATATATGCTAACTTCCCCGACGATATCATCCGTCCGGACTTTGTTCGAAGTAAGTTTTCTTTTCAAGTATCTGCATGTTGACTTACACAGCAATATCAAATGAATTGTGTAGTATTTAAGCAACCAATTGTTATTCCATTTTCTTACTATATTCCTACCTAATAACTTCTAGTTACCAATAAACTTTTCTATTGCCCTGTTTTAACTAAATATTTCCTGTACTCCCACTTCTATCAGAAAGCGCCGATGACAAGGAGACTCCAGAGGTGGAGAACGGGGCTGCCAACAAGCGGAGGTGGGGAAAGCAAGAACCGCAAGTGACTCTAGAAGGCCTAGACTTCATCAACAATCTCCGCGATGATATGTTGACAGTCATCATTTCCCTCCTCCCAATAAAATATGGGGCCTGGACAACCATCCTTTCCTGGTGGTGGCACCCCCTATGGAACTCCACCCCTCTCGACCTCATAGACAACCACGAGCTCTGCCATGGCTATCGCAAAAGCTTGGATGCGTTCTCCAAGATCCTCGGCAGTCACCTTGGCCCAACCAGAGGCCTTAGAATGGGAAAGTTCCATTCCAACGGCAAGGACCAAGGCAAGCTTGACGACTGGTTCCAATCCCCCGCCCTTGATCAGCTCGAGGAGCTCACTTTTGATGATGGGCATATGCACTCACTACCAATGTCTGCGCTCTGCCTCGCGCCCGCTACGCATCGCCAAGTTCAGGAACTGCCATACCCCCTTAATGACGCGCCCGCTCTTATTCTACCACGACTGAAGCACCTCGAGCTCGTCGTCGTCTGCCTCCCAAACGATGACATGGAGCGCCTGCTCCGTGGCTGTATTGCACTCGAGTACCTTCGTCTTCAGGCGATCAATGGGTTGAGTAGCTTCCACATCACCTCCATGACTCTCTGGACTATTAATGTGTGTTCCACAGTGCGGCGGAAGACATCACAAGATGTGTACCACGGTATGGTCATTGAGGACACACCTGCACTTGAGAGATTACTTGTAGTTGATCAAGAAGGTCCAGCAAGAATCAATGTCATTTCTGCGCAGAAATTGACAGTGGTGGGCTACTCGTCTGACAAATACACCAAACTTGTTATTGGATCCACACCTATTCAGGTACAATAACTGCCTTCTACCTCTCCATCTACAAATTAACATCATTTCTAATTTTGAAGATGTTTGTTAAATGTCATCATCTGAGAAAATGATTCCGACAAGCTTGACCCCGAAACTGCGGCGAGTAGACAGAGATGAGCGAGGGTACTCTGCCCCTCCCCTCATTTATAGCCAAAAGGAGGGCAACCGCCGGCCACCATGATCGCAGGTAACGATGGTTTTCTTCTGCATGCAGCAGGGTCTCATCAAGTCAAACAGTTGTCGAGGCAACATGGGGAAGCGGAGGTTGCCGACACCCATCAATCGCCACGCGTCAGCTGAGGCCGCAGGCAGTTGGGGCCCGTGGCACTCCGCACTTGCCCTTTGGCTTCGCCTCGAAGCCAAGTTCGAGCGTGCCTTGGGCCCGAGGGCTACTGACGGAGTCCTAGGAACGGGGGTACCCAGACTTGCCTGCCTGCGGCCCGTGGCGTGACTCCATCGATGGCCGGTATGGCCCAACTTCAGCAACAACAACTCAACACCCTCGCGAGGGGCCAAGCCTCCCGAGGCGGACGACAGGTAGGGCGGTTGTGTCACGTCTCCCCAATATTTTCCTAGAGCAATTTCAGGCGAGGAGAGGGTGTTTTGGCGCCCACGATTGGCGCCCACGGTGTATGAACAGGGATGACAGGTAGGGCGGCTGTGTCACATCTAAGTGAAGTTACAAACCTGACCCTATTGAAAATATTTGCCTACATCGATTTCAGCAGAGTCGAGTTTGTTTTGCCGACCATCGTGTATGAATGGGGAAATGGAGGGAGAGATAGAGGTATTTCAGACGAGCTTGAATCAAATGTGTTTTGCCGCCCATGTTTGGCGCCCAACGTATCAGAATGGGCTCAGAGGCGATCGTGTCATGTCTAATTGAAGTTACTAACCTACCCCTATTGGGAGCGGTGCAAATCGGGCCGACGGATTGTCCGTGGAAGGGGTAGACTGTAATTTCCATCTCCCAAACACTGGCTTCGGGCAGCCGACATGGGAGTGGACATTTTGCCGCTTCTTTCGAATTTTGGGACAATAAGCATCCACGTATACCCTGACAACTAAATTCGAATACATTTTGTATTCCTATATGTATCTTTATAAATCATTCTATGTATTTTTATATATCTTCAGAAGCACGACAAATATGTATTCCACTATCATATATGAATATGATTTACAAATTCCGATACTCGAATTCAGAAGCTAAAATCCAGTTTAAGGTGAATTCGAATATTTGAAACCACTTTATGTCCAACTCAAGTGTCACACGCAGCATAATGTATACTCCCATATAGATATGTACACAAGCGATGTATCAAGATTCAAATACCAAGTCAATCAACCAATAATGTACAGAACTAACAGACATATAAACACTTATAGAGTATATGGATCAATAATATCAACTAACATACATAAGCAAGGCCGATGTACTTTTTTTGCTAGAAGAGCATCCTTTTTTTAGCGAAGCTCGTACAACATCTTGGCCCTTTCAGATGCGTGCCACTTAAGGACCATCTATACTACTATTATTGCTGAATGCACATTCAGCCCGATTGGCATATTTGTAGGTCTGGCACAACAATCAAAATGAAATGTCTCAGAGTCTTATCAACTAATACTGACTTGTGCTACAAAATTACAAACAAAAACAATTATTACATGATCTCTAAAACAAATGGTTTGATCGATTACATGAACAAAAAACACAAAGTTTATTCAAGATGGAAAGAACATTTCACCTAAGATTTACCAAGTGGGAATTTAATTTCCTTCTTTTCTTCAGGATCTTAATAATGCGGCCAGTCTGTCTTGCTTCGTTTTGAAATCCACCAAATATTTAATGGTTGTCTTGAGTACTACTTGTGATTGTGTTGTTTGCTTCCTCAACATGTCAACTTTATCTCTAAGTGCAGAATCTCTTTCTACCAATAGTTTACTCTCTAGAGCATCAGCAATTGGCAATTCATGATGCACGATTGGACCAGTGCCACTGCTGTCGGATGATACTACGTCCATGGGGACCTCGCTCTTTGATCTTGGGCTAACCTATTTTGCCATTAAAGTTCTGATTGGATGCCGAAAAGTTGAAGTTAGCCAACTGGGAGTTATAACAGCAACAGTTAAACAAACAAGGAATTAAAGAGTTTCAATTGGATGCTGAAAAGTACTCCCTCCGTCCCAAAAATCTTTTCTTAGATTTGTCTAAATACAGATGTATCTAGTTACATTTTAGTGCTAGATACATCCATATCTAGACAAATATAAGAGAAGAATTTTGGGACGGAGAGAGTAGTTATTAACATCATTGTAATCGGTTGCAACAGCAAAGCAGTTAAACAAACAAGTTTGCAAAATGTACCTATTGTGGCATTGGAGTTTCTGTTGGATCCTGAAAAGTTGAGTAGCCAGTAACGTGATTAGAGCAACCGGTTGCAGCAGCAAAGCATTTAAACAAACAAGTTTTGCAAAAGGAACCTATTGTGGCATTGGAGTTTCTCTTGGATCCTGAAAAGTTGAGTAGTCAGTAACTTGATTAGAGCAAAAAGTTACAACAGCAAACCTGTTACACAAATATATTTTTGAAAATGTACCTGCTGTGCAAAATGACTTCCAATTGGATCCTGAAAACTTGAAGTTGGTAAGATGATTACAGCAACAAGTTACAAGCGCAAACCAGGTAAACAAGGAAGTTTCTGAATATATACCTGTTGTGCCAACGGAGTTTCAGTTGGATCCTGCAAACTTGAATGTTAGCAATCATAAATAAAGTGTTGCGAGAGCCATAAGAAACTAACATCAAACTAGTAAAACTAACCAGTTTTGGCAACGTATTTAATTACACATAAAATAGTAAAACTAACAAGTTCTTGGCAATGTATTAAAGTAACAAGTAGGTACTGTTTACCAGCAACACAGACATCTGTTAATTTCTTTGATGTAAGGAAAATGATTCTAGCACATATATATAATTTTAAAAGATGGTGTCCCTCATATAAACCTGATAGTTGTCTATCTATGAACATGCAAGCATTACTAGTGCTAGAAGTGATAACAACAAACCATTTAACCAAACAGGGTATCAGAACATAAATTACACGTGAATTCTGCTGCACCCTAGAAATACATATGACCAGCTATCTACGTGCTTAAGTATCTATTTAAGTTCATGCGAACAGTTAATTCTTAACAGTAAGTATGAAACACATAGATAGGCGCAGTCTATAATAGGATTAACAGGCTATGGCATTATGTAACCAGTAGCAAACTAAATTAAGCCAAACAACATAATTGAACAATTTTGCAATAAGTGGCTAACTAAAATTCCGAGAAGCAGGTAACTGAACTTACGCTAGTTCTTTGTACAGGTACACTGCAACTTCTTTTTCGCTTACAAGGTTCTACGAAGGAGTCCATGGCATCAATTGCTTGGATACACAGTCCCAATACTTCTTTCTTCCCACCTTTGCATTGGTAAGTCGAATGGTTAATCAGATAAGATGGTGCATCCTTGATATGTTATATGAGGACGGGTTGTCAGACTAGTTGTAGCCACACACATCACACTGGCTTTTACTGTATATTTCATGCGATTACATTTGGCATATCCAGATCCAAGCAATCTACAATAGGATGAAATGAATGTCAACATTCACATTATTGGCGAACTCAGTTCATAGAAACAAGGAATTCAACCATTCTGTGGGTAAATCAAAAGTACCATTGGAATATTTTTCACTACCCCAATCATACACGCAAAAAGGGGCAACACCACCGTAGGGGCTGGTATGGGCGGCCGCCTCAGGTGGATGGAAAGTGTGCACCTAGTTTGAGTCGTCCAGGTTGGCCCAGGCTTGTTTTTTTTGTCCCAACACAGGAGAAAATGAAGAAAAACGTTTCAATTTGGATGGGCCAATAACGTAAGTGCAAGGCAGGCCCTATAGCAGGCTCGCAACCCAAATGAACGCCTCCCATATCGATCGACAGTAGGAAAAATCCCAATTCATTTGCTCCAGCCTCCAGTCTGGTTCGCTCCTAACCTGGCCGCCGCTGGATAGACCGAAACAGCACTTCCTCACGCCCTCGTTGGACGCTGGTCACCGGGCTTCAAGTGAATGGAAGGACAAGAAGACGAAGATCCAACCCTGGGTGTAGCCTGCATGGGAGGCAGCGGCGGCAGCATGGGCATGGGATCGAGCTTGCGCAAACGGACAATCGCAGCTTGCAAGAGCAGCATGCGCAACGAGCAGGTACATCACATCCCTGATTATACTAATTCAACTGTCAATTTCTGGCCAATAGTTAAACCTGACGGTGTTGTAAAACTGCTTGTATGTAGGAAATCTATGAGAAAATGAAACCAATTTCTGTTTATTTTATAACTCCCCCAATCAATACTGAACTGACTGAACCTGATGTATCTAATCAAGTTTTCGGTGAAAACATACAAGCTCATGTTGTTCTTGAGGCTGAAGTGTCTAATGAACAGTCTGCTAATGAAGGATTTGATGCAAACATTTTACATGCTCCTAGTGATGAACATATTGTCGTGGACTTAACACGGCAGATGTCCTAGGGAAAGGACTTAGGTGTGGAGCCATCGCAACTAGGTTATCTTAAAGGGGTTAATTGGGACAAAGGACACAGAGAGTTTATACTGGTTCGGCCCCTCACGGTGGAGGTAAAGGCTTACTCCAGTTTGGGGTTGTATTTCTTGTGTTTCGATGACCAGGGAGCGAATCCGCTTGACCTAGTTCTCGACTTGGTGTCTCCTGAGTCAACCCGCCACCGGGTCACCCCTTTATATACACAGGTTGATGCCCGTGACATCTGAGAGTCGATCGGCTCATACACAACATGTCCGGCTCGATGACTAACTAAACTTGCATTACAATATAAGTCATACATATGGCGGTTCATCCACTTGGGCCTCAAGTCGCCTCTGGTTCTTGGGCCGTCAATAGGCTTGCCATGATCCGCCATCTTCATCTTTAAGTAGTCAGTGGTATGACCCGGACCCTCCTGGGCGGGTTATACCCAATAGTTATATCCCCAACATTAGGCCCCGGGTTGATTTGAACTTGTTCACATCAATCTTCAGTACCCGACTTGTCAAAATTTTGCATCGTCCGTTGATAAATTTGTTGTAAGCCGCCACCACTTTAACCCGCCATGACGTCATTTCGCATTAATTCTGCATGAGCCCCGGAATATCTTAATAGATCCTTATCTTTTAATGAACATCTCAAAAATCGAGGCGTTCACATAGCCACATGATGATTTTGGCCACCTCGATTCCCGCGCATGCCTTGTATCCATCCTCTCATAAGTAGGAAGGGGGGGTCCTGGTCTTCATTCTTTCCCCTCACCTCATCGTCGTCCTGGTCTTCATTCTACACAATTCATCACAAGTAGGGGTGAGTTGTTCGGGGAGAGGGTGCCTTGGGCTGATCCGCTGTTCATGAAAACCCGGCAAGGGATTCTCGTCAGCAGGAGAAGTATCCTCGCAATAGAACCAGGTGTGTTTCCAATACTTGGGATGACTTGGAAGCTGAGCATAAAGAAACAGGGCATCTCTCCGCTGCTGAATTGAGACTCCACCAAGCTCTAAGCTGGGTCCATCGGTGAACTCGTTATGGCGGTTCAAATAAAAATACTCTTTGAAGAGTTTGACATTGGGCTCCTCTTGAAGGTATACTTTGCAGAAGACATGGAAATTGCAGATATTTGAGGCGGAGTTGGGTCCGATGTCTTGAGGATGAAGTTGAAAGAAATGCAGAACGTCACGGAAGAACTTTGACCCGGGCGATGAAAAAACCCGCTTCAGGTGATCAGTAAAAACAATAACCTCTTTATCCTGCGGCCGAGGTCTAGCTTCATCTGGGTTTGGAGCACGCCAGTGAAGGATATTTTTTGCTGGTAAAAAGCCTATCTTGACATATTCTTGAATCATTTATTCTGTGACAATGGATGGAACCCAGTCGCATGACGTGACTGTCTTAGTCATGATTGGGATGCACGACCTAAACAAGACGATTTAAGACATGGTTAGACCGTTGAACACCTGGCAGATTACAAATTATTGTTTAAACGCCGTGAAGACCTAATGGCTATGGATCTACGGTTCAGAGTATGAAGTAATCTATAAACCGGAGAACTGAATTATGAGGATAAATAAGCAAGCATGGTTAAGCCGGAGGATATTGCCGGGTTATACAAGTTATGAAGCGTATGATGGCGGCTTAAACAGGGCCTAATGTGGTATGGCGGGTCACGGTTTATGGTATAAGCTGCCATGGCAGTTATGGTGCTTCAGATCTATCAGTGAAATTTTTTACTAAGTGATGGACAAACATATTTCACAGACTGGAGCTATAATTTTGGATCTACGGCTGTCCGAAAAATGAGCTAAATCTTAAACCTAAGGTGGCGGCAGCAGAGAAGTGTGTATGCTCAGAGAAGATCGTATATGGAGAGGAAGTATTATGATATTAAGAACGAGTGCTAAATTGCTGCCTCACAAGGTTTGTACTATTTTCATATTGAAATAAGTGAAGAACGGCAAGAACACCGATGAACTACCCAAACCCAAGTATAGATCTGAGGCATGAGCAGAGGAGTACTTACGGATGCAGGTGAACAGCGGTGGCGCACCGACGTTCTCTGGTCTAATCAGGTTGATGCAGCGGATGGAGGTCGATGGCAGCAGAGCTTGGGTCTGCGGTGGAGTCGCGAGGAGGAAGACATTCATCACAAGTGTCACTCCGAAGATTATGGAGGACACCATGCGGGAGATAGAACTGCACATAAGGTATTGCAATCCGATTTCTATTGGCCTACTCTCTTCAAGGATGCCCGTAAGTTTCTCTTATCTTGTGATGAATGCCAAAGAATTGGTAATATTAGTAGACGTCAAGAAATTCCTATGAATTATTCACTTGTTATTGAACCATTTGATGTTTGGGGCTTTGATTATATGGGACCTTTTCCTGCCTCTAATGGATATACACATATTTTGGTTCTTTGTTGATTACGTTACTAAGTGGGTAGAAGCTATTCCAACTAGTAGTGTTGATCATAACACTTCTATTAAAATGCTTAAAGAAGTTATTTTTCCGAGGTTTGGAGTCCCTAGATATTTAATGGTGATGGTGGTTCACATTTTATTCATGGTGCTTTCCGTAAAATGCTTGCTAAGTATGATGTTAATCATAGAATTGCATCTCCTTATCACCCACAGTATAGTGGTCAAGTAGAATTGAGTAATAGAGAGCTCAAATTAATTTTGCAAAAGACTGTCAATAGGTCTAGAAAGAATTGGTCCAAGAAACTTGAGATGCATTATGGGCCTATAGAACTGCATATAAAAATCCTATGGGTATGTCTCCGTATAAAATGGTTTATGTAAAAGCATGTCACGTACCTGTCGAACTAGAACATAAGGCATATTGGGCTATTAAAGAGCTTAATTATGATTTCAAAGTTGCCGGTGAGAAGGGGTTATTTGATATTAGCTCACTTGATGAATGGAGAACCCAAGCTTATGAAAATGCCAAGTTGTTTAAAGAAAAAGTTAAAAGATGGCATGACAAAAGGATACAAAAGTGTGAGTTTATTGTAGGTGATTATGTATTGCTATACAACTCGCGTTTAAGATTTTTTGCAGGAAAACTTCTTTCTAAATGGGAAGGCCCCTACGTTATCGAGGAGGTCTATCATTCCGGTGCCATAAAAATCAACAACTTCGAAGGTACAAATCCGAAGGTGGTGAACGGCCAAAGAATCAAACATTGTATCTCACGTAATCCCATAAATGTTGAAACCAATGTTATTGAAACTGTAACCCCAGAGGAATACATAAGGGACACTTTCTGGAACGTTTCAGACTCCGAAAAGGAATAGGTATGTGGTACGGTAAGTAAACCGACTCCAAAACAGTTTTTAAGGCAATATTTCTCCGTTTTGGAATATTTAAAAAATAGAAAAATAAGAAGAAGTCCGGAAAGGACACGAGGGCCCCATGAGGGTGGAGGGCGCGCCCTACCCCCTGGGCGCGCCCCCCTACCTCGTGGGCACCTCGTGTGCCCTCTGGACTCCGTTTTCTTGCACGTTACGTATTTTGGTCGGTAAAAATTCATTATATATTCTACCGAAGGTTTTGACTCCTGTATCACGCAAATATCCTCTGTTCTTGTTTCGAGCTGTTTTCCTGATAGATCTGGATTATCATGACGTCCCCAAGTGCCTCCAAGGACAAGTTCTTCGAGAAGGTCATCAACCCATACCTCGCGAAGGTGCTGCGACACCCTCAAACCATTGAGATGCGTGATGGGTTGCTGCACATCCGCGATGTTGAGGGACCGAAGGGGACCACAAGCATGGAGACGAGGCTCGAAGCAATGGAGCAACAAGTTTTCAAGTGCCAGGGGATGGTGGAACATGGACTCGACTCCAACCACATGATGATCGCGGAGTTCACCAACAAACACAAGCTGGACGCTGACAACATCGGGGAGACCATCTTCAAGCTTCACGAGAAGATCGAGCACCTTCAAGCCCAAATTTATGACCTGCAAAACCAAAACTGTGAGTATGAATATAGATTCAAAAGGATGAGTTTGGCTGCAGATTTGAGGATCCCGGAGACTGGATCATCCTTCTATGATGGTGAGCCTATGCCTTGGAAGATGGACGATAAGCCCACATCATCCACAACACCTCCACCTTCTTCACCAGCAAAGGAAATATATTCGCATAGGTATGGGCACTCCCCTTGGCAACTGCCAAGCTTAGGGGAGGTGTCCCGGTATCGTATCACCATCACACTCCTATCTTTACCATTTTTCTTAGTTCGATCCTATTAGTAGTATCTTGATCTAGTAGAATAAAGTTTATGGCATGATCTAGTTTTGAGTTTTGCTTTATGATCTCTCTATGTAATCGAGTCCGTGAGGTATATATAATAAAGATTAGTGTTGAGTCAAGGCTTGATTATTTTGCCATGATTTTGAGTGAATAAAAGAAAAGAAAAGAAAAAGAGAATAAAAAGAAATAAAGAGTTCATATTGATCTTATTGAGAGTAATGACTTCATATAGAAAGAGTATGATGATTAAAAGTTGTTGGGAGTTGGCAAACATAGCTTTGGTCATCGTTGCAATTAATATGAAGTAATAAAGAAAGAGAGGTTTCACATATAAATATACTATCTTGACATCTTTTATGATTGGGAGCCCTCATTAAAATATGACATGCTAAAGAGTTGACGTTGGATAAGGAAGACAATGTAATGGGTTATGTTTTCTTATATCTGAGATAAAGTATATTGTCATGGATCATCCAACATGTTGAGCTTGCCTTTCCCCCTCATGCTAGCCAAATTCTTAGCACCACGTAGAGATACTACTTGTGCTTCCAAAAACCCTTAAACCAGTTTTGCCATGAGAGTCCACCATATCTACCTATGGACTGAGTAAGATCCTTCAAGTAAGTTGTCATCGGTGCAAGCAATAAAAATTGCTCTCTAAATAGGTATGATTGATTGGTGTGGAGGAAATAATCTTTATACGATCTTGTGATGTGGAAGAAATAAAAGTGACGGACTGCATAATAAAGTTTCATATCACAAGAGGCAGTATAAAGTGACGTTCTTTCGCATTAAGATTTTGTGCATCCAACCCTGAAAGCGCATGGCAACCTCTGCTTCCCTCTGCGAAGGGCCTATATTTTATTATTATCTTCTACCTATGCAAGAGTCATGGTGATCTTCACCTTTCCTTTTTACATTTTATCCTTGGGCAAGCACAGGGTGTTGGAAAGATCCTGATAGTTATATCTAATTGGATGTAAGTCAGCATGAGTTATTATTGTTGACATTACCCTTGAGGTAAAAGGTTGGGAGGCGAAACTATAAGCCCCTATCTTTCTTTGTGTCTGGCTAAAACTCCGTAACCACAAGTATTGCGTGAGTGTTAGCAATTAAGGAAGACTAAATGATAGTTGAGTATGTGGACTTGCTATAAAGCTCTGACACAGACTCTTTCTGATGTTATGATAAATTGCAATTGCTTCAATGACTGCGATTATAGTTTGTTAGTTCTCAATAAAGTTTCTGATTCATACTTTGCATTGTGAATATATTGTTACTTGAGCATAAGAAATCATATGACCATATACATATATGTTGCTGTTATGAAAGTAATCATAATGCCCTCATGTCCGTATTTTATTTTTATCAACACCTCTACCTCTAAACATGTGGACATATTTATCGTTATCAGCTTCTGCTTGAGGACAAGCAAGGTCTAAGCTTGGGGGAGTTGATACGTCCATTTTGCATCATGCTTTTATATCGATAGTTATTGCAATATGGGCTGTTATTACACGTTATGTCACAATACTTATGCCTATTCTCTCTTATTTTACAAGGTTTACATAAGGAGGGAGAATGCCGGCAACTGGAATTCTGGGCTGGAAAAGGAGCAAATATTAGAGACCTACAACTCCAAAAGTCCTGAAACTCCACGAAAGTCATTTTTGGAAATAATAAAAAATATTGAGCGGAAGAAGTACGCCAGAGGGGGACCCACCTGGCCACGAGGGTGGGGGGCGCGCCCTACCCCCAGGGCACGCCCCCTGCCTTGTGGGCCCCCTGTTGGCTCTCCGGTGGCTGTCTTCTGCTATATGAAGTCTTTCATTGAGGGAAAAATCATAAGCAACCTTTCGGGACGAGACTCCGCCGCCACGAGGCGGAACCTTGGCGGAACCAATCTAGGGCTCCGACAGAGCTGTTCTGCCAGGGACACTTCCCTCCGGGAGGGGGAAATCATCGCCATCGTCATCGCCAGTGCTCCTCTCATCGGGAGAGGGCAATCTCCATCAACATCTTCACCAGCACCATCTCCTCTCAAAACCCTAGTTCATCTCTTGTATCCAATTCTTGTCTCCAAGTCCGGGATTGGTACTAATAGGTTGCTAGTAGTGTTGATTACTCCTTGTAGTTGATGCTAGTTGGTTTATTTGGTGGAAGATCATATGTTCAGATCCTATATGCATATTAATACCCCTCTGATTATGAACATGAATATGCTTTGTGAGTAGTTACGTTTGTTCCCGAGGACATGGGAGAAGTCTTGCTATTAGTAGTCATGTGAATTTGGTATTAGATTCGATATTTTGATGAGATGTATGTTGTCTAGCCTCTAGTGGTGTTATGTGAACGTCGACTACATAAAACTTCACCATTATTTGGGCCTAGAGGAAGGCATTGGGAAGTAATAAGTAGATGATGGGTTGCTAGAGTGATGAAGCTTAAACCCTAGTTTATGCGTTGCTTCATAAGGGGCTGATTTGGATCCATATGTTTCATGCTATGGTTAGGTTTACCTTAATACTTTTGTTGTAGTTGCGGATGCTTGCAATAGAGGTTAATCATAAGTGGGATGCTTGTTCAAGTAAGAACAACACCCAAGCACCGGTCCACCCACATATCAAATTATCAAAGTACCAAACACGAATCATATGAACGTGATGAAAACTAGCTTGACGATATTCCCCTGTGTCCTCGGGAGCGCTTTCCTTTATATAAGAGTTTGTCCAGGCTTGTCCTTTGCTACAAAAAGGATTGGGCCACCTTGCTGCACTTTATTTACTTTTGTTACTTGTTGCTCGTTACAAATTATCCTATCACAAAACTATCCGTTACCACTTATTTCAGTACTTGCAGAGAATACCTTGCTGAAAACCGCTTATCATTTCCTTCTGCTCCTCGTTGGGTTCGACACACTTACTTATCGGAAGGACTACGATAGATCCCCTATACTTGTGGGTCATCAACGCGTCCGGCCCAAGAACGCTAGAGCTATTAGCAGTAGCGAGCTTGCACGAAGCACGTTGCTGCTACACTTGTATACCCGATGGCCTTGACGCACGCCATCTTGCTAAGTGTTAGTATGGCGCCTTATTAGTAGCGCCGGTCCCCGCGCTACTAATGTACCTAAAACCCGCGCTGCTGCTAGGCTTTTCCCTAGTAGTGTCTATATGGAAGTTTTTATTATACCCATCTTGAATGACCATCATATTAGGACTAAATTCATAACCAAAGCAAATTACCATGCTCTTTAAGACTCTCAAAACAATATAAGTGAAGCATGAGAGCTCATCTATTTCTTCAAAATAAAACCACCGCCATGCTCTAAAAGGATATAAGTGAAGCACTAGAGCAAATGACAAACTACTCCAAAAGATATAAGTGAAGATCAATGAGTAGTTGAACAATTATGTAACTATGTGAAGACTCACTAACATTTAAGAATTTCAGATCTTGGTATTTTATTCAAGCAGCAAGAAAAACAAAATAAAATAAAATGACGCTCCAAGCAGAACACATATCATGTGGTGAATAAAAATATAGCTCCAAGTAAAGTTACCGATGAACAAAGACGAAAGAGGGGATGCCTTCCGGGGCATCCCCAAGCTTAGGCTCTTTGTTATCCTTGAATATTACCTTGGGGCGCCTTGGGCATCCCCAAGCTTAGGGCCTTGCCACTCCTTATTCCATAGTCCATCGAATCTTTACCCAAAACTTGAAAACTTTACAGCACAAAACTCAACAGAAAACTCGTAAGCTCCGTTAGAATAAGAAAATAAATAACCACTTAGTTACTGTTGTGAACTCATTCTAAATTCATATTGGTGTAATATATACTGTATTCCAACTTCTCTATGGTTCATACCCTCCGATACTACTCGTAGATTCATCAAAATAAGCAAACAACACAATGAAAACAGAATCTGTCAAAAACAGAACAGTCTGTAGTAATCTGTATCATTCGAATACTTCTGTAACTCCAAAAATTCTGAAATAAATTGGTGGACCTGAGGAATTTGTCTATTAATCATCTTAAAAAATAATCAACCTAAAAGCACTCTCCAGTAAAAAAATGGCAGCTAATCTCGTGAGCGCTAAAGTTTCTGTTTTTTACAGCAAGATCGCAAGGACTTCACCCAAGTCTTCCCAAAGGTTCTACTTGGCACAAACACTAATTAAAACATAAAACCACATGTAACCAGAGGCTACATGAATTATTTATTACTAAACATAAGCAAAAGGAAAAGAACAAAAATAAAATTGGGTTGCCTCCCAACAAGCGCTAACGTTTAACGCCCCTAGCTAGCCATGATGATTTTGATGATGCTCACATAAAGGATAAGAATTGAAACATAAAGAGAGCATCACATTTAAGTCTAACCCACTTCCTATGCATAGGGATTTTGTGAGCAAACAACTTATGGGAACAATAATCAACTAGCATTGGAAGGCAAAACAAGCATAACTTTAAAACTTTAAGCACATAGAGAGGAAACTTGATATTATTGCAATTGCTACAAGCATATGTTCCTCCCTCATAATAATTTTCAGTAGCATCCTGAATGAATTCAACCATATAACCAGCACATAAAGCATTCTTTTCAGGATCTACAAGCATAGAAATTTTATTACTCCCCACATAAGCAAAATTCTTCTCATTCGGAATAGTGGGAGTATCATAAGAGACTCTAATACTATAAATTGTTTCCACATTAAAAGAGTAATGTTCAAAAAAAGGGTAATCATAATCATGACAAGTTTTATAAATATAATCATCACTACTTTTTATAGCATACATATCATCACAATAATTATCATAAGTAGCAACTTTGTTCTCATCATAATTGATTGAAACCTCTTCCAAGATAGTGGAATCATCACTAAATAAAGTCATGACCTCTCCAAATCCACTTTCGTATTTATCACAATAAGATTCAACATCCTCCAAAATAGTGGGATCATTACTTCCTAAAGTTGACACTCTTCAAAACCCACTTTCATCATTACCCCATGGGCGCGCCCAGGGGGTAGGGTGCGCCCCCCACCCTCGCGGGTGCCTCGGGACTCTTCTGGCCCATCTCCGGTGCTCTGTGGGCTTCTTCTGGTCCAAAAACGATCTCCATGGAATTTTAGCTCAATTGGACTTCATTTGGTTTTCCTTTTCCGCGATACTCAAAAACAAGGAAAAAACATAAACTGGCACTGGGCTCTAGGTTAATAGGTTAGTCCCAAAAATCATACAAAATAGCATATAAATGCATATAAAACATCCTAGATGGATAATATAATAGCATGGAACAATAAAAAATTATAGATATGTTGGAGACGTATCACCCGTGTATTTCACGCCTTTACGGTGCGTGATTAATGCGCCTGGTGTTGGTGCAACAAACCCTGGGTCTGTCGCCCAGACTGTGCACAGGCACGAGAACAAGCTCAAAGTACCAGCCCAAGTCAGAGTTCAAGGAGCCAAGAGATTCAAAGGACCAGCATGTAGATCAGAGAGACTAAGACCAAGCCAGAGAAGCAAGATATCACCAAGAGAAAGGCCTACTTTGCCGCGCAGGCGAGCCCGGCAAGGGGCGAGGCCACCCCCAGAAGCAAGCGACCAAAGCGCCCTGGTAGGGCCTGCCGGGGCTCACGGAAGCAAAACGACATCACCAACCACCCAACTACAAACCACGTCGTCAATCAGTGCGGTGTCAAGCCGCAAAGTTACTGAGTGGCAGTCATTCGCCACATGGATGCCTCTCCTTAGGGAGAAAACCCATAGATGACACCCGTCCTGCGACGTGTCAAGAGAACACTTGTGGAGCTGGCAACATAGCCCAGCAAGCCTTGCCGGGCAACCAGTGATGTGACACTAAGTGGTGCATTTAATGTGCCCTGTCAGCCCACAGAGTTATGTATGATAGCACTATTTGATGTCATATCAGTGCATAATGACTACTTTTCCATTGTGGTGTCCCCTTGATCTATAAAAGGAAGCCCATGGCAACCGTAGAAAGGGTTAAAAGGTTGGATAACTCACAACCCCATACGCGCGTTCTGGCTGCTGCCCCAATGCAACCCCTGCCGGGAAAATGTACTACGCTCCACCACCACCTTTTCCACCATGAATCCACCAGAGTAGGAGTAGGGTTTTACGCCTCACGGCGGCCCGGACCTGGGTAAATTTCTTGTGTGATACCTGCCGTGCTGCCCCACGCTCACCTCCTCTTTGTGCAACACATCGCCCCCTGCTCTCGGTGCAACAGATCCCAGGTATGTTGCCGAACTGTGCACATGCACAAGATCAAGACTGAAGCACCAGCTCAAGATAGGGATTGAAGGCCCAAGAGACTTGAAGAACCAACATGCAGCTCAGAGAGATCGAGATCAAGCCAAAAGAACAGAATAGTGGCAAGAGAAGGGCCTCCCTTGCTGGGAGGCGAGGCTGGCAAGGGGCCAGGCCACCACCAGAAACAAGCAACCAAGACTCCACGATAGCGCCTGCCGGGGCTTGCGGGGCCTAAACAACTCCACCAACCGCGCAAGTACGACCCATGTCATCAATCAGTGCGGTGTCAAACCGCAAGGTGATTAAGTGGCAGCATTTGCCACATGGTGGCCATATCCTACAAAAGAAACGCACAAGTGACACCCGTCCAGCGACGCGTCAAGAGAACAAATGCGGAGTTGGCAAGATAAGCCCGGCAGGCCTTGCCGGGTAGCTAGTGATGTGACACTGAGCAGTGCATTTAATGCACCCTGTCTGCCCGCAGAGTTAGGTATGATAGCACTGTTTGCAATCATATCGGTGGGTAATGACCGTTTTGCCATTGTGGTGACCCCTTGATCTATAAAAGGAGGCCCATGGCAATCGTAGGAGGGGGTTGGAGGATTGGAAACTTGACAAACCCCAACCACCATACGTTTGTGGTCACTATAGCCCTGAGGCAGGCCTTGCCGGGCAAGTGTACCACGCACCACCACGTTCATTTCCACCAACAATCCACCAAAGCAGGAGTAGAGTCTTACGCCTCGCGGCAGCCCGAACCTGGGTAAATTTCTTGTGTGCTCTCTGCCGTGCTGCCGCGCCCAGGTCTGCTCTTTGTGCAACGTGACGTCCCCTGCCGAACCATCAAGGGGCTGCTACCTCTTGAGCATGCGTTGGTTTTCCCTTGAAGAGTAAAGGGTGATGCAGCAAAGTAGCGTAAGTATTTCCCTCAGTTTTTGAGAACCAAGGTATCAATCCAGTAGGAGACTACACACAAATCGCCTAGTACCTGCACAAAACAATCAAGAACCTTGCAACCAACGCAATAAAGGGGTTGTCAATCCCTTCACGACCACTTGCAAAAGTGAGATCTGATAAAGATAATAAGATAAATATTTTTGGTATTTTTGTTGTATAGATTGGAAAGTAAAGATTGCAAAATAAATAGTAAACTTAGAATTATAGATCGTAAACTTATATGATGTAAAGTAGACCCGGCGGCCATAGGTTTCACTAGTGGCTTCTCTCAAGATAGCATAAATTACGGTGGGTGAACAAATTACTGCCAAGCAATTGATAGAAAAGTGCATAGTTATGAGAATATCTAGGCCTGATCATGAACATAGGCATCACGTCCGTGTCAAGTAGACCGAAACAATTCTGCATCTACTACTATTACTCCACACATAGACCGCTATCCAGCATGCATCTAGAGTATTAAGTTCATAAGAACGGAGTAACGCATTAGGCAAGATGACATGATGTAGAGGGATAAACTCAAGCAATATGATATAAACACCATCTTTTTATCCTCGATGGCAACAATACAATACGTGTCAGTTCCCTTTCTGTTACTGGGATCGAGTACCGCAAGGTTGAACCCAAAGCTAAGCACTTCTCCCATTGCAAGAAAGATCAATCTAGTAGGCCAAACTAAGCCAATAATTTGAAGAGACTTGCAAAGATATTAAATCATGCATATAAGAATTCAGAGAAGAATAAAATATTGTTCATAGATAATCTTGATCATAAACCTAGAATTCATCGGATCTCAGCAAACACGCCGCAAAAAGTATTACATCGAATAGAACTCCAAGAAGATCAAGGAGAACTTTGTATTGAGATCCAAAGAGAGAGAATAAGCCATCTAGCTAATAACTATGGACCCGAAGGTCTGTGCTAAACTACTCACACATAATCGGAGAGGCTATGGTGTTGATGTAGAAGCCCTCCATGATCGAATCCCCCTCCGGTAGATCGCCAGAAAAGGCCCCAAGATGGGATCTCACGGGTACAGAAGGTTGCGGCTGTGGAAAAGTCATTTCGTGGCTCCCCTGGATGTTTTCAGGGTATAAGGGTATATAGAGGCGAAAGAAGTAGGTCGGTGGAGCTACGAGGATCCCACGAGGGTAGGGGGCGTGCCTACCCCCCTGGGCGCGCCCTCTAGCCTCGTGGCCGCCTTGTTGCATCCTTGACATCCACTCCAAGCCTCTTGGATTGCGTTTGTTCCAAGAAAGATCCTCGTGAAGGTTTCGTTCCATTTGGACTCCGTTTGATATTCCTTTTCAACGAAACACTGAAATAGGCAAAAAAACAGCAATTTGCACTGGGCCTTGGGTTAATAGGTTAGTCCCAAAAAATATAAAAGAGCATATTAAAGCCCATTAAACATCCAAAACAAATAATATAATAGCGTGGAACAATCAAAAATTATAGATACATTGGAGACGTATCAAGCATCCCCAAGCTTAATTCCTGCTCGCCCTCAAGTAGGTAAATGATAAAAACAGAATTTTTGATGTGGAATGGTACCTAACATAATTTTCAATGTAATTTTATTTATTGTGGCATGAATGTTCAAATCCTAAAGATTCAACACAAAAGTTTAATATTGACATAAAAAATAATAATACTTCAAGCATACTAACTAAGCAATTATGTCTTCTCAAAATAACATGGCCAAAGAAAGCTCATCCCTACAAAATCATATAGTTTGGCTATGCTTCATTTTCGTCACACAAAATGCTCTCATCATGCACAACCCCGATGATAAGCCAATCAATTGTTTCATACTTTAGTATTTTCAAACCTTTTCAACTTTCACGCAATACATGGGCGTGAGCCATGGACATAGCACTATGGGTGGAATAGAATATGATGATGGAGGTTGTGTGGAGAAGACAAAAAGGGAGAAAGTCTCACATCGACGCGGCTAATCAACGGGCTGTGGAGATGCCCATCAATTGATGTCAATGCGAGGAGTAGGGATTGCCATGCAACGGATGCACTAGAGCTATAAATGTATGTGTCACATCCCTAGCCTTATCTTGCACTAGGCTAGCACTTGTCTGTTTGCATCATGTTTAAATTATTTTGAAACTTGAAATGGGGATGATAAACCCTAGCACCAAGATTAAATCAAATAGGATCAACCATAAAATATTTTCAATGAACCCAGAATGCTTTTCAGAAAAGTTCATCATTTTTGAATTGGTTTAGAACCTCTGCCAAAAATGGTGCACATTTTCTAGGCCACTCTGGATTTTTGAATTAATTCATTAAGTATTTGCATTTGGGCATTTAATTCCTATAAATATTTTAATTGCCCAAATAATACTGATAATGGTTGAGGGCTCTTGGAAATAATTTCATAAGTGCCCACAATTATTTTCAGCATTTTATCAAATGGTTTAGTATTTTTACTAAATCAAAACAAAATAGAAAAAAAATAGAAAACTGGAATAAAAAGAAGGACAGAACCTACCTAACTCACCTGTGTAGCCACCTGGTGGCCCAACAGGACCGGCCCAGCTAGGCCCAGCCCACCTCCTCCTCTCTCCTACTGTCTTCAACCTCCTGCTAGTGGGCAGGAGGGCGTGTGCCCGCGGCACGCCAGCACGCGCACGGCCGCCGACGGCCACCTCCTGCTTGCCGCTTCGCCCTGGACTTCTCTGGCATCGCCACACACCCCCCCGGGCCCCTCTCGCTCTCCCTCGCCTCATCCTCTCCCCTGCTCCCTCTCTCTCGCCCGGACCGAACGCGTCCGCCGCCGCCGACGTGCACCACCACGGCCACCACCTCCCCCTCGCTCCCCTGACTGGCTCAAGAGCTCCGCCGTGGACCCATACGCCATCTTCCCCGAGCCACTCGACGGGAAGAGCCCCGGAGCGCCGTCCTGGCGTCTTCTTCCTCCTCGGGCCACCGAGATCGCCGGCGACCTTCCGTCGTCACCAGCCCCTCCCCGAGCACGCCGAGGCCTCCGTTCAACTCGCTGTGAGCTCCTCTTCCTCTCCCCCTAGCTCCCGTGCTCGTTTGGCCTCCGTAGCCGCCGTTTCCACCTCACCCGAAAGCTCCCCACCGCTGGCCATGGCGCCGTCGTGGCTAGAGCCACAATAGCTCGAAGCCGAGCACACCACTGGGCTCAACACGGCTCCAGGAGCCCGTAGCGCCTGCTAGCTACTCCTGCCTTGCACCGTAGCACCAAACCGTCGTTGCCCGAGCTCTGGCCGCCGCCACGAGCTCGACTCCGGCGAGATCACCCCACCACAGCCTCTCTCTCTCTTGCTCCAATGGATGCGCGAGAGAGCCAGCTCTCCGTAGGTGGTCTCGGCCGCTAATTTGGTCGCCGGAGGGCAAAATCCGAGCCCCTTCGCCGTCTCGGCCTCGCCGGCGACTCAACGCCGACAGGTTTGACCTGTTCGACCCGGGGTTTGACCTCCCTGGGGTCAACACACGTGGGCCCAGAGCCCTGCTGATGTTAGTTAGTGCTAACTAATTTTTAGTTAACAAGCTGAGTCACTGGCATGTGGGCCATGCCCTAAATAACTTAGATTAGTATTTAACTTAGCACTAATCAACTCGGTTAAATAGCTGTGACACTGACCTAGGGGTCCCACCGGTCAGGTTTGACCTGGACCGCGCCTATTGACTTGATGACGTCACATTGATGTCATGCTGACGCAGTAAGTATTTTCTAGAATTAAAATAAATCAGAAAAGGTTTATAAATTTCAGAAAATGCTCTCAACTTCTAAAATTCATATAAAATCAACCGTAGCTCAGAATGAAATAATTCATATATGAAAAATGATCAGAAAAATCCAATCTATCCATCTGTACCACTTTCATGCATGTTAGATCAACTTATACCTGCTGATCAGGTCAAATCCATTAAATGGCATTTGAATTTTACATATGGAGTTTGAATTTGAACCCTTGGTTCAAACCAACTTCATTTAATATGGTTGCTAGTTGCATTAGCTCAATCAACAGCATATTGCCATGACATTATCATGCATCATATTTGTTGCATTGCATTGATTGTGTTCTTCCTTGTTTGCCGGTGTTTGTCCTCTCCCGATAGACGTGGTTCCGACGATGAGTTCGATGACACCGATGAAGAGCTATAATATCTTCAGGAGTGCCAGGCAAGCAAAACCCCCTTGTTCATTCTGATATAATCCCACTCTCTCGCTCTGCTCTCTTTTACTGCATTAGGACAACAACGATTCATCTGTTACTTGCTGCGGTAGCTGAACCCCTTTATCCTCTCGTGATGACCTGTAATTCCACAAGAAATAGATGAAACCCACCGGCATGAGTAGGAGTTGTTTGAGCCCTGTTGTGCCTACTCATTCATGCTTGTTTGTCATGCCTTCTACTGCTTAGAGTTGAGTTAGGTCTGATTCATCGGGGATGAATCGGAGGTGTGTAAACTTGTCCTACTGTGTGTGAGCTAAGTGTGTGAACACGATTTGGTAAAGGTAGCGGTGAGAGGCCATGTAGGAGTACATGGTGGGTTGTCTCATTGAAGCCGCCCTCGTGAACTGGGTTACGTGTTTGTGATCCATGAAACAGTTACTACCACGCATTGGGCCCGAAACCAATGGACCCTCTCGACTTATTAACTGCCCTTGCCTCTGTCCAGGAGTTGCAACTAGTTTCTGGTGTTTGTAGGATGTGTTGGAGGCCGTGCGTAGCGCTGACCCTAGGGGTGGGCTATGATGCGGTAGATACACCGTGGAACGGCGTACCGGGCGCCCGTTTGGTGTCTCGGGAACCCTGCACACATCGTTTGGGGCTGTGAGCAAAACTCCAGCCGGATCTCCTCGCGGATGGAACCCGAATAGGTGATAAACCTGGACTAGAGATTTGTGTGGTTAGTCAGGTCATGGCCGACTCCCTCGCCAGGCTTCCGCTTGAAGGTTCCCGAGATACACGACGTGTACATGGTGGTAAGTGGCGAGAGCGTGTGTGAAGAAGTACACCCCTGCAGGGTTATAAATGATCTATTCGAATAGCCGTGTCCACGGTAAAGGACTTCTGGGTTGCCTATAACAGTTCATAGACAAGTGAAAGTGGATACTCTAAAATACGCAAGATAAGCATGAGTGCTATGGATGGCGTTCTCGTAGGAAGTCGGGATCGAATCCATAGTGGTGTATTGATTGGTGAATATGTGGACTCGTGTGCGCCACCTCAAAAGAGTTACTTGCAACAGTAGTTCAGGGATAGCCACCGAGTCAAAGCTGGCTTTGCAGTCAAACTCCACCACCCCTTTGTTGATAATGATGCATATGTAGTTAGTTACGATGTAAGTCTTGCTGAGTACATTTGTACTCACGCTTTGCTTATTTTATGTTTTGCGAGAGACGCCGGCCTCGCTAGTAGTTAATACCGACTTCGGCGTTTAGCTTGTTACCTCAGCTATGATATTGTGCCCTCGGCAGGATCTGGTGGATAGTCAGGCTTCCCAGCCTTTTTCATTTATAGATGTCTGTACTCAGACATGATAAGCTTCCGTGTGTGCTTTGACTTGTATGCTCTGAATGTTGGGTCATGAGACCCATGTTTGTAATATCTCGCTCCTCGGAGCCTAATGAATAAATACTAGAGTCGTAGAGTTATGTTGTGATGCCATGTTGTATTTACACATATCGAGCATATTGTGTGTATGTTTGAAATGCTTGGTATGTGTGGGATCCGACAATCTAGTTGTTTATCCTTGGCAGCCTCACATACGGGAAATGTAGTCTAGTGCGCCCCGGGCGATAGTAGTCCGCCATGCCCGGTTCACCGGAGTCCTCGCTAGCCCAAAGACTACCGCTCCGACACTTGACTGGCCGGCATGTGTTTCACTTCATTCCTGTGTCTGTCCTTCGGGAAATGTCACGCTACGACATCCGGAGTCCTGCCTAGCCTGCTACAGCCCGGGTTACCGGAGTCCTGTTAGCCCAGTGCTACAGCCCGGATTCATACGTTGATGACCGACATGCTCGATGTGGTTCATGTATGCATGTCCCCATGGGTTAGCGCCGCTTTGGGTTCACGACTAGCCATGCCGGCCCGGGTTCTCTGTCATGTGGATGCTAGCGACACTATCATATACGTGAGCCAAAAGGCTAAACGGTCCCGGGCCATGGTAAGGCGACACCCGTGGGAATACCGTGCGTGAGGCCGCAAAGTGATATGAGGTGTTACCGGCTAGGTCGATGTGACTTGGAATCGGGGTCCTGACAGTATGAAAGCTCAACAAAATAAACTAAGTGGGTGTGCATCCAACTTTCTTGCTCATGAAGACATAGGGCATTTGAGGAAGCCCATGTCGGCGTCCTGGGAATGGGGGTCCCCAGACATGCTCGTCATGCTCCACAAGCAGTGTGGCTCGCCAGCCGCCCCAGACGACCCATCTTCACCAGCAAACACTCAAGACCCTCGCGAGGGGCCAAGCCTCGCGAGGCGGACGACACAAGACCTCCTCAGGGGCTGTCTCACCAGGCCAGCTTGCGAGGGGCGGAGAGATCAAGGCAAGGGACACCTCGCGAGGTTCCTATGACGCAAGCCATGACGACTGGAGCCAGGCGGGGCGCCAGCACGCGCAGTGTCCTTGCTTCCTCTTTGGTGCTAAAGGGGCAAGCACATGCGAGGAGTCCCAGGGCATCAGGCAAAGGTTTCCATATCGATGCAACGACACCAAGACCAGAAGGACGGCAGGACGGAGGTCACCGTGGAGCCCAAGATGGTGTCACCACCAGAGCCTTTGGCAGGTGAAGGATAACTTGTACTAGTTGTCTCCCTTTGAATTTGGGCGTTGTTGGATCCCTTCCCTCTCAATATTTGGGGAGAGGGCCAGGGCCTCTATAAATAGGACTAGCCACCACCATAGGAGGCATCTTGATCTCATCTTGGATCAGAGCCATTCCACACACAAGTTCACCAAGCACAAGAGCACCTCTCCTCAGGAGGCTGTTCTTCCCTTATAACTGTTCATCCTCAGCCCAAGAGGCAATCCACCACACCACACTGGAGTAGGGTATTACACCACATCAGTGGCCCGTACCATTATAAACTCTTGTGTATCTCTTTCAGCGGGTTCGACGCGCTAAGCTTTGAGATCGCGGTGAGGGTGAGGGCGTGATTAGGTAGGGAGAGATCTTCGTGTGCACCCCGGTGTTCGAACCTCAAGGGTTTTGCCGGAACCTGTAATCCGAGAGCCCATTGTTGGAATATACAAGCCAAGTTCTATAATGAAAAATTCCCACTAGTATATGAAAGTGACAATATAAGAGACTCTCTATCATGAAGATCATGGTGCTACTTTGAAGCACAAGTGTGGAAAAAAGCATAGTAGCATTGTCCCTTCTCTCTTTTTCTCTCATTTTTTTGGGCCTCTTTTTTTGGCCTTTCTCTTTTTTTTGTCCTTTCCTTTTTTTGGCCTTTCTCTTTTTTTTCCTCACACGGGACACTGCTCTAATAGTGATAATCATCACACTTCTACTTATTTACAACTCGAGGATTACAACTCGATACTAGAACAAAATATGACTCTATATGAGTGCCTCCGGCGGTGTACCGAGATAATGAAACAAGAGTGACATGTATGAAAAACTATGCATGGTGGACTTGCCACAAATACGATGTTAACTACATGATCATGCAAGGCAATATGACAATGACGAAGCGTTTCATAATAAACGGAATGGTGGAATGTTGCATGGCAATATATCTCGGAATGGCTATGGAAATGCCATAATAGGTAGGTATGGTAGCTGTTTTGAGGAAGACATAAGGAGGTTTATGTGTGATAGAGCGTATCATATCACGGGGTTTGGATGCACCGGCGAAGTTTGCACCATCTCTCGAGGTGAGAAAGGGCAATGCACGGTACCGAGGAGGCTAGCAATGATGGAAGGGTGAGAGTGCCTATAATCCATGGACTCAACATTAGTCATAAAGAACTCACATACTTATTGCAAAAATCTACAAGTCATCAAAACCAAGCACTACGTGCATGCTCCTAGGGGGATAGATTGGTAGGAAAAGACCATCGCTCATCCCCGACCGCCACTCATAAGGAGGACAATCAAAGAAACACCTCATGCTTCAAAATTGTCACACAAAGTTTACCATACGAGCATGATACGGGACTTGCAAGCTCGAACACAAGTATTTCTCAAATTCACAATTACTCGACTAGCATGACTCTAATATACCATCTTCATATCTCAAAACAATCATCAAGTATCAAACTTCTCATAGTATTCAATGCACTCTATATGGAAGTTTTATTATACCCATCTTGGATGCCTATCATATTAGGACTAATTTTATAGCCAAAGGAAATTACCATGCTGTTCTAAAAGACTCTCAAAATAATATAAGTGAAGCATGAGAGATCAATAATTTCTGTAAAATAAAACCACCACCGTGCTCTAAAAAGATATAAGTGAAGCACTAGCGCAAAAATTATCTAGCTCAAAAGATATAAGAGAAGCACATAGAGTATTTTAATAAATTCCAATTCATGTGTGTCTCTCCCAAAAGGTGCGTACAACAATGATGATTGTGGTAAACTAAAAAGCAAAGACTCAAGTCATACAAGACGCTTCAAGCAAAACACATATCATGTGGTGAATAAAAATATCACCTCAAGTAAAGTTACCGATAGACGAAAATGAAAGAGGGGATGCCTTCCGGGGCATCCCCAAGCTTAGGCTTTTGGTTGTCCTTGAATTTTACCTTGGGGTGCCTTGGGCATCCCCAAGCTTAGGCTCTTTCCACTCCTTATTCCATAATCCATCAAATCTTTACCCAAAAACTTGAAAACTTCACAACACAAAACTCAAACAGAAAACCTCATGAGCTCCGTTAGTGTAAGAAAACAAACCAATACTTTAAGGTACTGTAATGAACTCATTCTTTATTTATATTGGTGTTAAACCTAATGTATTCCAACTTATATGTGGTTCATACCCCCTGATACTAGCCATAGATTCATCAAAATAAGCAAACAACACATGAAAAACATAATCTGTCAAAATGTAACAGATGTCATGTAATCTGATTTGTTCAATACTTCGAACTCCAAAAATTCTGAAAAACTAGGACAACCTGGATAATTTGTATATTGATGTACTGCAAAATGAATTGGTATTTTACCACGTTCTGGTGAGTTTTAACAATTATTTTCGTGAGCGTAAAGTTTCTGTCTTTTTCAGCAAGATCAAACAACTATCACCCAAGAAGATCCTATTGGTTCTACTTGGCACAAACACTAATTAAAACATAAAAAAACATCCAAACAGAGGCTAGATGAATTATTTATTACTAAACAGGAACAAAAAGCAAGGAACGAAAAATAAAATTGGGTTGCCTCCCAACAAGCGCTATCGTTTAACGCCCCTAGCTAGGCATAAAACAAGAATATATCTAGGTATTGCCATAATAATTATAGGGCAAATCGCGAAAACTCATCTCATATTCCCTACGCTCAGCAGCAAGTTTTCTTTGAGGCAAGCAAAAGTAATCAAAAGGGCTAAATTTAATGGGACAGAAGTCCCCAAGATCAAGCTCAGGAGGTATTGGTTCCTCCTTTGGCCCCTCAAATTGCACTACTAATTCATCATTATAAGAATTCTTTTGGCAAAAAGTCATGAGACTTTGTTCAAGAGAAAAACCTAGCCCGTTGTTCTGAATAGCAAAATTATCATTAAGCTTAGAAATTTTATTGACTAGAACATCGGTAGGAACCTTCTTTCCAAGGTTTTCATTATAAGGAACATGATCTAAAGATTGTAAACGCATTATATCTTCCTGATAAAAAAGGATAGCCTCTAGGGGTGGACGGCCAGCATCCACCCTATAATGGGCAAACATTTCTTTGGGTTCTTTCATAATAAATCTGAAGACATGTGCCAAAAACATAGTAGCTGCACGTTTGACAGAAGAATGCTCAATATTGGAAAATTCTAGGAAAATCCTTTGTATGCAAGGATGCATATGCATAAATTGTCTTTCAAGTTCAACTATGAGCAAAGATGTAGCATCCGCAAGACTACTAGTTCAATGAAGAATTGACCCTCCCATAGTGGGCAAATCACCGACACAAGTAAAGAAATCTTGAATAACTCCTTTTCCAATGATATTACCACTACCGATATGAAACTTTTTAGTGTGTAGAATAGTAGATTCTTCATGAGGATTACCAAAAGCATCAAGGTTTCCACCATTGTTACTATTATCCTTTTCAATGATAACCTCCCCAGCTTCAGACATGATGGCAACAAATCGCACAAAGAGCGAACACACAAAAGGTAAGCAGAAAGAAGCAAACGGAAAAGGGCGAATAAAACGGCAAGGGTGATGCGGGGGAGAGGAAAACAAGAGGCAAATGGAAAATAATGTAATACGAGGGAGAAGAGTTTGTGATGGGTACTTGGTATGTCTTGAATTGTGCGTAGATCTCCCGAGCAACGGCACCAGAAATCCTTCTTCCTACCTCTTGAGCATGCATTGGTTTTCCCTTGAAGAGGAAAGGGTGATGCAGCAAAGTAGCATAAGTATTTCCCTCAGTTTTTGAGAACCAAGGTATCAATCCAAAGAGGAGACTACACGCAAATCGCCTAGTACCTGCACAAACAATCAAGAACCTTGCAACCAACGCGATAAAGGGGTTGTCAATCCCTTCACGGCTACTTGTAAAAGTGAGATCTGATAAAGATAATAAGATAAATATTTTTGGTATTTTTTTGTATAGATTGGAAAGTAAAGATTGCAAAATAAATAGTAAACTTAGAATTATAGATCGTAAACTTATATGATGTAAAGTAGACCCGGCGGCCATAGGTTTCACTAGTGGCTTCTCTCAAGATAGCATAAATTACGGTGGTTGAACAAATTACTACCGAGCAATTGATAGAAAAGCGCATAATTATGAGAATATCTAGGCATGATCATGAACATAGGCATCACGTCCGTGTCAAGTAGACCGAAATGATTCTGCATATACTACTATTACTCCACACATCGACCGCTATACAACATGCATCTAGAGTATTAAGTTCATAAGAACGGAGTAACGCATTAGGCAAGATGACATGATGTAGAGGGATAAAGTCAAACAATGTGATATAAACCCCATCATTTTATCCTCGATGGCAACAATACAATACGTGTCGGTTCCCTTTCTGTCACTGGGATCGAGCACCGCAAGATTGAACCCAAAGCTAAGCACTTCTCCCATTGCAAGAAAGATCAATCTAGTAGGCCAAAATAAACCGATAATTCGAAGAGACTTGCAAAGATATAAAATCTTGCATATAAGAATTTAGAGAAGAATCAAATATTTTTCATTGACAATCTTCGTCATAAACCCACAATTCATTGGATCTCGGCAAACACACCGCAAAAAGTATTACATCGAATAGAACTCCAAGAAGATCGAGGAGAACTTTTATTGAGATCAAAAGAGAGAGAAGAAGCCATCTAGCTAATAAGTATGGACCCGAAGGTTTGTGGTAAACTACTCACACATCATCGGAGAGGCTATGTTGCTGATGTAGAAGCCCTCCATGCTCGAATCCCCCTCCGGCAGATCACCGGAAAAGGCCCCAAGATGGGATCTCAGGGGTACAGAAGGTTGCGGTGGTGGAAAAGTGGTTTGGTGGCTCCCTTGGATGTTTTTAGGGTATAAGAGTATATATAGGCGAAAGAAGTACGTCGGTGGAGCTACGAGGGGCCCACGAGGGTGGGGGCGCGCCTACCCCCCTGGGCGCGCCCTCCTGCCTTGTGGCGGCCTTGTTGCTTCCTTGACGTCCACTCCAAGTCCCTTGGATTGCGTTTGTTCCAAGTATGATCCTCGCGAAGGTTTCGTTCCGTTTGGACTAAGTTTGATATTCCTTTTCTACGAAACACTAAAATAGGCAAAAAAAACAACAATTTGCACTAGGCCTTCGGTTGATAGGTTAGTCCCAAAAATAATATAAAAGAGCATATTAAAGCCCATTAAACATCCAAAACAGATAATATAATAGCATGGAACAATCAAAAATTATAGATACGTTGGAGAGTATCAGGGGCGCCCGCTCCCATAGGTGGCCGCCGATACCCCGCGACATCTTTGGCGCGCCAGGTAGGGGGCTCGCTTGTACAAACCTGAAAGCGTGTGCAGCGCGTCATCTTCATCGCCATCTTCGTCTTGGATGAAGCCATCGACCATGGCCCCAAGAAGAAGAAGTCCGACCCTTCGGCCCAGCCATCTACCTAGAAGGCTCCGCCGCCTGTGGCCTCAGGTGCCGTGGTGGATGCGGGGACAAGTGAGGACGTGAGCGCTGTTGGGGGCGTGGTAGGAGCAGGTGGCGCCATCGCCACTCCCCCTGCGGCCGACACGGGGGCTGAAGGCGTTGGAGGAGAATAGCTTCAGCAGCGTGTCGACGGTCAAGCTCTGCAAGGTACGGACGGGAGGGTGACTCTGCTTACATCCCTCCTCCCACCGACGGGCGCAACCACACCAACAGCGCTCGGTCCGGGATGAGCCACCATCCTCCGACCGTCCCGGCCACTGGGGTGGTCAGGGCACGTTTGTCTCCTCCCGGGCGAGCTGACCCAACCACTGCACCTGACGGGGCCATGGACCCTCGAGTGCCATCACCGCGCAACCCCGCTGCCCAGGTGGCCGCCCAACCGCAGCCACGGAGGCTATGGCGCAGGCCCAGCTGCTACTAAGGTTCCCACCAGCAGCCGAGCAAATGGATGAATGGTGTGCCACCATCCAGAGTCTGCTCGGTTTCGCTGAGGCTGGGGGCTCGCGGTGCGCTGGCCCGCCACGACCTCCCCAAGTGACGATGACTGCTCGTACTACTGGCCGAACGGAGGGGGCTGTCCCCACCGTGCAGTCCCCACCACGGCAACAGGTGTGGGCGTAGCAAGATCAAGATCCCGACGACGTGTTGATGGCCTCTTCCGTCACTCGAGCACATCCGGGCCAACGGTGAACCCCGGAGGATAGGCGGCAGGGAGACGCGCGCGTCATCGTGGGGAGGCCTCTCGACGACCCCCACCCGACCGACGCGTGCGGCGGCCTCAACGTCGACGAGCCTGTGTTCGGTGTTGGCGGGTGCCGAGCTTTCGAGGTCAGCTGCCCTGCCTTTACACACGAGCTGCGGCAAGTCTGTTGGCCGTCCGTCCGGACGTTCAAGCTGGAGATACCCGAGGAGTACGATGGGAGATTGAACTCGACAGAGTTCCTGAGCATCTACACCATCGCTGTTCAGGTTGCCGGGGGAAGAGACGATAAGGTGTTCGCCAACTACTTTCCGTTGGCTCTCAAGTCCAACGTGAGATCTTGGCTCATGCACCTGCCAGAGAACTCCATTTCATGATGGGCAGACCTGTGCCACGAGTTCATCGGTGCCTTAACTGGTGGCCACTAGGAGCCCGTCAGGCCTAGTGACCTAAAGCTTCTCCAGCAGAAAGGAGGAGAAACTCTCCGTAAGTATTTACAAAGATTCAGTAAAGTTCATAGGAATATTCCGAATATCCATCCAGCAGCTGTTATAGCAGCCTTCCAGTCCAATGTGTGCAACTGTCACATTCAGTCTAAGATGAATGTGCGGTTGCCCAAGACTATGAAGGAGCTGTACATATTAGTGGATAAGTGTGCTCGGATGGAGGAAGGAAGGAAGTTGCCCGGGGAGGAGGATTGCATCAATGTTGATTCGGAGGAAGAAGATGAATCAACTAGTCAAAGGAAGGGCAAGAAGCACAACAAGAACCCAAGAGATAAGAGAGTGATGAGTGTGGAAGGTTCTGGCATGCCTAGTACCAGCAAGAAGGCCAAGGCTGACGCCCCCGGCAAGGAAATTGCCGCGTGCACTACCTGCCGGGAAGCCGCTGCCACGGAGAAAGCCGGGAAAGGTGATGGGCCGTACTGCAAGATCCACTAGACCAAGGGCCACGACCTCCATGAATGTTATCAAGTTGAGCAGCTTGTCAAGAGACAGAGAGCAGAGTATGATAAGCCTGATAAGGAGAAAGGTCAGAATGCTGCTGGCAGAAAGGGGCGAGGCGGTGAAGCAAACTGTCCCGTCAAATCCTGTCGGAACCAAGGAAAACCTGCCAGAGGCCAAGGGAAGGAAACCTGTGATGATTTGAGTGGTGGAGGGAATGAAGAGGAAACCAGTGAGCAGGAATTTTAGAGGGCCATCGACGCCCTATGAATTGATGGAGGTGCGTCTTTGCACTCCTCCCATCGCCAACTCAAGTGGTGGGCACGAGAGGTCAATGCTGTGGAGCCAGCGCCAGAGGCCCGGAAGCCGCTCAAATGGTCCCACACGCCCATTATCTTTGATGAGGAGGACCACCCTTGACGCACCACCGCGGTAGGGTGTTCGCCATTGTTGGTCTCCCCAACAATTCGCAACCTCAAGGTCACAAAGATGTTAGTGGATGGCGGGGCCGGGTTGAATCTGATTTCTCCAGCAGTTATCAACAAGCTTCAGATAGGAGAAGAAGAGCTGGTGGTTACCGGCACGTTTCAAAGAGTCAATCCCGCCAGGAGCCGTCCCAAGGGAAAGATTACGTTGCCGGTGACATTTGGGGGAGAGCTGAACTACAGGACTGAGAAAATTGTGTTTGATGTGGTTGAGCTCCCCCTGCCGTATAATGGTATTCTGGGACGACCAGCCTTGGCCAAGTTCATGGCAGCATCCCACCATGCCTACAACACTTTGAAGATGCCTGGGCCTTTGGGAGTCATCACCATCCCATCAGATGAGAAGGATGCGATTATCTGTGTGGACATGATGTATCGGGATGCCGTCGCAGCAGAGGCTGCGGCAGCATCGGTCCCCGCCAAGGAAAGCAAAGGAAAGAAGAAGGATTATAGGACCTCCGGTAAGGAGTCTGGGAAACGTGCCCCCTCCAAGTGCACGGCACCAATTGACGACATGCCGGAGCATTCCAACAGCAAGAGATCCAAGGTTGCAGCACCCCAAGTGAAGAAGGTCCTGGCAGGGCTAGCTGGTGTTGATGGTACTTTCACCATCAGCGCCACCCTTGGCGACAAATAGGAAAGCATGCTTGTTGCCTTCCTGCGGGCAAATATCGATGTGTTTGTCTCGCAACCATCTGATATCTCTAGTGTTCCCAGGGAGGTAATCAAGCACCACCTTGCTGTCTGCCCACATGCCCGACCCGTCAAGCAGAAAGTTAGGAAGCAAGCCTTGGAGCGACAACAGTTCATTGCCGAGGAAATCAAGAAGTTAGAGGCACCTGGATTTGTCAGAGGAGCACTGCACCCAACATGGTTGGCAAACCCAGTGGTAGTTTGGAAGGCGAATTGGAAATGGAGGCTTTGCATTGATTTCACATATCTCAATAAGGCTTGCCCAAAGGACCCATTCCCCTTGCCGCGCATCGATCATATTGTGGATTCCACTTCTGGGTGCGATCTGCTCTCCTTTTTGGATGCTTACTCCGGATATCACTAGATCTTCATGTCCAAACAAGATGAGGAGAAAACATCATTCATCACTCCATGTGGTACATACTATTTTATCTGCATGCCTTTCGGATTGAAGAGTGCCGGGTCAACTTTTGCAAGAGCAGTCCAGATTGGTTTTGAGCCACAACTACACAGAAACATAGAAGCCTATATGGATGACATTGTGGTCAAGACCAAGGATAAGTCCACCCTTATCGAGGATTTGGAGGAAACATTTGCTAATTTGTGCAAGATCAACCTGAAGCTTAACCCGGAGAAGTGCGTATTCAGTGTTCCCTCTGGCAAGCTACTTGGATTTTTAGTGTCCCACCGAGGGATCGAAGACAACCCCGACAAGATCAAGGCCATTGAGCAGATCCAAGCACCAAGGACAGTCAAGGATGTAAGGCATTTGATGGGATGCGTTGCCGCGCTGAGCAGATTTATCTCCAAACCTGATGAGCGCGCCCTGCTATTCTTCAAAATTTTAAAGAGGGCAGGACCAGTGAAATGGACCCTAGAAGCAAATACAGCCTTGCAAGAGTTGAAGGCTTACCTGTCATCTGTGCCTACTTTGGTTGCGCCCAAACCCCAAGAGCTGCTGTTGCTCTACTTGGCGGCAACCAACCAAGTGGTTAGTGCAGCTTTGGTAGAACAGCGGGAAGCAGAAGATGCGGAAAGTGGCCAGATGACGGCGGAGTCAGCAGAGGAACAAGACTGCAGTACACATGGCAATGAGAGCAGCCCCAAGGATGCAACAAGGAAGAAAGTGGTGCAGCGCCCAGTTTACTTCGTCAACTCCTTGGTACTCTAGTGTGAAGAAGTTGATCTTTAGCCTCATCATGGCCTCAAGGAAACCGCGCCACTACTTCCAAGCCCATGAAATCACGGTTGTTACTCGTTTTCCGTTGCAGAGCACACTCCGAAACCCTGAGGCTACTGGCCAAATAGTGGAGTGGGCTTTGGAGTTATCCAGCTTTGGTTTGAAGTTTGAGAGCACTTCAACCATTCAAAGCAGGGCATTGGCAGAGTTTATTGCAGAATGAACGCCAACCCCTAATGAGGAAGTAACAGAAATAGTTCTCCTCGGCAAGGAATCACCCCAAGAATGGATTATGTATTTTGATGGTGCTTTTTCCCTACAAGGTGCAGGAGCTGGCGTGCTTCTTGTTGCCCCCTCCGGGGAGCACCTGAAGTACGTCATCCAAATGCACTTTGCCCGGGAAGAAGCCACCAACAATACAGCTGAGTATGAAGGGCTTCTTGTCGGACTCAGGATTACAACAGAATTGGGAATCAAGAAGCTGATCATTCAAGGAGATTCACAGTTAGTGGTGAGTCAAGTCAACAAGGCTTACCAATGCCCATTGATGGAAGCATACATTGAGGAAGTAAGGAGGTTAGAGGAGCGCTTTGACGGGTTGCAAACAAAGCACATACCCCGTGCAGAAAACTGCATGGCTGATCACTTGTCAAAGTGTGCTGTACAGAAGATTCCTGTGGAACCAGGAACTTTTGTTATCCACCTCTCTCAACCCTCCGTATCACCAACCACAATGGCCCGGAAAAGGAGAAAGTTGGACTACGGTAAGCCTCTCCTGATTGAACCTTCCGCTCCCGGCAGAGACCATGCCAGAAACAACTCCTCACATCCTACCGGACCACCCCCTCCAGCCGGGACTATGGACCCCGCGAACGAGGCTAGTGCTCCCGCTGTCGAGGAGGTGCCGCTAGTCCTCATTGCCGAGCCTCATGCTCCAACTTGGGCAAGGCACATCGTCCGCTTCCTCCAAACCGGAGAACTCCCCGGTGGCCCAGATGAAGCTGAGAAAGTAGCCCGGAGGGCCAGTATGTATCAGTTTGTCGATGACACTCTATATAGAAGGAGGCCCAACGGTGAGTATTTGAAGTGTGTCTGCCGGGAGGACGGAAAGGAACTGCTGGCTGAGATTCATAGAGGAATGTGCGAATCACACATTGGATCAAGGGCATTAGTTGGGAAAGCATTCCGGCAAGGATTTTATTGGCCCACAGCCCTCCAAGATGTAGTTGAGCTCGTCACGACATGTGAAGCTTGTCAGTTCCATTCCAAGAAAATACACCTACCTTCCCAAGCTCTTCAGACAATCCCTCTGTCATGGCCATTTTTGGTCTGGGGGCTCGATATCCTCGACCCCTTCCCCCGAGCAATCGGGGGCTTTGAATTTTTGTTCGTCGCCATCGACAAGTTTACAAAGTGGCCGGAAGTGACTGCCACGAGGAAGGTGACTGCTCAGTCAGCTATCAAGTTCGTGAAAGAATTGGTGTGTCGTTTTGAAGTTCCAGCAAGGATCATCACTGATAATGGCACCCAATTCATGAGCCACGCCTTCATGCAATATGTTCAAACCCTCGGATGCAAGATCTCATTTGCCTCTATGGCACATCCCCGGAGCAATGGACAAGCTGAGAGGGAAAACGCTGAAGTGCTTCATGGACTCAAGACAAGGACTTTCGATACGCTATAGAAGCACGGCAGGCGGTGGATCGAGGAGCTGCCGGTAGTTGTCTTGTCCATCAGAATGACACCTAATCAAGCTACCGGGCATACTCCATTCTCCCTGGTCTATGGGGCAGAAGTAGTTATCTCTACAGAACTCATTTACGGGTCTCCTCGGGTGCTTGCCTACAATGAAGTAGAGCAAGATCAGCACCGGTGTGACGACGCTGTGCTACTAGAGGAGAACTATCTCCGGGCCGCTACGCGTGCTGCACGCTATCAGCAAGCCCTGTGTCACTATCACAGCCACAGGGTTTGTGCCCGGTGTTTTGAGGAAGGTGACCTTGTCCTTAGGCACGTTCAGTCCGCCAAGGGTACACACAAGTTATCACCGAAGTGGGAAGGCCCTTACCGGGTAGTACGATTCTCTAGACCTGGCGTAGTCCGTCTGGAGATAGGAGATGGAACACCGTTGTAAAACTCATGGAACATTGAGTATCTCCGTAAGTTCTACCCGTAAGGCACAGAGGCTGGCGGGCCTTGCCTGGCAGCCACCCATTGTACATGGCATTGCCGAAGTTGCATGTAACCCCTTGTACAAGCCGGGGCGATGACCCCGTGTAAGAGAAAATAAAGAAGCGCTGTAGGGGGGCCCAACTAAGATTGCATGCATGCACAAGCACACCCAGATCATTGTATAAGCACTTCATGAGCATTTGCGTATGCATATACAAAGGATTGCATCCTGCTTTCACTCTCATCTACATGGAGTTGCAGGTTCTTGCGGTGAACCTGGCTTCGACAAAGGACGAGAAGATTGCACGGCACGGCGATCCTCGGCAAGCCAAACAGATATGCTCACCTCTTGTCCATTAGTATTCTATAAAGCTACAACTTTGCATGAGAAAACCTCGCCTCCATCTTTGAAACTTAGGTGCTCCCATCCATGACTCGAACGCTTCTTTGGTCAGGGTAGTCGTAGTGACCTTTGGGGAAAAGGAGTTGGCGTGGGGCTGGACCCTCTGTCTGTTCCCCTGCAGATGAAGAGGGTGCTGGCAGGATATCCTGCCAGGGAAAACTCGTTTATTTTATTAAAGAGGTACTTTGCCTCTGCATGGACATACACATGCACGAGTTCCCGACAAGATTCATCTTTTTCATTCATATGCAGTTACAAGTAAAAGCATTACAAAATACAAAGATGGACTCGAGAGATTACATTGTCTGAATTAAAATTTGGCAATTGCCGGGTAGTTTAAAATTGAAAAAATATAAGTGCTCGGTAAACTCCTGCCCCTGTTCCTCTTATCCAGGTATTGCGGTGGGAACATAAGAGGACGGGCGCCGCATCGGCACAACGCCACCCCGATCCTTGTTAGTAGCTGGCGAACCCAGTCTGACAGGATCGGGAGTGGCGAGGTTGTGAAGGTGGAAGACGTGCGGAGCGCCTCGACGGATCCCTCGTCACCGCCTCCAGGACCAGAAGGAGGGCTCCAGCACATGCACCGACAGAGGAAGACGCCATGGCCCAGTCAGAAGGCCCCAGAAGGCAACGGGAGCACCAGGGGTACATGCCTATTCCCAGCGGCTAGAAGAAACGGTGATGACAGCTCCGGGAAAAGGGGCGAAGAGCCAGGCAGATGGGTAGGAGGTCACCAGTACGACACGAACGCGTCGATGCAGTCATGCTCCTACTGGTCGGCCCACCTCCCGTCTTCTCCTTCTCCCCAGGCTTCGTCTCCATCAACACCGTTCTAGGAGGAGGCCCAGACACCAGTCCGACGCTCTTCCTGGGAAGACGCTGAGCAGCTCGAACGGCCAGGGGGCTCGAGGCGCACTGCTCCCCTCCTTGGCGGGCAGGAAGGCGCGTGCCTCGTCGATAACGGTCCCAAGGCCTCCGGGAGGGGCAATGATGGGATTACCAATGATCCCCAGCTTTGCCTCCCGGCCAAGCTTCAAAGAGACCCAAAAATTCACTACGCCAAGGACCAGGCTCACTCCCCAAGCATCAGCACCAACATGAGGCAACAATTTCCCCAAGCAGAAGCCCTTGGGCTGGCCCAGGGCTCTGCTCTTCAACATCACTAGTGGAAGCAGAGATCAAGAGAAGAGGAGGAAGAATGCAGGGATGAATGACTTCGCTATCCTCCTCCCCTCCTTTTATTGGCCGGGCGGGGAAGGGTAGCTGCTCCATCAACAGGCAACCGCCACCCTCCTCCACCAATTCAAGACGGACGGACCCACTTCAAGATGCTCTTCTTCACCACGCGCCTCCATTACCTACCCAGCGCTATGCATGCAGCATACGTGGCTAAGGATAAGAGCGCACTGTGGGAAGAGTAATTTGGCGGTTTCTACCCCGTGCGTTAAAGTCATTTACGGGCCATCACTGTCGGTGTCAAAACCGGCGGATCTCGGGTAGGGGGTCTCGAACTGTGCGTCTAGGATGGACATGATGTTTACCCAGGTTTGGGCCCTCTCTATCGAGGTAATACCCTACTTCCTTCTTGATTGATCTTGATGAATATGAGTTTTACAAGAGTTGATCTACCACAAGATCGTAATGGCTAAACCCTAGAAGTCTAGCCTGTATGACTATGGTAATGAGTATATCCTTTCCGGACTACACCCTCCGGTTTATATAGACACCGGGGGGATCTAGGGTTACATAGAGTCTGTTACATAGGAATCTTCATAGTTCATTGCCAAGCTTTCCTTCCACGCCAAGGAGAGTCCAATCCGGACACGGGTAGAGTCTTTGGCCTTCATGTCTTCACAGCCCACCAGTCCGGCCCATGGATAACAGGCCGGACGCCCGAGGACCCCTTAGTCCAGGACTCCCTCAGTAGCCCCCGAACCAGTCTTCAATAATGAAGTGTTCGGCACACAAATTGTCTTCGGCATTGCAAGGCGGGTTCCTCCTTCGATGACCTCCAAGTAATGTATTCAGCCGTTGATCAATGTCGCTCCCCTCGGCTTCTGCGCGACAAATAACTTCGTCTTCCACGTGTCGAGTGAATGCAGAAAGTTAGGGTATTTTTGCAAATAGCACCCCATCCAGACAAGGAAGAGCGCCTATTTAAAGAGATTGGATCCTAGATCCATTCGGCACCACGCAGATAAAAATCCCCGGAGACTGCTAGGGGAAACCATTCCAACATGGCTAGCGTTCCCAGCTCCTCCTCCCGTTCTGGCCCAGAGAAAGGCGGGTGGGTGAGGTGTTCTGTGTCCCACAGTCAATTGACGAAGCTACAGACGCAGGGGTTTCTTCCTCCTGCAGATCTAGTCCCTGTTCGAGCGGGCCTAGCTTCGTTCAATGGCGAGACTCAGGCAGAGGGCTTCCCCAATCCATTCGGGGAGAGCGGGTGTGTTTCGTCCCCTACCTGCTAAGAGGCGTCGGATTTCCAATTCATTCGTTCCTCTGAGGGCTTCTAGAATATTATGGCCTCCAGCTGCACAACTTCACCCCTGCCTCCATTCTACACATCGCAGGTTATGTCACGTTATGCGAATTATTTCTGGGCATTGAGGCCCATTTCAAGCTATGGAGGAAGTTGTTCTGTCATGTCCCGCACAATCATGAGGGGTCTATATTTGAAGTGGGCGGAGCCGAAGTATGGCGTATCACCGATACTAGATATCTGTCCGGCACACCAAGGAAGGCATCTGAAGAATGGCCTTCCGAATGGTTCTACATTGAGGACGTCGCGCTTCCAGACCCAATTCGAAAGGGTCTTCCCGAATTCGTGAGTATTCCATTGAACAAATGCCACAGTTGGCGTCCCCGGAGTCTTGAAAAGGATGACAACGCAGAAGTTCGTCAGCTTATGAGCAAGATAAAGACGCTCGCTCAGTTCGGACTCACAATAATCGAGGTACTGGCGACCTCCATAGTGCGAGAGGTTCAGCCGCTACAATACAGAGGGCCGCCAATGTGGCACTATAATGGAGAGGATGACGCCTCCCGCTGTGGCCGGAAAGGTCCAGATACCCCCGCCGCTCTGGCCAAGACATTGGCCGAGCTATTTAAAGGGGAGGAAGAGGAATTTCTTTGCATTAAGCGTAGAGATGGGTATTCTATATATGATCCTCCCAGTTGGGTAAGCCCCAACCCCTCTGTTTCACTTATTCCACTTCCGGATTACTTTTGATAAATTTCAAATCTGTTTGTTATGACAACACTGGCAAAAGGTCACCGAAGGACTTCATAGTCCCGCCCCAAGCCGGAGAATCACAACCGGGAGCTTGACCCCGGGTTTGACGAGGATCTAGATATATGCATGGTGCTCGCGGAGGGGGTGTTTTACCAAGCGAGCTATGATGGCACAGAAGTGGCCATCACCGCCGACTACCCTGGCTCCTTCATGCTTCACACGTAAGTAATCAAGAGACACCTCCTCTAAAAGAGTGATCTTATTCTGCCTCACCCACCACACTGTCTTGTGCTCCAAAGAGGAGGCGTTCGGCAATTCCGAAGAGATCGGCTCCCACGCTGGGCAAGCCTTTGAAGAGGAAGGCCGGTGAAGGCATAGCCAGGTTCTCATTGAAGAGGTATGGATTCGTAAATATGTTTTTCAGTGGCCGCACCCGACTGTGACTTTGTGTGTTTGTCTAGTTCCAAGAAAAGGGTCCGCCGAACTATGTCTGGGGGCTCGGCCAGCCGTGCTCCTGACAACCGGGATTTAGATCCTGCCGGAGAGACGGGGGCCGGTATGAGGACAACGTCGGATTGTCCTTCGGCCGAGGGTTCAGAAGACATGTCCGTCACCAACTCGCAAGTAGAGAGCACTATGAACCATCGGCACTGCAGGGCTGTCTTGCGAGACCCCAAGTTCTCGGAAGAGGCATTCAATGCCTTCAGCTCGGGTGACGCATACATCCGGGCTGCTCGAGATGGACTTAGAGAAGCCACGAAGCAATATTTGACAGATGTGCAGGTAAGTATTTTTTGTCCAAAAGAGGATAACCATATGCCCATAGCCCCCGGGACTGAAAGTACTTGGTACAATTGATTTAAGGATCGTTGTATAACCAGGTCCTTACAGAGAAGAATGGCCTGCTAGCCCAAGAGCTGGAGTAGTGCTGGGCGCAACTGAGTGCCGCTACCGCCGATCTGGAATACTTCAAGAAGGCGTCTTCTGGTAACGTTCCCCTCCATCTAGGAACAATAATTGTATCCCCACTGTACTAATACTGTGGCTGATCGCATAATAGGGTCGTCCGATCAACTTGAAAAGAAGCTGAAGATCGCCCAAGAGGGAGAAAAAGAGGTGAAAAGACTACACACCGCAGGTGAGCGAGTGCTGACCCGAGTCAGAGGGGAGAAAAACAAGCTACAGGATTCCAACACTACATTGGGTGAAGAATTGAAAGATGTGCGAGCCTAGCTAGCCGACTTCGTAAAGAAGAACAAGAAGCTGCAGGGCGGCATATTCAGTATGTGTCGGAACTATTTTTAAAGTAGTTCAGAGATAAATGGAACTGATATCGTTATGATTGAAGGTTTATTGACGGGCCGTCCTGAAGAGGAGGTGTCCGGATCATCAAATGATCTGCTTCAAAGACTGTCGCAAGTGTACGAGCATGCTCGGCTAGCCATGCGGAGTGTTGCCAAGGCCTTATGGCCATCCGCCTCCCCTCCAGGAAGTATAGAGGAGCTTGTAGAGCTGTTCAAGGGAGTGCGGCGGCGTATCCGACTATGGAAGATATCGGCCTGCCGAGAGGGTGCGCGAGAGGCCTGGGCCATGGTGAAAACACGATATACCAAGCTGGATCCTAATCACATGGCCCGGGTTGGACCGCTAGGGTCAAATCGGGAAGAAATTCCCGTTAGTTTAGTATATGACCAAGTAGAGGTGGCCGCCAAATATTCCCAACAGGATTGTACGTTAGACTACCTGTTGGACGGTGTAGAGGAGGAAGTGTTTGAGTCCAAGTGACTATGTACTTGCCTCGTCATGTGGAACTCTAGCTGAATTGTATATCATTTGTCATGGCAGGCCTTTTCGCTTCAACCTTCGGACCCGAAGGTGCGGAGTGTTTCCGAATACCGTCACGGCCGAATAGACCAGGGTATGCATGGAAAACTAGGCGTAGGGGTCATAGTTGCTTGAACAGACAAGTTGTATCCGACTAGCTATCTTATATTACATTGAGATTGTAAGAAACATCTTCCAGAGAGAATAGTTCCATTAAGGGTTCCTTTCCCTGGGTGTGCATGCATTTAATGTACATGTCCGAATTGTGATGGGAAAATCACAGTGTATGTAACTTCTTGGGGTTCGTAATGGAGTAAATGAAAAAGACGTCTTTAATTCACCGACCGAATATTCCCTTAAGAACACTAGCTTTCGGCTTCACCCAGTCTGAGGTACACATCCGGATGACCCGGCAATAACAATCGCAGAGGTGATCCCTTTATGCCCTAGCCGAACTAACGGGAACGTAGGGCATAAGCACAGGAGCCAGGCAACCCAGCTTGGCCAAAACTTAAGTCATATCGATGCATATAATGGCGAAGAAAGGGTGCATATGGAAAAACTCATATGTGAAGAGCTTGATGCTCGAGGAATAATAATAAAAAGCTTCTGTCCAAGGAAGCCCCCAGGTATAATAGACATACATATTTAAAGATGTATGTGTCAGGGGTGTGCGGTCTAGCCATACCAAAGCTTTAAAGCGAGAAAGAAAGAAAAAGTAATCAGAAAAGAGAGAAAAAATAATGGAAACTACAGGGGAGAAGGAGACGGACATGGAGTTCGGCGCTAGGCATAGAATCTTTGGATTCTGGCCGCGTTCCAGGGGTTCAGCTCAAGGCGATTGTCTGATGCATCACAGAGACGGTATGCTCCTCCGGTGAGAACTTCGTCTATGATGAAGGGACCCTCCCATTTGGGCTTGAGTTTGTCCTTTTTTGTCTCCGGCAGGCGTAGAACGAGTTCGCCAACGTTGTAAGTCCTGGCCCGTACTTCTCTAATTTGATATATTCGAGCCTGTTGTTGGTAAAATGCTGAACGGGCTTTTGCGACATCGCGTTCCTCCTCCAGGGCATCTAGGATGTCCTGCCGATCAAGCTCGGTTTCTCTCTCTTCGTACATACGCACTCGAGGTGAGTCGTGGATAATATCGCAAGGCAATACAGCCTCTGCGCCATACACCATGAAGAAAGGTGTGTATCCGGTAGTACGGTTGGGCGTGGTCTGCAGCCCCCAGAGTACGGAGTCGAGCTCCTCAACCCAGTGCTTGGCTGATTCTTTCAAAGCCCGCACTAGTCTGGGCTTGATGCCGCTCATAATAAGATCATTGGCTCGTTCGACTTGATCGTTGGTTTGCGGGTGGTAGACGGAGGCATAATCGAGTTTAATGCCGAGATTAGAACACCGGGTTTTTACCTCATCGGCTGTGAAATTAGAGCAATTGTCGGTGATGATGCTGTGTGGGACACCATAACGGTGCACAACACTGGATATGAATTCTATCATCGGCCGGACTCGGCCGTTTTGACCGATTTAGCCTCTATCCACTTAGTGAATTTGTCCGCCATGACCAGCAGGTATTTTTTCTTATGGCTTCCCCCTTTAAGGGGTCCAACTATATATAGTCCCCAGACCGCGAAAGGCCAAGAAATGGGGATAGTTTGTAAGGCAGTTGGGGGCATGTGGCTTTGGTTGGCGAAGAGCTGGCATCCGATGCAGCGTTGGACGAGGTCTGCTTGCGTCGCTTTCGGGCTGTCGACCAATAAAACCCAAAGACTGGAAGGCCTTGCTAACAAGGGCCCGAGCTGCGGCGTGGTGTCCACCGAGACCAGCGTGAATTTCCGCTAAAAGCTGCCGCCCCTCTTCCTCGGAGATACATCTTTGAAGTATTCCGGTAGTACTTTTCTTGTAGAGCCCTCCGTCGTGAACCTTGTAGGCCTCGAACGCCGGACAATGTGGCGAGCCTCGTTCTGGTCTTCGGGAAGCTCCTTCCTATTAATGTACGCCAAGAAGGGTTCGGTCCATGGGGCAATGACTGCCATAATGAGATGGGTCGACGGTGTTATTTTGGTGGCTGAGCCCCCGATACTATCGGTGCGTTTGGGATTTGGGATTGTATTCGGATCTGGACTGTTGTTGCCGCCCTCCCCTTGCCACACCACGGATGGCTTAAAAGGCCTTTCCAAGAAGATGTTAGGTGGGATGGGGTCGCGCTTAGCACCAATGCGAGCAAGGACGTCCGCCGCCTGGTTACTTTCTTGGGCGACGTGATGAAATTCAAGCCCCCCGAAGCGAGCCGACATTTTTAAGACGACATTATGATAAGCTGCCATCTTTGGCTATTTGGCATCAAAGTCTCCATTTATTTGAGATACTGCGAGATTCGAGTCCCCGTGCACCTCCAGGCGTTGTATGCCCATGGATATGATCATCCGAAGACCATGCAATAAGGCCTCGTATTCGGCTGCGTTGTTAGAGTCTGTGTATAATATCTGGAGTACATACTGGACGACATCTCCAGTGGGGGACGTTAGTATGACGCCCACTCCCAGCCACGCCAACATTTTGGAGCCGTCAAAATACATAATCCAATTGGAATATGCACCGTACTCTTTAGGGAGTTCAGCCTCTGTCCATTCGGCAACAAAGTCAGCCAACACTTGGGATTTGAAGGCTCGGCGTGGCTTGTATGTTATGTCAAATGGAAGTAGCTCTATGGCCCATTTGGCTATCTGTCCCGTGGCATCACGGTTGTTTATTATGTCATTGAGTGGGACTTCAGCAGCCACCCTGATTGAACACTCCTGGAAGTAGTGTCGTAGCTTTCGGGATGCCATGAAGACCGCGTATGCTATCTTTTGGTAATGGGGTTATCGAGATTTGCATGGTGTGAGGACAGTAGATACATAGTATACTGGTTTTTGAAGTGGGAATTTGTGTCTGTCCTGTTCTCGTTCGATGACGAGCACGGCGCTCACCACCTAGTGTGTTGCCGATATGTATAGCAACATGGGTTTGCCGGCGTATGGTGCGGCCAGGATTGGGTTGCTTGCTAGGAAAGCCTTTATTTCCTCGATCCGTGATCGCCTAAATACATCCATTTGAAGTTATCGGTGCGTCGTAAGAGGCGATGGAGTGGTAGTGCTGTGTCTCCTAATCTGGGGATAAAGCGACTTAACGCTGCCATGCAACCAGCTAGTTTTTGGACTTGTTTGAGGTCTGTTGGCGTAGCCAACTGTGAGAGAGCTCGGATTTTAGCTAGATTGGCTTCTATTCCTCTATTGGAAATGATGAAGCCCAACAGTTTTCCAGCGGGGACGCTGAAGACACATTTTTCCGGGTTGAGCTTAATGTCATACGCACGGAGGTTGTCTAATGTAAGACGTAAGTCGTCTATTAGCGTTTCGACGTGCCTAGTTTTGATGACGACGTCATCGACGTAGGCTTCTACTGTCTTGCCGATCTGCTTCTCCAGACATGTTTGAATCATGCGTTGGTATGTGGCGCCCGTGTTCTTGAGCCCAAAGGGCATGGTGTTGAAGCAGAATGGCCCGTATGGGGTAATAAATGCTGTTGCAGCTTGGTCGGACTCCTACATTTTGATTTGATGGTATCTGGAATATGCATCGAGGAAACACAGTGAGTCATGTCCTGCGGTGGCGCCAATGATTTGATCAATGCGGGGGAGGGGGAAGGGATCCTTAGGGCAAGCCTTGTTGAGGTCTTTGAAATCGACACACAGGCGCCAGGATTTGTCCTTCTTTGGTACCATCACCAGGTTTGCCAGCCAGTCCGGATGTTTGATTTCTCTAATGAATCTGGCCTCGATAAGCTTGGCCAGCTCCTCCCCCATGACATGTCGCTTGGGTTCGGAAAAGCACCGTGGTGTTTGCTTGAACGGTTTAAATCCATTTAGTATATTGAGACTATGTTCGGCCAGCTTGCGTGGGATCCCTGGAATATCCGAAGGGTGCCAGGCAAATATGTCCCAGTTTTCACGCAAGAATTCTCGTAGTGCGGCGTCAACTGTTGGGTTCAGTTGTGCTCCGATAGATGTTGTTTTCTTGGGGTCCGTTGGGTGGACCTGGAATTTGACTATTTCTTCTGCTGGTTTGAAGGAGGTGTTTTTGGGGCATTTGTCGAGGATCACATCGTCCCTGTCGATCGTGGAGCATAGTGCGGTTAATTCTTCCGCTGCGAGGGCTTCGGATAGCGCCTCAAGGGCCAGGGATGCGGTTTTGTTTTCAACGCGGAGTGCTATGTCCAGATCACTGACGAGAGTGATTATACCATTTGGTCTGGGCATTTTGAGCTTCATATACCCGTAATGAGGTATAGCTTGGAAACGTGTAAAAGCATCCCGCCCCAATAGGGCGTGGTATCCGCTGCTGAAAGGGGCCACTTGGAAAGTGCTTTCTTCGGACCGATAGTTCTCCGGTGTGCCGAATACCACGTCAAGTGTGATTTTGCCCGCGCACCGTGCCTCCCGACTGGGAATGATTCCTCAGAAGGTTGTGCTACTTTGCTTAATGTGGCTCCTGTCTATTTCCATTTTGTGGAGTGTGTCCTCATAAATGAGGTTTAGTCCGCTGCCGCCGTCCATGAGGACCTTGGTAAGTCGAAACCCGTCCACGATGGGACGGAGGACTAACGCGGCTGGCACTCGGACTGTTCTGTACTTCGGTTCGTCACCGGCATTAAATGTTATAGCCATGTCGTTCCAAGGGTTTATTGCATCAATTTGGCAGACCTCGGCGACGTCACGAAGTGCCCTTTTGCGCTTGTTGTTTGAAGCGAATGTCTCGAAGACCGTCAATACTCTTGTGTCGTCGTTTTCTAGGGGATGCTGTTCTGGGGCGTCCTTGATAAGGATGTCCTCGCCGCTCTTGGCTACCTGCCGTAGTATCCAACATGCTCTAAGGCTGTGGGTTGCCACGATATCTGGTGTCGTGTGTATTTTGCATGGGCCATCGAGCCATCCCTCCAGAACGCTGCCGTGCCGCATAGTGGGTTTATGTTTCTTGACTGTTGGATTGGGCGTGCAACAAAGGCTTGACACTGATCACTGGACAGCGGTCAAGAACATCCTGAAATACCTGAAAAGGACTAAGGATATGTTTCTCGTATATGGAGGTGACAAAGAGCTAATCGTAAATGGTTACGTCGATGCAAGCTTTGACACTGATCCGGACGAAAATAAATCGCAAACCCGGATCGTGTTTTTATTAAACGGTGGAGCTGTCGGTTGGTGCAGTTCTAAACAAAGCGTCGTGGCGGGATCTACATGTGAAGCGGAGTACATAGCTGCTTCGAAGCAGCAAATGAAGGAGTCTGGATGAAAGAGTTCATTTCCGATCTAGGTGTCATACCTAGTGCATCGGGACCAATGAAGATCTTCTGTGACAATCTTGGTGCAATTGCCTTGGCAAAGGAATCCAGATTTCACAAGAGGACCAATCATATCAAGAGATGCTTCAATTCCATTCGGGACCAAGTCCAAGTGGGAGACATAGAGATTTGCAAGATACATACGGATCTGAATGTTGCAGACCCGTTGACTAAGCCTCTTCCACGAGCAAAACATGATCAGCACCAAGACTCCATGGGTGTTAGAATCATTACTGTGTAATCTAGATTATTGACTCTAGTGCAAGTGGGAGACTGAAGGAAATATGCCCTAGAGGCAATAATAAAGTTATTAATTATTTCCTTATATCATGATAAATGTTTATTATTCATGCTAGAATTGTATTAACCGGAAACATAATACATGTGTGAATACATAGACAAACATATAGTCACTAGTATGCCTCTACTTGACTAGCTCATTAATCAAAGATGGTTATGTTTCCTAACCATAGACATGTGTTGTCATTTGATTAATGGGATCACGTCATTAGGAGAATGATGTGATTGACATGACCCATTCCGTTAGCTTAGCACTTGATCGTTTAGTATATTGCTATTGCTTTCTTCATGACCTATACATGTTCCTGTAACTATGAGATTATGCAACTCCCGTTTACGGAGGAACACTTTGGTGCTACCAAGCGTCACAACGTAACTGGGTGATTATAAATGAGTACTACAGGTGTCTCCAAAGGTACATGTTGGGTTGGCGTATTTCGAGATTAGGTTTTGTCACTCCGATTGTCGGAGAGGTATCTCTAGGCCTTCTCGCTAATACACATCACATAAGCCTTGCAAGCATTGCAACTAATAAGTTAGTTGTGAGATGATGTATTACGGAACGAGTAAAGAGACTTGCCGGTAACGAGATTGAACTAGGTATTGGATACCGACGATCGAATCTCGGGTAAGTAACATACCGATGACAAAGGGAACAATGTATGTCGTTATGCGGTTTGACCGATAAAGATCCTCGAAGAATATGTAGGAACCAATATGGGCATCCGAGTTCCGCTATTGGTTATTGACCGAGAATAGTTCTAGGTCATGTCTACATAGTTCTCGAACCCGTAGGGTCCGCACGCTTAACGCTTCGATGACAGTTCATTATGAGTTTATAAGTTTTGATGTACGAAGTTTGTTCGAGTCCGGATGTGATCACGGACATGACGAGGAGTCTCGAAATGGTCGAGACATAAAGATTGATATATTGGAAGCCTATGTTTGGACTTGAATAGTTCCGGTGAAATCGGGATTTTCACGGAAAACCGGGGGTTACGGAACCCTCCCGGGGATGTTGGGCCTTAATGGGCCATAAGGGAGAAGAGGAGGGCCGGCCGGAGCAGGCGCGCCTCCCCTAGTCCGAATAGGACAAGGAGAGGGGGGGCGGCGCCCCCCTTCTTCTCTTCCCTCCCCCCCAAGTCCTAATCCAACTAGGAAATGGGGGGAGTCCTACTCCCGGTGGGAGTAGGACTCCTCCGGTGCGCCTCCTCCTAGGGCTGGCCGCACCCCCCCTTGCTCCTTTATATCACGGGGCAGGGGGCACCCCATGACACACAAGTTGATCTACGGATCGTTCCTTAGCCGTGTGCGGTGCCCCCTCCACCATATTCCACTTGGTCATATCGCCATGGAGCTTAGGCGAAGCCTGTGCCGGTAGAGTCATATCGTCGCGGAGCTTAAGTGAAGCCCTGCGCGGTGGAGCATCATCATAAATCCTGCGCCCGTCGTCTTGTGGAACTCATCCCGACACTTTGCTGGATCGAGTCCGGGGATCGTCATCGAGCTGAGCGTGTCTTTGAACTCGGAGGTGCCGTGCGTTCGGTACTTGGATCGGTCGGATCGTGAAGACGCACGACTACATCAACAGCGTTGTTATAACGCTTCGCTTACGGTCTCACGAGTGCGTGCACATACACTCTCCCCTCTCGTTGCTATGCCATCACCATGATCTCGCGTGTGCGTAGGAAATTTTCCGAAATTACTGCGTTCCCCAACAGTGGCATCCGAGCCTGGTTTTATGTGTTGATGTCATATGCACGAGTAGAACACAAGTGAGTTGTGGGCGATATAAGTCATACTGCTTACCAGCATGTCATACTTTGGTTCAGCGGTATTGTGAGATGAAGCGGCCGGACCGACATTACGCCAGACGCTTACGGCGAGACTGGTTTCACCGCTTGAGCACTCGTTGCTTAAAGGTGACCGCGGGTGTACATCTCTCTCACTTTAGTTGAACCGAGTGTGACTACGCCCGGTCCTTGCGAAGGTTAAAACAGCACCAACTTGACAAACTATCATTGTGGTTTTGATGCGTAGGTAAGAACGGTTCTTGCTCAGCCCGTAGCAGCCACGTAAAACTTGCAACAACAAAGTAGAGGACGTCTAACTTGTTTTTGCAGGGCATGTTGTGATGTGATATGGTCAAGACGTGATGCTATATTTTATTGTATGAGATGATCATGTTTTGTAACCGAGTTATCGGCAATGGCGAGGAGCCATATGGTTGTCGCTTTATTGTATGAAATGCAAGCGCCATGTAATTGCTTTACTTTATCACTAAGCGGTAGCGATAGTCGTAGAAGCAATAGTTGGCGAGACGACAACGATGCTACGATGGAGATCAAGGTGTCGCTACCGGTGGCGATGGTGATCATAACGGTGCTTGGAGATGGAGATCACAAGCACAAGATGATGATGGCCATATCATATCACTTATATTGATTGCATGTGATGTTTATCCTTTATGCATCTTATCTTGCTTTGATTGACGGTAGCATTATAAGATGATCTCTCACTAAAACTATCAAGAAGTGTTCTCCCTGAGTATGCACCGTTGCGAAAGTTCTTCGTGCTGAGACACCACGTGATGATCGGGTGTGATAGGCTCTACGTTCAAATACAACGGGTGCAAAACAGTTGCACACGCAGAATACTCAGTTAAACTTGACGAGCCTAGCATATAACAGATATGGCCTCGGAGCACGGAGACCGAAAGGTCGAACGTGAATCATATAGTAGATATGATAAACATAGTGATGTTCACCATTGAAACTAGTCCATCTCACGTGATGATCGGACATGGTTTAGTTGATTTGGATCACGTAATCACTTAGATAACTGGAGAGATGTCTATCTAAGTGGGAGTTCTTTAGTAATATGATTAATTGAACTTAAATTTATCATGAACTTAGTACTGATAGTATTTTGCTTGTCTATGTTTCTTGTAGATAGATGGCTCGTGTTGTTGTTCCGTTGAATTTTAATGCGTTCCTTGAGAAAGCAAAGTTGAAAGATGATGGTAGCAATTACACGGATTGGGTCCGTAACTTGAGGATTATCCTCATTGCTGCACAGAAGAATTACGTCCTGGAAGCACCGCCGGGTGCCGTGCCTCTTTGCAGAACAACGCCGAGAAGTTGTGAACGTCTGGCGAGCAAAGCCGATGAGTACTCTATAGTTCGGTGTGCCATGCTTTACGGCTTAGAACCGGGTCTTCAACGACGTTTTGAGCGTCATGGAGCATATGAGATGTTCCAGGAGTTGAAGTTAATATTTCAAGCAAATGCGGATTGAGAGATATGAAGTCTCCAATAAGTTCTATAGCTGCAAGATGGAGGAGAATAGTTCGTCGGTGAACATATACTCAAAATGTCCGGTATAATAATCACTTGATTCAATTGGGAGTTAATCTTCCGGATGATAGTGTCATTGATGAAATTCTCCAATCAACGCCACCAAGCTACAAGAGCTTCGTGATGAACTATAATATGCAAGGGATGACCAAAACAATTCCGAGCTCTTCGCAATGCTAAAAGCCGCTGGAGGTAGAAATCAAGAAAGAGCATCAAGTGTTGATGGTCAACAAGACCACTAGTTTCAAGAAAAGGGCAAAGGAAAGAAGAAGGGAACTTCAAAAGAACAGCAAGAAAGTTGCTGCTCAAGAGAAGAAACCCAAGTCTGGACCTAAGCCTGAAATCGAGTGCTTCTCTCGCAAGCGGTGACCTTTGGAAGCGGAACTGCCCCAAGTATTTGGCGGATAAGAAGGATGGCAAGGTGAACAAAGGTATATGTGATATACATGTTATTGATGTGTACCTTACTAATACTCATGATAGTACACGGGTATTTGATCTTGGTTACATTGCTAATATTTGCAACTTGAAACAGGAACTACGGATTAGCGAAGATTGGCTAAGGGCGAGGTGACGATGCGCGTGGGAAATGGTTCCAAAGTCGATGTGATCACGGTCGGCACGCTACCTCTACATCTACCATCGGGATTAGTTGTAGACCTAAATAATTGTTATTTGGTGCGGCGTTAAGCATGAACATTATATCTGGATCTTGTTTGATGCGAGACGGTTATTCATTTAAGACAGAGAATAATGGTTGTTCTATTTATATGAATAATATCTTTTATGGTCATGCACCCTTGAAGAGTGGTCTATTTTATTGAATCTCAATAGTAGTAATACACATATTCATAGTGTTGAAACCAAAAGATACAGATTTGATAATGATAATGCAACTTATTTGTGTACTTGCCGTTTGGGTCATATCGATTGTAAAAGCATGAAGAAACTCCATCTTGATGGACTTTTGGAATCACTTGATTATGAATCACTTGGTACTTATGAACCGTGCCTCATGGGCAAGATGACTAAAACGCCATTCTCGGAACTATGGGCGAGCAACTGATTTGTTGGAAATCATACATACCGATGTTTGTGGTCCAATGAATGTTGAGGCCTTGTGGCGGGTATCGTTATTTTCTCACCTTCACAGATGATTTGAGCAGATATGGGTATATCTACTTAATGAAACACAAATCTGAAACATTTGAAAAGTTCAAAGAATTTCGAATGAAGTGGAAAATCATCGTAACAAGAAAATAAAATTTCTACGATCTGATCGTGGAGGAGAATATTTGAGTTACGAGTTTGGTTTACATTTGAAACAATGCGGAATAGTTTCACAACTCACGCCACCGGAACACCACAACGAAATGGTGTGTCGAACGTCGTGTCGTACTTTACTTGATATGGTGCGATCTATGATGTCTCTTCTTGATTTACCGCTATCGTTTTGGGGATATGCTTTAGAGACGGCCGCATTCACGTTAAATAGGGCACCATCAAAATCCGTTGAGACGACACCTTATGAACTGTGGTTTGGCAAGAAACCAAAGTTGTCGTTTCTCAAAGTTTGGGGCTGCGATGCTTATGTGAAGAAACTTCAACCAGATAAGCTCGAACCCAAATCGGAGAAATGTGTCTTCATAGGATACCCAAAGGAGACTGTTGGGTACACCTTCTATCACAGATCTGAAGGCAAGATTTTCGTTGCTAAATTCGGATCCTTTCTAGAAAAGGAGTTTCTCTCGAAAGAAGTGAGTGGGAGGAAAGTAGAACTTGATGAGATAAGCGTATCTGCTCCCTTATTGGAAAGTAGTTCATCACAAGAAAGCGGTTCTGTGACAACTACATCAATTAGTGAGGAAACTAATGATATTGATCATGAAACTTGAGATCAAGTTTCTACCGAACTCAGAGGTCAACCAGAGTAAGATCCGCACTGCAGTGGTACGATAATCCTATTACGGAAGTCATGTTACTTGACCATGGCGAACCTACAAACTATGAAGAAGCGATGGTGAGCCCAGATTCCGCAAAATGGCTGGAAGCCATGAAATCTGAGATGGGATCCATGTATGAGAACAAAGTATGGACTTTGGTTGACTTGCCTGATGGTCGGCAAGCTATTGAGAATAAATGGATCTTTAAGAAGAAGACTGACGCTGATGGTAATGTAACTATCTATAAAGCTCGACTTGTTGCGAAAGGTTTTCGACAAGTTCAAGGGGTTGACTACGATGAGACTTTCTCACCCGTGGCGATGCTTAAGTCTGTCCGAATCATGTTAGCAATTGCTGCATTTTATGATTATGAAATTTGGCAAATGGATGTAAAAACTGCATTCTTGAATGGATTTCTAGAAGAAGAGTTGTATATGATGCAACCAGAAGGTTTTGTTGATCCAAAGGGTGCTAACAAAGTGTGCAAGCTCGATGATCAATTTATGGTGCAGTGCAAGCCTCTCGGAGATTGGAATAAACGCTTTGATAGTGTGATCAAAGCATATGGTTTTATCTGAGACTTTTGGAGAAGCCTGTATTTACAAGAAAGTGAGTAGGAGCTCTGTAGCATTTACGATATTATATGTGGACGACATATTATTGATTGGAAATGATATAGAATTTCTGGATAGCATAAAAGGATACTTGAATAAAAGTTTTTCAATGAAAGACCTCGGTGAAGATGCTTACATATTGGGCATCAAGATCTATAAAGATAGATCAAGACGCTTAATTGGACTTTCACAAAACACATACCTTGATAAAGTTTTGAAAAAGTTCAAAATGGATCAGGCAAAGAAAGGTTTTTACATGTTGCAAGGTGTGAAATTGAGTCGGACTCAATGCCCGACCACAATGAAGATAGAGAGAAAATGAAAGATGTTCCTATGCTTCAGCCATAGGCTCTATCATGTATGCAATCTTGTGTACGGACACTGACGTATGCTTAGCAATAAGCTTGGCAGGAAGGTACCAAAGTAATCCAGAGTGGATCACTTTACAGCGGTCAAGAACATCACGAAATACACGAAAAGGACTAAGGATATGTTTCTCGTATATGGAGGTGACAAAGAGCTAATCGTAAATGGTTACGTCGATGCAAGCTTTGACACCGATCCGGACGATTCTAAATCGCAAACCGGATACGTGTTTTTATTAAGCGGTGGAGCTGTCGGTTGGTGCAGTTCTAAACAAAGCGTCGTGGCGGGATCTACATGTGAAGCGGAGTACATAGCTGCTTGAGCGGCAAATGAAGAATGCGGATGAAAGAGTTCATTTCCGATCTAGGTGTCATACCTAGTGCATCGGGACCAATGAAGATCTTCTGTGACAATCTTTGGTGCAATTGCCTTGGCAAAGGAATCCAGATTTCACAAGAGGACCAATCATATCAAGAGATGCTTCAATTCCATTCGGGACCAAGTCCAAGTGGGAGACATAGAGATTTGCAAGATACATACGAATCTGAATGTTGCAGACCCGTTGACTAAGCCTCTTCCACGAGCAAAACATGATCAGCACCAAGACTCCATGGGTGTTAGAATCATTCTTGTGTAATCTAGATTATTGACTCTAGTGCAAGTGGGAGGCGAAGGAAATATGCCCTAGAGGCAATAATAAAGTTATTAATTATTTCCTTATATCATGATAAATGTTTATTATTCATGCTAGAATTGTATTAACGGAAACATAATACATGTGTGAATACATAGACAAACATATAGTCACTAGTATGCCTCTACTTGACTAGCTCATTAATCAAAGATGGTTATGTTTCCTAACCATAGACATGTGTTGTCATTTGATTAATGGGATCACGTCATTAGGAGAATGATGTGATTGACATGACCCATTCCGTTAGCTTAGCACTTGATCGTTTAGTATATTGCTATTGCTTTCTTCATGACCTATACATGTTCCTGTAACTATGAGATTATGCAACTCCTGTTTACGGAGGAACACTTTGGGTGCTACCAAGCGTCCTGGCGTAATCGGGTGATTATAAAGGAGTACTACGGTGTCTCCAAAGGTACATGTTGGGTTGGCGTATTCGAGATTAGGTTTTGTCACTCCGATTGTCGGAGAGGTATCTCTAGGCCTTCTCGGTAATACACATCACATAAGCCTTGCAAGCATTGCAACTAATAAGTTAGTTGTGAGATGATGTATTACGAACGAGTAAAGAGACTTGCAGTAGCGAGATTGAACTAGGTATTGGATACCGACGATCGAATCTCGGGTAAGTAACATACCGATGACAAAGGGAACAACGTATGTCGTTATGCGGTTTGACCGATAAAGATCTTCGAAGAATATGTAGGAACCAATATGGGCATCCAGGTTCCACTATTGGTTATTGACCGAGAATAGTTCTAGGTCATGTCTACATAGTTCTCGAACCCGTAGGGTCTGTACGCTTAACGTTTCGATGACAGTTCATTATGAGTTTCTAAGTTTTGATGTACGAAGTTTGTTCGAGTCCGGATGTGATCACGGACATGACGAGGAGTCTCGAAATGGTCGAGACATAAAGATTGATATATTGGAAGCCTATGTTTGGACTTGAATAGTTCGGGTGAAATCGGGATATTCTGCAGGAAAACCGGGGTTACGGAACCCTCCGGGGGATGTTGGGCCTTAATGGGCCATAAGGGAGAAGAGGAGGGCCGGCCGGAGAAGGCGCGCCCCTCCCCTAGTCCGAATAGGACAAGGAGAGGCGGCGCCCCTTCCTCTCTCCCTCCCCCAAGTCCTAATCCAACTAGGAAGGGGGAGTCCTACTCCGGTGGGAGTAGGACTCCTCAGCGCCTTCTCCTAGGGCTGGCCGCACCCCTTTCTCCTTTATATCTGAGGCGGGGGCACCCCATGACACACAAGTTGATCTACGGATCGTTCCTTAGCCGTGTGCGGTGCCCCCTCCACCATATTCCACTTCGGTCATATCGCCGCGGAGCTTAAGTGAAGCCTGTGCCGGTAGAGTCATATCGTCATGAGCTTAGGCGAAGCCCTGCGCCCGGTGGAGCATCATCATCGTCACCACGCCGTCGTCTTGACGGAACTCATCGACACTTTGCCGGATCGGAGTCCGGGGATCGTCATCGAGCTGAGCGTGTCTTTGAACTTCCGGAGGTGCCGTGCGTTCGGTACTTGGATCGTCGGATCGTGAAGGCGTCGACTACATCAACAGCGTTGTTATAACGCTTCGCTTACGGTCTCACGAGTGCGTGGACATACACTCTCCCTCTCGTTGCTATGCCATCACCATGATCTCGGCGTGTGCGTAGGAATTTTTGAAATTACTGCGTTCCCCAACAAAGGCATCCGGCGTGGTTTTATGCGTTGATGTCATATGCACGAGTAGAACACAAGTGAGTTGTGGGCGATATAATTCATACAGCTTACCAGCATGTCATACTTTGGTTCAGCGGTATTGTGAGATGAAGCGGCCCGGACCGACATTACGCGTACGCTTACGCGAGACTGGTTTCACCGCTTCGAGCACTCGTTGCTTAAAGGTGATTGGCGGGTGTTTGTCTCTCTCACTTTAGTTGAACCAAGTGTGACTACGCCCGGTCCTTGCGAAGGTTAAAACAGCACCAACTTGACAAACTATCGTTGTGGTTTTGATGCGTAGGTAAGAACGGTTCTTGCTCAGCCCGTAGCAGCCACGTAAAACTTGCAACAACAAAGTAGAGGACGTCTAACTTGTTTTTGCAGGGCATGTTGTGATGTGATATGGTCAAGACGTGATGCTATATTTTATTGTATGAGATGATCATGTTTTGTAACCGAGTTATCGGCAAGCTGGCAGGAGCCATATGGTTGTCGCTTTATTGTATGAAATGCAAGCGCCATGTAATTGCTTTACTTTATCACTAAGCGGTAGCGATAGTCGTAGAAGCAATAGTTGGCGAGGCGACAACGATGCTACGATGGAGATCAAGGTGTCGGCGCCGGTGGCGATGGTGATCATAGCGGTGCTTGGAGATGGAGATCACAAGCACAAGATGATGATGGCCATATCATATCACTTATATTGATTGCATGTGATGTTTATCCTTTATGCATCTTATCTTGCTTTGATTGACGGTAGCATTATAAGATGATCTCTCACTAAAATTATCAAGAAGTGTTCTCCCTGAGTATGCACCATTGCGAAAGTTCTTCGTGCTGAGACACCATGTGATGATCGGGTGTGATAGGCTCTACGTTCAAATACAACGGGTGCAAAACAGTTGCGCACGCAGAATACTCAGGTTAAACTTGACGAGCCTAGCATATAACTTGACGAAGCCCTGCACCGGTGGAGCATCATCATCGTCCTGCGCCGTCGTCTTGTGGAACTCATCCGACACTTTGCTTTGGATCGAGTCCGGGATCGTCATCGAGCTGAGCGTGTGCTGAACTTGGAGGTGCCGTGCGTTCGGTACTTGGATCGGTCGGATCGTGAAGACGACGACTACATCAACTGCGTTGTTATAACGCTTCCGCTTACGGTCTCACGAGTGCGTGGACATACACTCCCCTCTCGTTGCTATGCCATCACCATGATCTCGCGTGTGCGTAGGAAATTTTTTGAAATTACTGCGTTCCCCAACATGGAGGGCGCTCCTATACCCCTGTTCCTTCGAGATGATTGGGAGCAGGCGGTGGAATCCATGCCCGTCTTTAATGGGGACGGGCCCGTGCCCACGGAGGTTCCCGAGGACCCGGCGGCCCTGGCGACGGTGAACGTGTCCTCAGGCGACTCCAGCGAAGAGGAGGAAGAAGAGGAGCGGGAGGAGGGGCCTGACTCCGAGGCGACCGACGGGAGTCGAGCGCCCCTCCCGTGAGGTCCCGCTCTCCGCCTCTCGCCGAACAGCAGCGAGAATGGCGATGGCGGGCGGCGAGAGCTTTCCCCGATCCCGAAGAAGGACAGACTGGGCTGGTCCCAGCTGGTCTGCCCCGGCTCCGAGGCGATCCGCAGACGTGCCTCCTGCTCCCGGGCCTCTTGAGGATGATCCCTGCAGCCGGCTCTCGGGCTTCAAGTATGGCTGGAGGTTGCTCGAGCTCGCGAGCGATGACCAGTAAGTGCCTGATTCTTGTTTTATTCCTTGCTTTGTCGCCGAGGCTTGATATCTGTATCTCTTGGCTAGGCTGGCGCCTGCGGCGAAGAAGCTGAAGGGAGCCCCTGAGGCTCCGTCTGGGGCGGTGCCTTCGCTTGCGAAAAAAGGCGATGGCAAGACACGGGCCTCTCCTGCCCGGTCATCCTCGCGAGGCCTGGCGGAGCTGGCTGGGGCGAGCTCAGCCCCCATGGCCCAAGCGACTCCTGAGGTGTCCTTGCCTGATGCCACCGCCACAGCTGTTGGGGTGCAGCAGGTCCCACCTCAGGATAATGTGGTCACGCTGCCGTCCTCTCCTCCTACTCCACCAAGTGCTATCTCTCCGACTCCTCCCACTGTCCTGGATCGTGCTGCTGCTGAATTGGGCCGGTTGCGGCAAGATCTTCTGGGCGCCGACCCTCGCTTGGTGGTCGGGCGCTTGGAGCTGGCCTCTGGTTGGATTCGCTCTGGCGCTTCGATTCGAGCGGCGCTGGTTCAGGCCTCGACGGCTTGCGACGAGGAGAAGCAGGCCATCCTTGGGGCGAAGGCTGCTCGCGGCGCCGCCTTGGGGGAGGTAGCCGATGTCCGAGGTCATTGCAAGGCGCTGGAGAGCGAGCTGCAGGGCCTGCGTGACCAGCTTGCCAAGGAGGCCCGCATTCGCCAAGAGAAGGAGCAAGACATGAAGGCTCGTGAGGCGTTAAATCAGGACCGGGACGCCAAGCTTAACAAGCGCCGTGACCGCCTGGGTGCGCTGGAGCAGGAGTTGGAGGCGAAGAGGGTGGAGCTGGACGGCAAGGCGCGGGTCCTCGCCGAGGACCGCGTGGCCTTTGCGAAGATGGAGGTGAAGGCTCGCACCTTGGTGAGATCACTTTACGACAGCGACCTGGAAAGCCCGCTGGCCGATGCCGAGGACGGCCCTGCCAAGCTGCTTCCCTTCCCGATCCGCGCCCTTGAAGATGTCACCCTTGGCCTTGGCCCTACCGCTGAGGCCGAGGCGCGTGTCCTGTCTTCTGCAGCGCTGACGCGTGTCCTTACCCAGTCTACCTTCGCAATCCCGACGTCGACCTCGACAGCCTGCTGGAGCCAGTGAGCGGCGAGCTTGTCGTTGTCGCTGCTGAGGCTGTGAAGGGTCGAGCGGAGGCTCTGCTGGCGAAGTTCCGGGCCTTCAGCACCAAGCCGAAGCGAGGCGCTGCCGGTCCTGAGGCTTCACGAGGAGAACCCGCTCGGCGCAGCTCCGTCGTTGACAAGTGACTCCGTTGTGGCTCCTGTTCTGGTTCCTACAACATGCATCATGCCTCGGGGAGGCGTTTAAACTTGCGTTTGGTGTTGTGACAACAGTTATGGACTGTCATATTTGCTTTTAAATTCCTTGAGATTTGCGCTTTTCCTTCCTACTTGCTTGTGTTCTACGCCGGTAGAGCCCGACCCCGCGCATACCTCAGCCGCCATTAGCCCCGACCGGAAACCAGGACGGGACCAAGGAGTGAGGGGCTACGTGACAAGTTAGGCTCCTGAGTCGCGATGCTCAGGAGTCCCCCTTGGCGCACGAACAGCAAGTAGGGTGGTGAGATGTGTGGGTGAATCTACCATTCTACGTCTGCAGAGCCCGGCCCCGCGCATACCTCAACCGCCGTTAGCCTTTCGGAACTAAGGAGTGAGGGGCTACGTGACCAGTTAGGCTCCTGAGTCGCGATGCTCAGGAGTCCCCCTTGACGCTCAAACGGCCTTCGTACCTTGGCTCCGCTCGGGGAGGGACGTGCGACGAACCAGGCCTGAGGGGCCTGGCTGGGTGGCGTGCGTCTGGGCGTGACCCAGGCGCAGCCCCCGTGCCCAGCCCCCTCGCGCGGCACTCCCGAGGGGAGGCGTTGCGATGAGGCGGACCTGAGCTCTAGGCTCCCACGAGGTTGATGCGCCGGGGGCCACCCTCGGTATTTATCACCAGTGAGACATAAGCGCTTCCGTATGTGTACGGGCATAGCCGCTCCTCGGCAGTGTCGTCAGCCAACGCGGAGCCTGGTGCTTCCACTGGTGCGTGGGAGGGGCCTCCCCTCCGGGAGGAGCCCCCGGGGCGTGTACAGCCCATCCCTGACACGTGGCTGGCACGGTAGGGCCTGACGAGGTGTATCTGGCCTCCCGTGAGCCAGCGCGGGACTCACGGGGCCCTACCTGAAGGTGGAGTTCTTTGTGCACTGGGCCTTAACTTGTGATGTGTTCCTGCAAATTTGGTTAGATGCCGACGCTCTCGTCCTCGGGTCCCGGCCCTCGGCGGGTCTCGGTATCCGCTGGTATGCTGGTCGCGATGCCGTGGACAAGGCCGAGAGGTGAGAGTTGGAGAGCCAAGAGGAGCCCATGAGTCGCTGCTCGGTACCCCCCTTTAACGTGCAAGCGGCCGACATGAAGGAAGAAGGGGTGCCGTGGACAAGCATCAAATAACAATCATGATGGGTCGAACGCATGACCCGGAATAAACGCAAGAGGGGTACATGCCGCTAGGTCTGGCCCGAGCGACTTGGGGATGATGCAGCCCGAGGGGCGCCCCCAACAAAGTAAGCTAGGAACATGAAGTAAAAGAGATACACGCCGCGGGGACGGACCCAAGCGGCTTGGGAATGATGCAGCCTTGGGGGGCGCTCCCAGCTGGAAATGAAACTTGAAGGATGTCACCTGATAACGTAGAAGACGAAGGGATGTTGAAGTAGCGGACGTCGTGGGCTGTGGAAGCCGACCTTCACGAGCCCCCAGGCCCAGGAGCCTCGGGAGGCTCCAGAGGCGCTGGTGGCTCCTCGCGGACCGTCTCCATCTCCGCCAGGGGCTGCGAACGCTGGCCTCTTGAGCCTCAGGATGCTCCCCATGAGGCTCGCAGTGCGTGGCGGCAGCGTTCGGCACGCCGTGGGGCATGCGAACATAGTTGTGGGGTGAACCTTCCACGGCGCCCCCAGCGTGAGGGCCAGGCGCTCTGAGGCGGCTCGGTTGAGCCCTGGTATGTCGATGCAGACGCGCAGCCCTCCATCCTCGCCTGGATGGGGAGCTGCGGTGGGTAAGCGGCGGCTGTCACTCATGACTCTTGACTCCTGCAGCTCCTGCGTGATCTGGCTGACGAACTCCTGAGGGTTTGGCCCTCCTTGCCTCGCTCCTTCCTGAGGGAAATGTGCTCTGAAACACGCCTCCAAGTGGTGCCCAAGCGCCTCCCTCGTGACCTTAGCAAGGTCGGTGGCCCTCCAGGAGAGAGCCCCCGAGCCTTGCTTGAGGAGGGCGCCAGGCGCGCCTCCCTATGTGACAGAAGGAGGTGCCCCCTGAACAGGCACGGACCCTGAGGGGCCTGCCTCCTGAGGGGTCGGGCCTGGCGATGTCTTCTTCTTCTTGGGAGCGGTCTCGGGGAGCCTCACGCACCTGCGATCTGGGTCTTCAAGTGATGCGGCTTGAAAGGCTCGCTCCAGGGAGCACACTGCGTCTCTCTCTTCACAAGGCACCGTGATGACTCCGCCGCTTCACGGCATCTTGAGGACGTTGTAGCCGTGATGGGTCACGGCCATGAACTTGGCCAGAGCTGGGTACCCGAGGATGGCGTTGTATGGAAGGCGAATGTTGGCGACATCAAGGTCAATGAGCTCGGTGCGGTAGTTGTCGCGCGCCCCGAAGGTGACAGGGAGGCGGACCTGCCCAATCGGAACCGTGGAGCCATCGGTGACTCTGGAGAAAGGCTTGGTTGGCTGAAGCTGATTGTAAGGCACTTGGAGATTGTTGAATGTCTCTACGGACAGGACATTGAGCCCTGCTCCGCCGTCAATGAGGGTCCTGGTGACTTGCACGTTGCTGATGATCGGGGAACAAAGCATCGGGAGGACTCCGGCTGTGGCCGCGCACTTGAGCTGATCCGCTGAGCTGAACGTGATGGCGCACGCTGACCACCTGAGAGGGCGCGTGGCTTCGAGCTTGGGGAGGACTGCATTCACTTTGCGGGCGAACTGCTTGAAGATGCGTTGAGAGGCTAGGGCTTGAGCTCCGCCCAAGATGCAAGCGATCGCGCGCGGCTCCTGGAAGCCCCTAGCCCCCTCGTCCTGATGATGGTCCTTGTTTCTCCTTGGCTGCGGCGGCAGAGGAGGGAGGCCTGCGTTTCCTTGCGGGCGATCCTCGCGAGGCTGATCCCTCCAGTCTCCCTCGCGAGGCTGATCTTGCCAGCGATCCTCGCGAGGTCGGTCGCACCACCCTTGGCGAGGGCCACGGTCTTCCCAGTGTCCTGCGTTTCTTCCTCCTCCTTGGTCGTAGCCTCGATCGTTGCGGTCGGGGCGTCGACCAATCCTCCCTTCTCGCACGGCTCGGAGCTCTTGACATTCGTTGGTGTTGTGGGTGTGGAGGTCGTGGTACACACAGTACCGGCTGCCCTTGGAAGACTCGGGCTGATCTATGCCGCGCTTGGTGTGCGGTTACGCATGAGCACGGCAGCCCCCTTGCGCTTCACGTCCTTGGCCTTGGACTTCTTCTCTTCTGGGTCTGCGGCTGGCAGCTCGAGGAGGGAAAGGCGCCCTTCCTTAGCCCTGGCGCACTTGGTCGCTAATTTGAACAACTCCAAGGAAGTGCACAGATCTTCATGCATCGCCAGCTCCTCCTTCATCTTGACGTCACGCACACCGTCGGAGAAGGCAGAGATGATGGCCTCCTCGATCACCTTGGGAATCTTGAGGCGTGCGTTGTTGAAGTCTTTGGATGTACTTCTGCAGGTCTCCCCAGCTGCTGCTTGATGCGGCGCATGTCGCTCATGGCAGGAGGCCGGTCACGAGTACCTTGGAAGTTGGCGATGAAGCGGGTGTGCATCTCGTCCCAGGAGGAGATCGTGCCAGGAGCCAGGTTCAGGAGCCAGGTGCGAGCCCCGTCCTTGAGTGCCATGGGAAACCAGTTCGTCATGACCTTCTCGTCCCCATGCGCTGCCGCTGGGAGCAGCGCTGGGTCTTGGCGTGCTGGAGGAGGAGCGTGGTCATGACGAACCGGTGCAGGGAGCACTCGGGCAGCTTCTTGGGGGCGAGGGACCTCTTGACAACTCTGCTCTTGCTGCGCTGGCGCCGGATGGAGCGGGTTCCGCCCAGGGGCCACGCGCCTTGGGGCCAGGGCGCCTTCTTGAGGGGGAGGCGGCTGAGGCGCCCCCGGAGCTTCATCGCCCGCGCAGGGCGGGGCGCGGTGCAGCGAGAAGGATGGCGCGGGGGAGCCCCCTGCGGCGCGGACAAGCTCAGCGACACGGTCGAGCCACTCTTCGTAGACGTTGTCGACAGGGCGGTAGCGCAGGAGCTCGTTTGCCGCGATGAGCGTAGCTCGAGCCTCCATGGGTGCGCGGAGCGCGCGAGACGAAGAACCAGCTGGGGCGAGTGAGGGAGTGGCAGTACGGCCGTCTCGCCTCACAGACGGATGCTGGGATGATGCTTGCTGCTCGTTCCCCGTCGGGCGGGTGGCGGCGTTGATGGCAGGTGACGGGGAACGGTGGGGGCGGCCGCCGACGGGGGCCGTCTGGGCGACGCGGGTAGCGAGAGTGGCTCGACGCTCGGTGTGGGCCCGACGAGCGTCTCACATGGATGCGATGGTCGGCGAAGAACAGGGTGGCGGAAGACGAATTCCGGCGCACCCCTACCGGGCGCGCCAATTGTCGGATTTCGGGTTCCGGCAGACCCTCTAGGTTCGAACACTGGGGTGCGCGCGGAGATCTCGCCCTCTACCTACCTGCACCTCGCCGCCTTGCTAGAATCTAAACTATGAAAGGAACAACACAAGAGACACAGGGTTTATACTGGTTCGGGCCACCATTGTGGTGTAACACCCTACTCCAGTGTGTGGTGTGGTGGATTGCCTCTTGGGCTGATGATGAACAATACAAGGGAGAACAGCCTCGCGAGGGTGAGGTGTTCTTGTGGCTAGGCTCTCGATCGGAGTGGATCGAGCTAGGATGAGGTGAGATGTCTGGATCTCTCCAAGATGTCTCTGAGATGCGTCTACCCTGTGGGTGGCTAGTCCTATTTATAGGCAAAGGCCCTGGGTCTCTTCCCAAATATTGAGCGGGAAGGGCGCCAACAATTCGCCATTTTGAAGGGGAACATCTAGTACACTTATCCTGACTAAAGTTGGTCCTCGCCTGTCAAAGGCTGTGGTGGTGACGCCGGCTTGGGCTCCACGGTGACTTCCTTCCTGCCGTTGCGACGGTCTTGGTCTTGTTGCACCAAAACGGATGCCTTTGCTTGATGCTCTCGCCTGCGGTTGCCCCCTTTGCACCAAAGAGGAAACGAGGACACTATGCAGGCTGGCGCTCGCCTGGCGCCCTTGGTCGTCATGGCTTGCGTCATGGGCACCTCGTGAGGTACCCCGCCTTGATCTCTCCGCCTCCTCGTGAACCAGCCTGACGACGCCGTGCCTGAGGAAGCTCCTTGCCGCCCGCACCATGAGGCTTGGCCCCTCGCGAGGGTCTTGAGCTCGTGCTGATGAAGATGGGCCGTGCTGGGCCACCCCTTGAGCCACGCCGCAGGCCGCATGCAGGCAAGTCTGGGTACCCCCATTCCCAGAACACCGACATGCTCCTCGACTACTGCTATCTGGTGGGTGACCGATGGAGTTTTGATTTCTCCTTGATCGTTTTTAGGCCCGATCCAATCGTAATCTGTGGCGATTCCCAAAGCGGTGATACGATCGAGGAGCTCATTTAAGGATGAAAATTCTGCCGGATCCATTTGCTTGGAGTGTTCGGAGTTGTTGCGAAGGGGTTTTTTGATGGCCCGAGAGGTCATCATCGGCTTAACGGCCGAACGGGTGATCATGGTAAACCCGCCCAGCCGGAGGGTTTGGCCTGGGGCCAGGACTCCCCCTGAGGTGATGTTGTTTTTAAGGACAAGGCGAGTCATCGAACCTTTCGTTGACGTCACAGTGGAACTCTCAATGAAAGCACCAATGTCGGTGTCAAAACCGGCGGATCTCGGGTAGGGGGTCCCGAACTATGCGTCTAGGATCGATGGTAACAGGGGATAGGGGACACGATGTTTACCCAGGTCTGGGCCCTCTCTATGGAGGTAATACCCTACTTCCTGCTTGATTGATCTTGATCTACCACAAGATCGTAATGGCTAAACCCTTGAAGTCTAGCCTGTATGACTATGGTAATGAGTATATCCTTTCCGGACCACACCCTTTGGTTTATATAGACACCGGGGGGATCTAGGGTTACATAGAGTCGGTTACATAGGAAGGAATCTTCATAGTTGATCGCCAAGCTTGCCTTACACGCCAAGGAGAGTCCAATCCGGACATGGGTAGAGTCTTTGGTCTTCATGTCTTCACAGCGTACCAGTCCGGCCCATGGATAATAGGTCGGACGCCCGAGGACCCCTTAGTCCAGGACTCCCTCAATCACTGCCACGGGCCCACCACTGTTTGCTTTACACCGCGCGCGTGGAAATCGAAAACCGCCCCAAGATCAAGACTAATGAAGCAGCAAAGGAAAACTTCAAGGGGCCAACCCCTTCAGCAGCCCTGCCTGTGCACTTATTAGGCCCTACCCCGCCGACACTCCGCAGTGCGATCGGGGTAGGACCGGGGGCTTCTATCGGTGCAACAGACCCCGGGTATGTTGCCCAACTGTGCACAGTCACAAGATCAAGATTGAACCACCAGCTCAAGATAGGGATTGAAGGCCCAAGAGACTTGAAGAACCAACATGCAGCTCAGAGAGATCGAGATTGAGCCAAAAGAACGGAATATCGGCAAGAGAAGGGCCTCCCTTGCTGGGCAGGCGAGCCCGGCAGGGGTCCAGGCCACCACCAGGAACAAGCAACCAAGACTCCCCAGCAGCGCCTGCCGGGGCTTGCGGGGCCTGAACCACCCCGCCAACCATGCAAGTACGACCCACGTCATCAATCAGTGCAGTGTCAAGCTGCAAGGTGATTAAGTCGCAGCATTTGCACATGGCGGCCATCTCCTATAGAAGAAACCCACAGGTGACACCCGTCCAGCGATGTGTCAAGAGAACAGATGCGGAGCTGGGAAGATAAGCCCGGCAGGCCTAGCCGGGCAGCTAGTGACGTGACACTGAGCGATGCATTTGATGCACCCTGTCAGCCCGCAAAGTTAGGTATGATAGCACTGTTTGCTATCATATCAGTGGGTAATGACCATTTTGGCACTGTGGTGACCCCTTAATCTATAAAACACTATAGGAATCAGGCACTTTGCCGTCCGCCAAGGCGGACAACAAAGGCATACATGGGGGACGGTAAAGGCCTTTGCCGTCCGTCAGCAGACGAAAACATGTCCGGCTGAATAGGCTACGGCGAAGGCTTCTTTGCCGTCTGCTAGCGGACGACAAAGATGAAATGGTCTTTGCCGTCATCCAGTGGACGGCAAAGGTCCTCGACGGCCCACGTGGCACCTTATGGCCGTTAGGGGGTTAACGGTGCGCTTTGCCATCCGCTGGCAGACGACAAAGACCATTGCACGTTTGCCGTCAGCCAGCACACGACAAAGTAACCAAATAGCCAGCCCCTTGCACAGGTAGCTGCCACATGGCATCTTTGCCATCTGCTAGCTTATGGAAAAGCTCTTTGTCGTCTGCCAGTGGACGGCAAAGATCCTGTATAGCCCCTATTTTTTCTTAAATTCATTCAATTTCAACACACAAGTTTCAACACATAAATTTCAACACACAAATTTCACAGTAGATATATCGAACACACAAGTTCCATCATATATACATACATAACCAACACATAGTTCCATCCATACATATTACAAAAGTTTCACAGTATTCATCCAACACCTATCCATCCATCCATATAACAAGTTCCATCCATGCAAGTTCATCGATACAAAATAAAAGCAGAAATGGAAAAGAAGCACTCCATCCATGCAAGCTTCCGTGAATTAAATGAAATCTGCAAAATGGTAAACAAGAAAGTTAGAAGAAGAAGAACAAGACTAGAAGAAGAAGAAGAAGAAGACTAGAAGAAGAAGTAAGCATACTTAGGTAAAATGGAGCTAACCTAGCTAATTATGCCATTTTTGAGTGAACTAAGCATATTATGCCATTTTTTTATATAAAGTAGCTAATTATAGGTCTTTATTGAGCTAACCTAGGTAACTAAGCATATTAGAGCTAACTTAGGTCATTTTGGAGAAGAAGAAGAAGAAGAAGGTTTTTACCCTTTTACTTATCATTTTCTTCTTTCATTCTTTCTTTTTCTTCTCTTTCTTCTTTGATACTTTCTTTTTCTCCTCTTCCTTGTTTTTCTTCTTCTTATTCCTTATTTGTGTCATTTTAGAGCTTATATAGGTAATTATGCCATTTTTAGCTAACTAAGCTTATTATGTGAATTTGGAGGAAAATAAGGTAAGTATGGGTCATTTTTGTGCTAACATAAGTAATTTTGGAGCTAACCTAGCTAAAATGGATCATATTGGAGCTAACCTAGGTTAAATGGGTCATTTTGGAGCTAACTTAACTAATTATGCCATTTTTGAGTTAACTAAGCATAATTATGCCATTTTTTACACAAGTAAGCCAAGTGTATGTCATTATTGAGCAAACCTAGGAAACTAAGCATATTATAGATAACTTAGCATATTAGAGCTAACTTATGTCATTTAGGAGGAAACAGAGCTAAGTATGGATCATTTTGGAGATATGACATACCTGACATAGTTCACTCCTCCTTCTTCTCCTTCTCCTTCATCATCCTGATGCGCCTAGACCGGTGAGGTAGTGGGATGTAGTCTTCTACCACAATTTGCATGGTCATGTCGCCCAGCTGTGGGATCGCCGGCGCCACCACCATCGCGAGGTCATTGGTAGGCACCAACACCATCGCGAGGCCATCTTCAGGCAGCACCATCGCTAGGTCATCATCAACCACCACCATCTCTTGCCCATCGTCAGCCACCACCATCTCTTGCCCATCGTCAGCCACCACCATCATTAGGTCATCCTCTGCCACCACCATCTCTTGCCCATCGTCAGCCAGCACCTCCTCATCCCCACTCTGCTACTCTTGTTCCCCACTCCAATCCGGATCATCCTCGCTCTTGCTTTTCTTTGCAGCTAGAGTTCTTCTTTGCTTTGGCTGTAGCAGTCATTCTTGCTGCTCCCATTGCCTGACCAAATGCAACAATGACCGTTAACAATCGATGTGAGACAAAGACAAATGTAGAGGAAGAAGAGGCACAACATACTGGCATCATCGTTGTCTTGGTAGCGCATGCGACACATAGTCGTGTTGAACACCTTCACGGTGACCATGGCGTCGCCGTCGTACCTGAAGAGAAGGAAGTACCTGTGCTGCAGGTCGTAGGCACGGTAGAACTGCTCCCAGCCACAACACAGGTACATGTGGTCGTACCTGATCACCAACTCCACGTCACAATGCTTGCGAAGCCCGCTACCGGCCTGTCGCAGCTTCACATTCTTTGGCCGATGGTCGCCCGATATCTTCATAAAAGTGTCAGGCAGCCTCTGCGGTTTGGGACAAGAAGTGATGTAGCAAACAGTAGAGTTATCATAATGAGATGGGTGAAGGTGAGATCTCTCCTTTTATATACCTGCCTCCTAGAGGAAGTCCCAAGTATGATACTGAAGAACTCGAAACCATCCAACTCGTACTCCGGTGTGGCAGAGCGGAGCCTGCTGTGGCGGCCTCCCCCCATCTCTGATAAGCAGCAGAAGAGACCAATTACTACCCTTACAACATTATAATACAACATTATAGCAGCATAAGTTTTGAGCTGAAGATAATCAATTACACGAAGTTATCATTTCACATTCAAAAAGCAATGCACTTGTGGACATATGATGGCAACAACTTGAACCCTTCAGAACTAGGGATTTATTTATACATGAAAAAAACCCGAAAAGAAGCAAGAAATATTTTTGGGTTTTCTCAAAGTTTTTCAAACACACAAGAAGAAAGCAAGAAAAATAAATCTAACTTGGATAATACAATGAAAAAGTGTGAACACTGACAACTAGAATGAAATGTGTAAACATGAATGTAATGTCGGTGGAAACACGTACTCCCCAAAGCTTAGGATTTTGGCCTAGCTTGGTAATCACCATCCGTAGCCTGCATAGTAATCAGAATGGTAGCTCACGAAGGCTCTTGGTGCAGCCTCCTTAGCCCGCAGAGCAGCCTCGATCTCCGTGTTGTGCGCGCGGGCCTCGCACTCAAGAACGTAATATCTTCCCTTGCTGTGATAATCAAATAGAGTAGGAGCAGGCAAAACAACAGACACAATAGGTTCCTTATTAAACCTGAAGTTATTTAAAACAAAACAGAGGCTGGGCAACTCGCTCCCAGGGAGCTCCCCCGATGGCATCCTTCGTTGGTCGTTCGATCGGCGTTGACCAGGTATTTTTTCGCGCGTTGGCCGTTCGATCGTCGCTAGAATTCTCATGATCTTTTTACCGATCGGTGGATCGTGGCGAGGGATGACGTGTGGGCCGGCGCTGTGGCCACTTGGATCAAAACGGCTGGGTGTTGCTTTTCCTAGTGCGGGGGCGCGAGGCAGCCTCTCCTGCCGTGCCGCGTGCGAGCGCACGCGTCATGGGCGCTGCGGGCACAACCACACAAACCCTACCCCCAATCCATAGCCGCCACTCCCTCCCTCCTCCTCTTTCCTCCCTCGTCTGCCGCCGCCACTCCCTCCCTCCTCGTCGCCCTGCCTCTGCCCAGCTTTGCCGCCTCTCGCGCGCTCGTCCTCTCATCTCCCATGGAGGGAGGGGTGGGGATGTAGGGAAGGAGGAAGCCGGGAGATGAGGAGGTCGATCTGAGGGGCGCCATGGATGGTCGGGGCGCTGGCTCCTCCTTTCCCCATGCTACGGCTGCCCAGATCCGACGATCCCCTCCCGCTTCGGCATCCAGGTTGGTTGACTCGATCTCTCAATCACCCCATCGCCACGCTGCACACCGTCGTCAAGGATCAAGCCGTCGCCGCCACAGTGTCCTCCTCCCCGGTGGCCGCGGGTGCCCTGCCCGCCAAGCTGCCCATTCTTATCTTTCTGGAGGCAATCTGGTAGTGCTGAGCACACGGTGATGCTGTCACGGTATCCCCCTCCCCGGTGCTCTTAGATCCAACAGTAGCTCAATGCAGGAAAGCCGGTTGTGCTCGATCTGCTCGCCTCCTTTGCCTCGCAGGCTCAGCAAGCAGCAACAACGTTAGCTCTGTTTCTCCCACTACCCTCCCCCCTCTCCCTCCTATAGATTTCTCTCTAATGGAAACTCCTATGGGTTCGGTGTATCATAGCTTTTTTTCTTTCTTCCAGCTGAAGCCTTCTCTCATTATGCCTGCCACCTCTCTATGAGATCAGTAGGTTTGATCGCCTTATCTGCAATTTGGCTGATTCCAGTTAGTATTCTTATTCTTTATGGGAGATATGAGTTTGGATGTAGCTCACTGGCCAGGAGAACCTGCGATGCCAGCAGACCAATCTAGATCTTCAAGTGTTGAATATGCAAACAATTATGTAGTATGTGCAGTTTACTTGCTCTGTTTTTACGGGGATTTTGGAATTTTCCATACATGCATGACCCAGATCCGTTATGTGATTTACATTATCTATTTACTGGTGACCCAAGTGTGTCTTATTTCCATCTTCCTTTGTCTTGATATAGCTGAAGGTCAACTGCTAGCCCATCCATGCAATTCACTAATTTAATTATGCCTGCTTCCTCGAAGTCTATTTTATAGATGGCCGGCATATTATCGTGGGAGGTGTTTAACTGTTTTCTCTGGAATAAACTGAAAGCTGATTATTTTGAAAATGCATCATACCTCGCTGATTTATAATAAGATTGTTACGCATCATTAGTTTTTGGCATATGCTTTTGAGTTATATATCGCAATGCCAAGTTGCCAACTAACTGATACATGGTTATGGTTGAGGAACAATGTTGAGCAGTACAAGGTTACACCATCACAGTTCAAACACATATTTTTTGGTTGATAGTTTTTGAGATAGCTTACTGCTTATGCCCAATGGGAGTTTAATTGGGCATCTTTAATATTCTAAGAATCACACCGGCGTAGCACGCTTAGGTTGTTTCCAGATCTCGTGTTTGTCTAAGTCACCAAGTTAACCCACAAGATTTTTTTTACTTTCTTGGCTATTGTGGTTAAAGGCATCCTTTTATTAGAGCTATATATAGTTTTTGGACATGTTCCAGTTTGGTTATTTTTTTATGGATTTTGAATATGTTTCAATTTGATCACTATTGAGACTCAGTTAGAACAGATAATTTTTGTTTCTTTACCATATAGTTCCTAATCGGAAAAGCCTCATCTGCAGGTTGGAGGCATTGGCGTGAAGGTGTCGTGTCACATCCTAGCTAGTCCATGCATTAGAGTGTTGCATCATGTTTATCTTTCATCAGAAATTTGAAATGGGGAAGACAGAACCCCCAGAACCCCTCTGAATCCAACTAGGGTTACTAAAAAATATTTTCAATGAACCTGAAATGCCCTTCTAAAATGTTCATCACCTTTGCCTTGGTCCTAAACCACTGTCAGAAGTGATGCACAGATTTCTAGGTCACTCTGAGGTCACTGGATTAAATCTCTAGCTATTTGAATTTGGGCATTTAAATTATATAAAATATTTCAAATGCTCAAATAATCCCAAACTAAAATGTTCCATGCTGGATATATTCCAACTAAGGACCAGGTGCAGTTTGGTGATTTTTGGAGTTGCCTAGGTATTTTAGAAATGCAACAAAGTTCTGAAAATAGAAAAGAAAAGCGAAGCGACAAACTCTTACAGGCGCCACCCAGTGGCCCACCTGCCGACCCAGCCCAGCCACCGCGCCAGCGAGCTGCTTGGCTTGGCCAGGCAGGCAGGCAGCTGCTCGACGGCGAGCACAGCATGCGTTACACGCAGCTGCCCGCCTCCTCGTCGCTCCCCTCGTCCAGCTGCCGACGTGGGACGAGCTCTCTCGCTCTCCCCGACCCCGCAGACACCCGCTCTTCCCCCTGGCTCCTCCCTCTCGCCCTCCCCGACGTCGCCCCAGACGTCGTCATCGCCACCGCTCGCCATAGCCGCGTACAACGTCGTCCCCACGCCCACTCATCGTGTCCGAACGGTTCGCCGTCGTCGACTACGTCGCCTAGCCAAGCCGCGACACGGAGCCACTTTGCATCGTCCCTACCACGTTGTCTTCAACCTCGGGCCGCCCAGTCGTCGTCGCCGTTCCGACCGCACCGAGTCTTCCTCGAGCATGCTGACCACCTCTGCGACTTCTCTGTGAGCTGCTGAACCTCCCCGTGTTCTCCTTTTTGCCCCTAGCTTACCGTAGACGCCGTGCCTCTTGTGCCCGAACGCACCGCCGCTGACCACGCGTCGCGGCGTTGCTCCGGTGACCATTTGGTCACGGGCTTGTGTCCGTCACCCTCCTCGCACCGCGTAGAGTGCATGAGGTGCTAGTGCCACATCGCCTAGGCCCACGCAGCCCACGCGCGAGCTGACCCGAGCCCGGCCTCCGCGAACTTCGTCGCCGGGCGATGCTCCGGCCACTCCGGCCAAGCCATCACCACCGGTGGATGCGGGCGAGCACCGATTGCCCGTAGCTGCTCTCCGCGTAGCAAATGAAGCCCTGGGCTAAACCCGCAACACACCGTCTGGCGTCGCGGCCGGCGGCTAAACGCCGGCGAGCTTTGACCCGTTGACCGGGCGGGTTTGACCCGGCCCGACACGATTGACTAGGTGGGGCCCTACGCTAATTAACCTAGTTTAGGTTTAATCAAAAATTAGTTAGTCTAATTAGCTCTTGACATGCGGGACCCACTGGTCAGGTTGACCTGGACGCCCCGTTGACCCTGACGTCACTCGGCCTTGGCGATGCAATAATTAGTTTCTGGTTTTATTTGTACACAGGAAATTCCAGAAATTGTTGCAAACTTCAAAAAATCATAGAAATTAATCTGTAACTCCAAATGCAAAGTTTTATATATGAATTTTGATCAGAAAAATTCAATATATCCATTGGTAATGGTTTCATGCATGACAGAACAAGTTAACCTTGCTGTTTAAGCAGAATAAGATAATGCACCTTTATGGTTATGTTAAATGAGCTACCATTTGAATCTTTGATTCAAATGAGCTCATCCCTTTCTGTTCTAGCTTGCATTAGGCCAACATACATTCATATTGCCATGTCATAGCATGCATCATATTGTTGAATATTGTCATGTGTTGTTTATGTTTGGTGTGTCTTTCGTGATAGGTTCTGCCTCCGAGGATAACCCCGAATATCCGTCTGAAGGGCAGTATCCTACTACCACTACATCAGGCAAGCAACCCATTGATCATTCCGATACAAACCCATTTTCTCGCTTCTGCTCTTGTTTACTACATTAAGACAACGCGATTCAAACTGTTGTGTGCTGCGGTAGCTGAACCCACTTCCTTTGCATGACCTGTCATTGCCACAGTAACTAGATGAAACCCACTAGTATGTGTAGGAGTTGATTGAGCCATGTTTGTGATTCCTACCATGCTATGATTGCTATGCTTAGAGTTGTGTCAGGTCTGGCTCATCGGGATGATGAACTGGAGTGAATGGTTGTATCGGGTTCGAGAGTGAAAGTGTTGAACACGTTTTGGTAAAGGTATCGATGAGAGGCCATGTAGGAGTACATGGTGGGTTGTTTCATTGAAGCCGTCCCTAAGAACTGAGATATGTGTGTGTGATTTAAGACTTAGCTACTACCACGCATTGGGATCCTTAATTGACCCTCTCGACTTATTAACCACTCTTGTCCTCGGTCCGGGAGTTGCAAGTAGTTTACGGTGTTTGTAGCATCTTTGGGGGCCGCCTTGGCGCTGACCTTAAAGGGTGGGCTGTGTTGCGGTAGGCACGTGGCCCGGTGTACCGATTCGCCCGTTTGGTGTCTTGGGAACCCTGCACACATCGTTCGGGGCCGTTAGTGGAAACCTCGGCCGGACTCCCTGAGGATGGAACCCGAATAGGCGATAAACCTGGACTGGGGACTCGTGTGTTTAGTCAGGTCGTGGCCGACACCCTCGCTGGGCTTCTGCTTGAAGGTTGTCGAGTACATGTCATGTGGCGGCGATAAGTGGTGAGAGCGTGTGTGAAGTACACCCCTGCAGGGTATAAAACTATTCGAATAGCCGCGTCCGCGGTAAAGGACTACTTGGTCACCTATACAGTTCATAGACAAGTAAATGGATACTACTAAAAGCCTCAAGATAAGTGTGAGTATCATGCGGATGGCCCTCTCGTGGGTTGTGAGAGAGGATCCACGGTGGAGTATTGTGATGGTGATTAGAGGACTCGTGTGCGACAAATGCTTTTCAAGTGGTGTCACGTAGGATAGCTTAGCCAAGAGTCAAAGCTGGCTTGCTGCAATAACTCCACTACCTTCTTGCTGCGATCCCCTCCCACTTCGGCATCCAGGTTGGTTGACTCGATCTCTCAATCACCCCATCGCCACGCTGCACACCGTCGTCAAGGATCAAGCCATCGCCGCCACAGTGTCCTCCTCCCCGGTGGCCGCGGGTGCCCTGCCCGCCAAGCTGCCCATTCTTATCTTTCTGGAGGCAATCTGGTAGTGCTGAGCACACGGTGATGCTGTCACGGTATCCCCCTCCCCGGTGCTCTTAGATCCAGCAGTAGCTCAACGCAGGAAAGCCGGTTGTGCTCGATCTGCTCGCCTCCTTTGCCTCATGAGCTCAGCAAGCAGCAACAACGTTAGCTCTGTTTCTCCCACTCCCCTCCCCCCTCTCCCTCCTATAGATTTCTCTCTAATGGAAACTCCTATGGGTTCGGTGTATCATAGCTTTTTTTCTTTCTTCCAGCTGAAGCCTGCTCTCATTATGCCTGCCACCTCTCTATGAGATCAGTAGGTTTGATCGCCTTATCTGCAATTTGGCTGATTCAGTTAGTATTCTTATTCTTTATGGGAGATATGAGTTTGGATGTAGCTCACTGGCCAGGAGAACCTGCGATGCCAGCAGACCAATCTAGATCTTCAAGTGTTGAATATGCAAACAATTATGTAGTATGTGCAGTTTACTTGCTCTATTTTTACGGGGATTTTGGAATTTTCCATACATGCATGACCCAGATCCGTTATGTGATTTCCATTATCTATTTACTGGTGAACCAAGTGTGTCTTATTTCCATCTTCCTTTGTCTTGATATAGCTGAAGGTCAACTGCTAGCCCATCCATGCAATTCACTAATTTAATTATGCACCTTCCTCGAAGTCTATTTTATAGATGGCCGGCATATTATCGTGGGAGGTGTTTAACTGTTTTCTCTGGAATAAACTGAAAGCTGATTATTTTGAAAATGCATCATACCTCGCTGATTTATAATAAGATTGTTACGCATCATTAGTTTTTGGCATATGCTTTTGAGTTATATATCGCCATGCCAAGTTGCCAACTAACTGATACATGGTTATGCTTGAGGAACAATGTTGAGCAGTACAAGGTTACACCATCACAGTTCAAACACATATTTTTTGGTTGATAGTTTTTGAGATAGCTTACTGCTTATGCCCAATGGGAGTTTAATTGGGCATCTTTAATATTCTAAGAATCACACCGGCGTAGCACGCTTAGGTTGTTTCGGATCTCGTGTTTGTCTAAGTCACCAAGTTAACCCACAAGATTTTTTTTACTTTCTTGGCTATTGTGGTTAAAGGCATCCTTTTATTAGAGCTATATATAGTTTTTGGACATGTTCCAGTTTGGTTATTTTTTTATGGATTTTGAATATGTTTCAATTTGATCACTATTGAGACTCAGTTAGAACAGATAATTTTTGTTTCTTTACCATATAGTTCCTAATCAGAAAAGCCTCATCTGCAGGTTGGAGGCATTGGCGTGAAGGTGTCGTGTCACATCCTAGCTAGTCCATGCATTAGAGTGTTGCATCATGTTTATCTTTCATCAGAAATTTGAAATGGGGAAGACAGAACCCCCAGAACCCCTCACGAATCCAACTAGGGTTACTAAAAATATTTTCAATGAACTGAAATGCCCTTCTAAAATGTTCATCACCTTTGCCTTGGTCCTAAACCACTTGTCGGAAGTGATGCACAGATTTCTAGGTCACTCTGAGGTCCTGGATTAAATCTCTAGCTATTTTAATTTGGGCATTTAAATTATAAAAAATATTTCAAATGCTAAAATAATCCCAAACTAAAATGTTCCATGCTGGATATATTCCAACTAAGGACCAGGTGCAGTTTGGTGATTTTTGGAGTTGCCTAGGTATTTTTAGAAATGCAACAAAGTTACAGAAAATAGAAAAGAAAACAGAAACGACAAACTCTTACCTGGCGCCACCCAGTGGCCCACCTGCCGACCCAGCCCAGCCACCGCGCCAGCGAGCTGCTTGGCTTGGCCAGGCAGGCAGGCAGCTGCTCGACGGCGAGCACAGCATGCGTTACACGCAGCTGCCCGCCTCCTCGTCGCTCCCCTCGTCCAGCTGCCGACGTGGGACGAGGCTCTCGCTCTCCCGACCCGCAGACACCGCTCTTCCCTGGCTCCTCCCTCTCGCCCTCCCCGACGTCGCCCCAGACGTCGTCATCGCCACCGCTCGCCATAGCCGCGTACAACGTCATCCCCACGCCCACTCATCGTGTCCGAACGGTTCGCCGTCGTCGACTACGTCGCCTAGCCAAGCCGCACGACACCGGAGCCACTGCATCGTCCCTACCACCGTTGTCTTCAACCTCGGGCCGCCCAGGTCGTCGTCGCCGTTCCGACCGCACCGAGTCTTCCTCGAGCATGCTGACCACCTCTGCGACTTCTCTGTGAGCTGCTGAACCTCCCCGTGTTCTCCTTTTTGCCCCTAGCTTACCGTAGACGCCGTGCCTCTTGTGCCCGAACGCACCGCCGCCTGACCACGTCGCCGGCGTTGCTCCGGTGACCATTTGGTCACGGGCTTGTGTCCGTCACCCTCCTCGCACCGCGTAGAGTCTGTAGGTGCTAGTGCCACATCGCCTAGGCCACTGCAGCCACGCGCATGAGCTGACCCGAGCTTCGGCCTCCGCCGAACTTCGCCGCCGGGCGATACTCCGGCCACTCCCGGCCAAGCCATCACCCGCGGTGGATGCGGCGAGCACCGGCTGCCCGTAGCTGCTCTCCGCGTAGCAAATGAAGCCACAATAGGCTAAACCCGCAGCACCGCGCCAGCGTCTGGCCTCGCCGGCGGCTAAACGCCGGCAGGCTTTGACCCGTTGACCGGCGGGTTTGACCCCGCTGACACAGTTGACTAGGTGGGGCCCTCTGCTAATTAACCTAGTTTAGGTTTAATCAAAAATTAGTTAGTCTAATTAGCTACTGACATGCGGGACCCACTGGTCAGGTTGACTGGGCGCCCCATTGACCCCAGCGTCACTCTGACGCACTGCTGGCGACGCAATAATTAATTTCTGGTTTTATTTGTACACAGGAAATTCCAGAAATTGTTGCAAACTTCAAAAAATCATAGAAATTAATCTGTAACTCCAAATGCAAAGTTTTATATATGAATTTTGATCAGTAATATTCAATATATCCATTGGTAATGGTTTCATGAATGACAGAACAAGTTAACCTTGCTGTTTAAGCAGAATAAGATAATGCACCTTTATGGTTATGTTAAATGAGCTACCATTTGAATCTTTGATTCAAATGAGCTCATCCTTCATTTCTAGCTTGCATTAGGCCAACACACATTCATATTGCCATGTCATAGCATGCATCATATTGTTGAATATTGTCATGTGTTGTTTATGTTTGGTGTGTCTTCGTGATAGGTTACGCCTCGAGGATAACCCGAATATCCGTCTGAAGGCGGTATCCTACTACCACTACATCGTGCAAGCAACCCATTGATCATTCCGATACAAACCCATTTTCTCGCTTACGCTCTTGTTTACTACATTAAGACAACGCGATTCAAACTGTTGTGTCTTGCGGTAGTGAACCCACTTCCTTTGCATGACTGTCATTGCCACAGTAACTAGATGAAACCCACTAGTATGTGTAGGAGTTGATTGAGCCATGTTTGTGATTCCTACCATGCTATGATTGCTATGCTTAGAGTTGTGTCAGTGCGGCTCATCGGGATGATGAACTGGAGTGAATGGTTGTATCGGGTTCGAGAGTGAAAGTGTTGAACACGTTTTGGTAAAGGTATCGATGAGAGGCCATGTAGGAGTACATGGTGGGTTGTTTCATTGAAGCCGTCCCTAAGAACTGAGATATGTGTGTGTGATTTAAGACTTAGCTACTACCACGCATTGGGATCCTTAATTGACCCTCTCGACTTATTAACCACTCTTGTCCTCGGTCCGGAGTTGCAAGTAGTTTACGGTGTTTGTAGCATCTTTGGGGAGCCTTGCGCTGACCTTAGGGGTGGGCTGTGTTGCGGTAGGCACGTGGCCAGTGTATCGATTCGCCCGTTTGGTGTCTTGGGAACCCTGCACACATCGTTCGGGGCCGTTAGTGGAAACCTCGGCGGACTCCACGAGGATGGAACCGAATAGGCGATAAACCTGGAGGGGACTCGTGTGTTTAGTCGGTCGTGGCCGACACCCTCATTGGGCTTCGCTTGAAGGTTGTCGAGTACATGTCATGTGGCGGCGATAAGTGGTGAGAGCGTGTGTGAAGTACACCCCTGCGAGGTATAAAACTATTGAATAGCAGCGTCCATGATAAAGGACTACTTGGTCACCTATACAGTTCATAGACAAGTAAATGGATACTACTAAAAGCCTCAAGATAAGTGTGAGTACGCGGATGGCCCTCTCGTGGGTTGTGACGAGAGGATCCACAGTGGAGTATTGTGATGGTGATTAGAGGACTCGTGTGCGACAAATGCTTTTCAAGTGGTTTCACGTGGGATAGCTTAGCCAAGAGTCAAAGGCTGGCTTCTGCAATAACTCCACTACCTTCTTGAGAATGTGCATGTATAATAGGTTTACATTGTAAGACTTCTTTGAGTACCTCCGTACTCATGTTTGCTTATTTAATGTTTTCAGATGACAACACCGCCCCTCCGATGGGTTTTATGTAGACCTTGGCGTCGGCAGGTGAACTAGCCACCGGTGGTGATCCAAGGCTTGTGAAGAGACCCTTTGTAGATAGAAGGGCTTCATCAAGCTTACTTTCTTTCTAGAGTACGTACTCGAGACTAGTTTGCTTCCGCATGTGCTTGTATGTTTGTATGACTTGAGTGTTGGGTCATGTGACCCCTATCTGTATGGATATGTTATGTATGGCTCCTCGAGCCTCTTAAATAAAGTACTTTGAGTTGTAGAGTTTTGTTGTGATGCCATGTTGTATGTACTCATATCGGGCATATTGTGTGTATGATTGAAATGCTTGGTATGAGTGGGATCCGACAATCTAGTTGTTTATCCTTGGCAGCCTCTCATATGGGGAAATGTAGTCTCGTGCTTCTGGCGATAGTGTCCGCTACAGCCCGGTTCACCGGAGTCCTCGCTAGCCCGATCACTACTGCTTTGGACACTTGGTAGCCGGCATGTGTTTCGCCGTTCCTATGTCTGTCCCTTCGGGGAAATGTCACGCGATGATATTCGGAGTCCTGCCTAGCCTTCTACAGCTCGGGATACCGGAGTCCTGTTAGCCCAGTGCTACAGCCCGAATTCATACGTTGATGACCAACATGCTCGATGTGATTCATGTATGCCTGTCCCATGGGTTAGCGCCGCTTTGGGTTCACGACTAGCCATGTCGGCCCGGGTTCTCTGTCATGTGGATGCTAGCGACACTATCATATACGTGAGCCAAAAGGCGCAAACGGTCCCGGGCCATGGTAAGGAGACACCCGTGGGAATACCGTGCGTGAGGCCGCAATGTGATATGAGGTGTTACCGGCTAGGTCAATGTGACTTGGAATCGGGGTCCTGACAGCGTTGGTATCAGAGTCGGACTGCCTGTAGTTTCGCTAAGCCAAACTGGTCGATGTCGAGTCTAGAAATGCTTTAGTTATCGTGGGGAATTGATTGTGGGAGGACGTAAGGCTCTTTTTACTCCTTTACCTTATGCCCTACGATCCGAGTCATCCTCTTCTCATTCTACGTGGGTATAGGACTAGGCTCTCTTCTCTCTATCAGGTTCACGTGTTACTAATCCGTAGTAACTTATAGGATTGTTGGTTCTGACCTCAGTTCAGTTTCTACTATTTTTTAGTATGCTATTAGTTGAACCAGAACCTTGTTATGATGTTGTTGAGTGGTTTTGCAATCTGATTTTGAATGTCTCAAATCTGTTCTTGAGCATTTACAGATGTTATGCTGTCCGATTTTCCCTAGAAATTCTAATGTCTTTGCATTGTGGTTGTGCTTTGGATGGCCACTCGTGCTCAAAACCAAGTGGTTCGTCGACCAGGTGCATCGATGTGCCGGTCATACGGCTATGTTTGTCCGGGTTATGATTGAGACGGGTTACCGTTGGTATCGAATACACCGTCGAAGAGCAATTCCGAGACTTTAATCAAAGCCAATACCTCTGCCTTTGTCAGGATATTTCCTTCATATCCTGGATCGTGAGCCTCTTCACCACTCCTATGGACTCGGGGTCACTATTGAGATGGCTGTGCGGGATGCTACATACTCTATGATGACCATCATGCGAGTCGGGGCCTTTGCTTGAACACCGACTTCCGTTATATGCCAACTTCACTCCCAGGGGCGCAAGGGTATCTTTAGGCCATCTATGCTGATTCCAGTTAGGAGGACTCACTAACCCACACCACTGCTGAGATGCTCGAGGATAAGGACCGAGAGAATCGGGCCTTGAGAATGGAGCTTTTTAACACCCGTGCCGATCATTGGGCCACTTTGACTCGGTTTGCACCGGTTGTGCAAGCTGGATGTATGGATACGAGGGATCTGTATCCTATGAGATCTGCTCTGCCAGACATGATGGATTGGCGTGATGTGGGAGGCATCACCCCACCCCGTGGTCCCCTTGAGCCACCGTTTGTTGGTCCAAGACCTCATCCTAGCCCCTATGGTCCACAAGCTCCTCGGGACCGTCTGTTTCGGATAATCATGTTGAGCTTCCAGGCTATGGAGGTGACTTCTATGAGGACTACTACGGAGCTGTCAGAGTTAGCAGTAGTAGCCCTAGTATTGTAATAGTTGTATTTCCACCGTCCTGCGTGACCTGTGGAATATGACTTAGTGTGTATCATTAGGAAGTGTAGAAAAATAATGTATAGGAGTTTGGAATGCTTGGATGAGATGTAACGCCTTTCACTTGTAGTTGTACTCCGCCGGGCTTGTACTAGACTATGAATGGTGTGTATGACCGTTGGTATATATATGGCAGTTTCTATATTACCATGTCATACGGATGAACATCCACCGCATTCCGTGTTATCCATTACATTCCGCACTTCCTTGCTAAACTTTGCCATCCTGTCTAAACCGTTGTTTTGTTTCCTAGGATGGTCAACACACGCATAACAACCCTGCTGCTCCGGGCGAGGAGAAGCCAGCGCAGCTAGGAATGTAAATCTGCCTCAACCGCCTTCTTTGGCGAAGTTATGATGGAGGCGAGAACACAACAAGCGTGAGACCAATCGCTTCTTGGAGCGGATTGAGCAGAATACCGCACGCCAGACCAAGGAATGATCTGGTGTCACTCAATGACTTTGTCAAGCTGTATCCACGAAGTTCAAACATTACATTGAGCCTCTCGATGCGGATGGTGGCCAGCGGCATCACCCACAAGCTACGTTCTACCAACGTGGCTGAAGCTGATAAGGTTACCTTTGCTGCCTACCACCTCGAAGGCCCTGCTAGCCTTTGGTGGGAGAACTTCGAGGCTATGCGCCCGGTTGGCCAAATCACTACCTGGGCTGAGTTCAGTGCGGCTTTCCGTGAGCATCACATCCCGGAAGGTCTCATGGATCGTAAGAGGGAAGAGTTCTGCAACTTCACCCAGGGTAGACTAACCGTGGATGCATATAGCCGCGAGTTTGGAAATCTAGCACGTTATGCTCCTGAAGAGGTTTCTACCGACGCCAAGAAGCAGGCAAGGTTCCGCAAGGGACTTAGCCCCGAGCTTCGCCGTGATCTTCGTCTGCACGAGTGCTCCTCCTTCCAGAAATTAGTCAACAAGGCTATCAGTGCTGAAACTGGACAATCTGACTTTGAAGCTTCACGCAAGCACTCCCGTGACTTTGGTTCTTCATCCGGCTCTGGATCTCAGAAGCGCCGGGTCTGGATTCCAAGCACCGCTCTGCCACCCAGATTCACTCCGAGGCCATCCTTTGAGGCGCCTCGTCCCAACCAGCAGTTTGCACCGCCCAAGGCCTATGGTGGCCCCGCTGCTAATGCTGCTTCACGTCCCAATGTGATAACCTGTTTCAAGTGTGGAGAGACGGGTCACTACATCCGTGAGTGTCCCCAGAACAACCCGGTCGGATCGGAAAAGTCATTGGCCGTGGTAAGCCCGGCGAGGAAAGGTGCCCTACGCTAAACCAGCTGCCCTTTGCCGTGGCCACGTCAACTACGTTTCAGGTGAGGAAACCCATGAGGATCCCAACGTCGTTCTCGATGCGCTCCTTGTTAATTGCCATCCAGCAACTGTTCTTTTGATCTTGGAGCATCTCATTCATTTATTTCCGAGAGCTATGCTCGATTGCACAACACCACATTCTGTGACATGCACACCTCCATGGAAATTCAGACTCCTGGTTCTAGATGGCAAACCTCTAGAATAAGTCATGGGAATGAAATCCTTGTCGACATATTAGTCTTCCTTGCATCTCTAATATCTCTCAAGTGCTCGGACATAAACATCATCTTGGGTATGGACTGGATGTCAGCCCATTATGCTAAGATTGATTGCTCTACTAGAACTGTTCAACTCACCCATCCTTCGGGCAAGACAGTTAATGTTTCGACCCGAGTGTCTAAGCGTCAGCTCTACTCCTTAAATGCCAACCCCCTTCCAGACCTCGAAGATATTCCGGTAGTCCGTGATTTTTCAGATGTCTTTCCAGAAGAACTGCTAGGTGTTCCACCTGACAGGGATGTCGAGTTCGTGATAGATCTTGTTCCAGGAACCGTCCCAATCTCTAGAAGACCTTATAAGATGGCACCCCTAGAACTAGCCGAGCTTAAGAAACAACTCGATGAGTCCTTGCAAAAGGGTTTCATCCGTCGGTTCATCTCCATGGGCTTGCCCGTCCTCTTCGTCAAGAAGAAAGATGGAACGGATCGGATGGTTGTAGATTACCGACACATCAACTTGGTCACTATCAAGAACAAGTATCCGCTCCCGGGATCAATGATCTGTATGATCAGCTCGCTGGATCCTCAGTCTTTTCCAAGATGTATTTGAGGTTGGGCTACCATCAAATCAAAATCAAGAACGGGGACATTCCTAAAATGGCCTTTGTTACTCGTTATGGCCAATACGTGTACACCGTCATGTCCTTCGGGTTAACCAATGCTCCAGCCAGCTTCTCTCGGTTAATGAACACGATCTTCATGGAGTATTTGGATAAATTCATCGTGGTATACCTCGATGATATACTCATCTACTCCAAGAATGAGGAAGAACATGCCGAACATCTAAGGCTAGTATTGATGAAACTTCGAGAGCATCGCCTTTATGCCAAATTCTCTAAGTGTGAGTTCTGGTTACCAGAAGTGACCTATCTAGGCCATGTAATCTCTGGTAAGGGCATTGCTGTCAATCCCGAGCGAGTTCAAGCCGTCCTTGACTGGACTCCACATGAATCTGTCAAGCAAGTTCGGAGTTTCCTCGGTTTAGCGAGCTATTGCCGCCGCTTCGTCGAGAATTTCTCCAAGGTTGCTAAGCCTCTAACCGAACTCCTCAAGAAAGATAAAAAGTTTGAGTGGACCCCACAGTGCGAGTTCAGCTTGAACTGAAAAGATGCGACATACGCACTGCATCTTGGTACCACCAGATTTTTCTAAGGACTTTATTATCTATTGCGGCGCCTCGCGACAAGGACTAGGTTGCATACTCATGCAAGATCGTCATGTGATTGCCTACGCTTCCCGACAGTTGCGTCCACATGAGGATAACTATCCCACACACGATCTAGAGCTTGCAGCAGTGGTCCATGCACTCAAAACCTGGCGACATTACCTTCTTGGTAATCGTTGCGAAATTTACACCGATCACCAAAGTCTGAAATACATCTTCACCCAACCGGATTTGAATCTCAGGCAAAGACGTTTGGTCGAGTTGATTACAGATTACGACTTAGGAATATCTTACACCCCAGGCAAAGCCAATGTCATGGCTGATGCAATAAGTCGCAAATCTTATTGTAACAATCTAATGTTACAACAAAGTCAACCACTTCTCCACGAGGAATTACGTAAGCTTAACCTTCACATTGTTCCTCGAGGATTCCTTTCCACCCTGGTGGCGAAACCCAACCTTACGGATCAAATCATAACCGCTCAGCGGTATGATAGAGGAATATCTCCGATTAAGGAGAACATTGCTAGCGGAGTTGCTAAGTGTTTCACCATAGATGAGCGAGGTGTTGTCTTCTTTGACAACCGCTTGGTGGTTCCCAAGAAACAACAACTACGGCAATTGATCCTTAAGGAAGCTCATGAATCTCCTCTCACCATTCATCCTGGTAGTACTAAAATGTATCAAGACCTACGCCAGAGGTTTTTGTGGACTAGGATGAAGAGAGAAATCGCTCAATTCATTGCTAATTGCGGCGTCGTAAATCGAGTTAAAGCAGAGCATCAGCGGCTCTTGGCACCCTTCAACCTTTGGCCATCCCTGAATGGAAATGGGATAAAATCAGTATGGATTTCATTACCGGGTTTCCCAGGACCAAGAGAGGGAATACTGCTATCTTCATTGTCGTCGATCGTCTTTCCAAAGTAGCCCACTTCCTACCCGTTCGTGAGAGTATAACCGCTAGCCAGCTAGCTGATTTGTACATCTCTCGAATAGTGTCTCTTCATGGTGTTCCATTGGAGATTAACTCAGACCGTGGAAGTCTCTTCACCTCTCGATTTTGGGAAAGTTTCCAAAATGCTATGGGAACTTCGTCTCTCCTTTAGCACCGCCTTCCATCCTCAATCAAGTGGTCAAGTAGAACGAGTCAATCAAATTTTGGAGGATATGCTTGAGCTTACATCATCTCTTTACGCATGAATTGGGAGAAATGCCTTCCATTCGCCGAGTTCGCTTATAACAATAGTTATCAAGCTAGCTTGGGCAAAGCTCCTTTCGAAGTTCTTTATGGACGAAAATGTCGAACGCCTCTTAACTGGTCAGAAACCGGGGAGAGACAACTCTTTGGCCCGGATATGATCCAGGAAGCAGAAGAGCAGGTTCGTGTTATTCGTGAGAAATTGAAAACAGCCCAATCTCGTCAAAAGAGCCAATATGACCGCAAGCATAAGCCTATGGCTTATGAAGTCGGCGAGAAGGCTTACCTTCGGGTTACTCCTTTGAAGGGAACCCATCGATCCGGTATCAAAGGCAAGTTGGCTCCTCGTTACATTGGACCCTTTCGCATTCTTGCCAAACGAGGAGAAGTTGCCTACCAATTGGAACTACCTCCGCATCTTTCCAGAGTCCATGATGTCTTCCACGTTTCCCAACTCAGGCGTTGCTTCTCGGATCCTATCCGTGGAGTGGACCACGAAACGCTTGATCTCCAAGATAACCTCACCTATCGAGAATATCCCGTTCGTATCCTTGATCAAGCCGAGCGTACCACTCGACGTCAGAATATCAAGTTTCTCAAGGTTCAATGGTCAAACCATTCCGAGCAAGAAGCAACTTGGGAAAGGGAGGATCGTCTTCGACTTGAGTATCCCACCTTCTTCCCGACGGATCCTAAATCTCGGGACGAGATTCTTTTGAGTGGGGGTGAGTTGTCACATCCTAGCTAGTCCATGCATTAGATTGTTGCATCATGTTTATCTTTCATCAGAAATTTGAAATGGGGAAGACAGAACCCCCAGAACCCCTCTGATTCCAACTAGGGTTACTAAAAAATATTTTCAATGAACCTGAAATGCCCTTCTAAAATGTTCATCACCTTTGCCTTGGTCCTAAACCACTGTCAGAAGTGATGCACAGATTTCTAGGTCACTCTAAGGTCACTGGATTAAATCTCTAGCTATTTGAATTTGGGCATTTAAATTATATAAAATATTTCAAATGCTCAAATAATCCCAAACTAAAATGTTCCATGCTGGATATATTCCAACTAAGGACCAGGTGCAGTTTGGTGATTTTTGGAGTTGCCTAGGTTTTTTTTAAATGCAACAAAGTTACAGAAAATAGAAAAGAAAATGAAACGAAAAACTCTTACTGGCGCCACCCAGCCCACCCGCCGCCCAGCCCACCCTGCGGCTGAGCTGCTTGACTTGGCCAGGCAGGCAGGCAGCTGCTCGACAACGAGCACAGCATGCATGCCACGCAGCTGCCCGCCGCCTCGTCGCTCCCCTCCTCCAGCTGCCGACGTGGGACGAGCTCTCTCGCTCTCCCCAACCCCGCAGACACCCGCTCTTCCCCCTGGCTCCTCCCTCTCGCCCTCCCCGACGTCGCCCGAGACGTCGTCGTCGCCATCGCTCGCCACAGCCGCGTCCAACGCCATCCTCGTGCCCTCTCACCGTGTCCGAACGGTTCGCCGTCGTCGACTACGTCGACTAGCCAAGCCGCACCACTCCGGAGCCACTGCATCGTCCCCGCCACCGTCGTCTTCAACCTCGGGCCGCCCAGATCGCCGTCCCCGTTCCGACCGCACCGAGTCTTCCCCGAGCACGCTGACCACCTCTGCGGCTTCTCTGTGAGCTGCTGAACCTCCCCGTGTTCTCCTTTTCGCCCCTAGCTTACCGTAGACGCCGCGCCTCTTGTGCCCGAACGCACCGCCGCCTGACCACGTCGCTGGCGTTGCTCCGGTGACCATTTGGTCACGGGCTTGTGTCCGTCACCCTCCTCGCACCGCGTAGAGTCTGTAGGTGCTAGTGCCACATCGCCTAGGCCCACTTTGCAGCCACGCAGCGCACGAGCTGACCCGAGCTTCGGCCTCCGCCGAACTCGTCGCCGGCGATGCTCCGGCCACTCCCCGGCCAAGCCATCACCACGGCTGGATGCGGGCGAGCACCAGCTGCCCGTAGCTGCTCTCCGCGTAGCAAATGAAGCCCTGTGGGCTAAACCCGCAGCACGCCGCCGCGTCTGGCCTCGCCGGCGGCTAAACGCCGGCAGGCTTTGACCTGTTGACCGGCGGGTTTGACCTCACGACACGATTGACTAGGTGGGGCCCTCTGCTAATTAACCTAGTTTAGGTTTAATCAAAAATTAGTTAGTCTAATTAGCTACTGACATGCGGGACCCACTGGTCAGGTTGACCTGGACGCCCCCTTTGACCCCTGACGTCACTCTGACGCACTGCTGATGCAATAATTAATATCTGGTTTTATTTGTACACAGGAAATTCCAGAAATTGTTGCAAACTTCAAAAAATCATAGAAATTAATCTGTAACTCCAAATGCAAAGTTTTATATATGAATTTTGATCAGAAAAATTCAATCTATCCATTGGTAATGGTTTCATGCATGACAGAACAAGTTAACCTTGCTGTTTAAGCAGAATAAGATAATGCACCTTTATGGTTATGTTAAATGAGCTACCATTTGAATCTTTGATTCAAATGAGCTCATCCCTTTCTGTTCTAGCTTGCATTAGGCCAACACACATTCATATTGCCATGTCATAGCATGCATCATATTGTTGCATATTGTCATGTGTTGTTTATGTTCGATGTGTCTTTCGTGATAGGTTCTGCCTCCGAGGATAACCCCGAATATCCGTCTGAAGGGCAGTATCCTACTACCACTACATCAGGCAAGCAACCCATCGATCATTCTGATACAAACCCATGTTCTCGCTTCTCCTCTTGTTTACTGCATTAAGACAACGCGATTCAAACTGTTGTGTGCTGCGGTAGCTGAACCCACTTCATTTGCATGACCTGTCATTGCCACAAAGAACTAGATGAAACCCACTAGTATGTGTAGGATTTGATTGAGCCATGTTTGTGATTCCTACCATGCTATGCTTGCTATGCTTAGAGTTGTGTCAGGTCTGGCTCATCGGGATGATGAACTGGAGTGAAAGGTTGTATCGGGTTCGAGAGTGAAAGTGTTGAACACGTTTTGGTAAAGGTATCGACGAGAGGCCATGTAGGAGTACATGGTGGGTTGTTTCATTGAAGCCGTCCCTAAGAACTGAGATCTGTGTGTGTGATTTAAGACTTAGCTACTACCACGCATTGGGATCCTTAATTGACCCTCTCGACTTATTAACCACTCTTGTCCTCGGTCCGGAGTTGCAAGTAGTTTACGGTGTTTGTAGCATCTTTGGGGCATACATGGCGTGACCTTAAAGGGGTGGGCTGTGTTGTGGTAGGCACGTGGCCGGTGTATCGATTCGCCCGTTTGGTGTCTCGGCAACCCTGCACACATCGTTCGGGGCCGTTAGTGGAAACCTCGGCGGACTCCTGTGGATGGAACCCGAATAGGCGATAAACTGGACTGGGGACTCGTGTGTTTAGTCGGTCGTGGCCGACACCCTCATTGGGCTTCCGCTTGAAGGTTGCCGAGTACATGTCGTGTGGCGGCGATAAGTGGTGAGAGCGTGTGAAGAAGTACACCCTGCAGGGTATAAAACTATTGAATAGCAGCGTTCATGTAAAGGACTACTTGGTCACCTATACAGTTCATAGACATGTAAATGGATACTACTAAAAGCCTTAAGATAAGTGTGAGTACCGCGGATGGCCCTCTCGTGGGTTGACGAGAGAGGATCCACGGTGGAGTATTGTGATGGTGATTAGAGGACTCGTGTGCGACAAATGCTTTTCTAGTGGTGTCACGTAGGATAGCTTAGCCAAGAGTCAAAGTTGGCTTGCTGCAATAACTCCACTACCTTCTTGAGAATGTGCATGTATAATAGGTTTCTGTTGTAAGACTTGCCGAGTACCTCCGTACTCATGTTTGCTTATTTAATGTTTTTAGACGACAACACCGCCCTCTCCAATGGGTTTTATGTAGACCTTAACGTTGACGAGTGAACTAGCCACCCAGGTGGTGATCCAAGGCTTGTGAAGGGCCACTGTAGATAGAAGGGCTTCATCAAGCTTTCTTTCTTTCTAGAGTCTGTACTCAGACTAGTTTGCTTCCGCATGTGCTTGTATGTTTGTATGACTTGAGTGTTGGGTCATGTGACCCCTATCTGTATGGATATGTTATGTATGGCTCCTCCGAGCCTCTTAAATAAAGTACTTTGAGTTGTAGAGTTTTGTTGTGATGCCATGTTGTATGTACTCATATCGGGCATATTGTGTGTATGATTGAAATGCTTGGTATGAGTGGGATCCGACAATCTAGTTGTTTATCCTTGGCAGCCTCTCATATGGGGAAATGTAGTCTCGTGCTTCTGAGCGATAGTAGTCCGCTACAGCCCGGTTCACCGGAGTCCTGTTAGCCCAGCACTACTGCTTTGGACACTTGACTGGCCGGCATGTGTTTCACTGCCGTTCCTATGTCCATCCTTCGGGAAATGTCACGCGATGATATTCGTTGTCCTGCCTAGCCTGCTACAGCCCGGGATACTGGAGTCCTGTTAGCCCAGTGCTATAGCCCAAATTCATACGTTGATGACCGACATGCTCGATGTGATTCATGTATGCCTGTCCCCATGGGTTAGCGCCACTTTGGGTTCATGACTAGCCATGTCGGCCCGGGTTCTCTGTCATGTGGATGCTAGCGACACTATCATATACGTGAGCCAAAAGGCGCAAACGGTCCCGGGCCATGGTAAGGCGACACCCGTGGGAATACCGTGCGTGAGGCCGCAATGTGATATGAGGTGTTACCGGCTAGGTCAATGTGACTTGGAATCGGAGTCCTGACATATCGTTAGTTATCTGCAAGGGCATTGTTATGACGTGCTCCTCCATGTCTCCCGCGAGTTCTTGGTGTGGGGATCATGGCTCCAGAGAGCATAAAATGTATGCATTGGAGGTGGTAGCATTGCTAAAGATCTACATATTGTAGCAGTAGTTTTTACTGTGAAACATAAGCCCTTTTACGGTGCAATTATTAAATTGTAGTAGTAGTTTTTCTTGCAGCTTGTAGTAGTAGTTTTTCTTGTCAAAATCGGTCCTTTCTACGTACTTGTTGATCTTTTTAGTCTGAATTTTCCAGCCAATTCAGGATTTTTGTTTTGCAACATTATGGATGATGCATGTCTTTTATATTGGCTTGAATTGCAAGCTCTTCTTTACATTGGTGACACATATGACCTACAGCGTTGAATCAGTTTTATTTTTGGTTGAATTTCAAATCAAAAGTCTTGAATTACAGTTTCAGTTCTTTCTACTTAGCTTGGCAGTCAGTTAACTATCCAAGTACAGCTTACTAAATGACATGTGTTGTCATGAATGAAAGCTGGTCCAGTCCAACTTGTCATTTTTTATTGGGTCTAAAATTTGACTGAACATGAACTGAAGTTTAGCTCAGCCTCATTTGACAAACAGATACACACACAACGCAGAATATATATACGTTCTTGAATGATATACTGTATATATACCTTCATCCACACTGTCTGATTACCAGTGCTTTTTGTTGTTGTCAGCGACATCATGGGTGCCGGTGGCAGAATGACGGAGGAGCGGGAGAAGCAGGAGCTGCTCGGACGCGCTAGCGCCAGTGAGATCTTCCAGCATGCGCCGACAGACAAGCCGGCATTCACGCTGGCCCAGATCAAGGAGGCAATCCCGCCTCACTGCTTCCAGTGCTCGTTGATCAAGTCCTTCTCCTATGTGGTCTATGACCTCGTCATCAGCGCGTCCCTCCTGTACGCCGCGTTGGTCTGGATCCCAGCACTCTCGAGCATGCAATAGCTAGGCGCATGTCCGTTCTACTGGGTGCCTCATTTTGATTTTCTTACCTTGGTCGGTTTGTATTCAGAAAATTAATTTGCCTATTTTTGCTTTTTAATCTAAGATGGGAGAAAGATGTTCCTCTTTGTTGAGAAAATGTTTATTGTATGGACCATACAAGGTTCTTTCTCCAAATGTTATTGTGTGGTGCAACTATGATCTGTTTTCCTTGTGCAGAGGGCTGCGACGAGGCAGACAGGTGGCGAGCGGCAACAATAGGGGTTGGCGGATGCTCCGAGACCAATAGGCTACTTAGTGGTATGCTTCCCTGTTTGTTTTTTGGTGTTTCCTCAAGATTGGTGTCGTGCAGTTCTGAGTTGTTTTGTCTGCGTTTGTGTTGTGTGATGCAGATGGGAAGGAGGATCCGACAAGTTAGCCCCCACAATTGTGTTGTTGGAGAAATTCTGCGAGCTCAGTAAAATAATGAATCTTCATCTCCGATATTTTCTCTCGAAAATGGAGCGCGGATCGCAGGAGCAAGGAGTTGGTCGAGTGTAGTGAACAAGCAATCAACGCGGCACATTTGGAAGTTGTGAGAGCTGTGAATGGCACCGGTCTTGTCATACTAATGAGCAGGAGCACCGGCCACATTACTCTTCATGCCACTCTGAGCAGTCGACTGCTGCTTGAGATTTATTTCCATGTTCAAGGGAAGGGAGACCGGATTGAGTTCCTGTATATGCAAGAAGAAGGGGCATTGTCGTGGTTGTTGCTGAGAGTGTCGGTCAGGAGCTGATTAGCAGGACTGATGACAAGAACGAAGAGCAAGATGAGTATGTCAACATGTTGTTCCTTAACGTTGGCCTTCTTCTATAAAGTTCACATGCAACTCTCCTCCATGGTTAGAAAAAACTAATTTAAATGTTTTGTTTCTTTGATGGTTACTCATTTCTCTTACCATTGTTGTATCAAAACAATTGTATTTTCGCTGATGGCCGCTTGGGCTCATTTTCGAAGAGAATGAGATGTGGAATAAACTACTCTGAAATAGTTGGTTCCCTTCAAACAATTTATTAGCTAACTAATTTTGGCTGCTGTTGCACATGATACAATTGTGCTTTGTTGTTGCCATCTTGCATTACATGTGAGCTTAAACAGACAATCAATTAAACTTTTACTAAGTTCTTACCGTATGTATTTGCTCAAACAGTTACTGAAAAAATGCAAATATTTTTAGCAAGTACATGGTTTTAAATGGGACTCGGTGCCGTTTAGCGCAATGGGCAGTGTTATACAAATATAATTTTTTGGTGCAAGGTTATACATTTTTCTTCAAACTTGGATTTCACAATGTGAAAGACATTTTCAAAAGAGTATGGTTTAATATATGGGCTTTCTACAACGAGTATTGAAGTCCTTGCAAAATGAAACTATTTTCATCGACAACATGGCTTTGGCGGGTCTCTGCGCCATTTGGCGCAACGGACGAGAAATTGCACTGGTCGACGGCTGAGGAAACGCCTTTGTCACCCAGCTGAGGAACCGGGAAAGAAATGAAGTGGATAGGCAGGTCTCATTTGGATCCGCCCCCTGCCGCTTCATATTCAGCACCTCACGGGCCACAAACATTGCTCTACGTGGGCTGGGCTAAATAACATATGGGCTATCCTAATACCTCTTGATCCCTATATCTCTGTATATGCACAACAAAGGCACGTTTTTTCTTAGGTTTCTTATCTTTTTTCCTCTTTTTTGCAAGAAAAAGATGCACGGCCAGGTTTCTCATCATGATAACCATGTTTTCAAACTTGCTAAAAAAATACAACCATGCCAACTTTACTCCCTCGTCATAGTGGCCATATTTTCAAACTGAACATATTCATATTATGCAAAGTTTCCCTTTTCCCAAACTATTATTTAACAACGTAATAAACTTGTTTAAAAAATAGCATGATTTAGTTGAAGGTTCTTGCAGCATGAAAGTATTTTCATCGAGAACATGTCTTCAGCAGGTCTCTGCGCCATTTGGCGCAACGGGTCAACTAGTAGGTATAATCAGTGGGTGTGCCCATAAGGAATTTATGATGTTTCATGGCATCAAAGTCTAAGTACTGAGTAGGTAGAATGGGATCATCACGCAGAGGCGTTACACCAACCTCTTTAGCTAAATGAGAAGCATAAATCCCACCATAAAAATAACAACTACCAGCGTTGTGTTTCAACCTTCGCATAACAATCGCTCCAGGATTATAACATTTAATTCGGGCCAGAGCAGTGTGTATGAGGCTCAAGTGCAGGGCTCATAGTGTGCTACAATCTTGCTTGCTTACGATGCATTTGCCATTAAAGGGTGCAAAGTATTGAATTGATGGGAAATGAATACTCTACCTTGCGTCACTCCTCTATCCTCACCATAGCAAAGGCTAGTCAAGAATGTCCCATATTTAGATCTTGGTGGCTCATCTAGCGAACCCCAAACTGGAATTTTGCAGATATTATAAAACATATCTAGAGGCATGGTATAAGGATGATCATACAAGTTAAACGAAACTCTAGACTCACAAGGAAAGTATTTGAATTTCTTAGTAAAAGTTTCTGTGAGGTTGAGATGCTGAAGACACTTATCTTCAATGTAGGGTCGAGCTCAGCATTGTGAACATACTGCTCAAATTCTTCCTTAATACATGTGTTCACCATGAAATCGTTACACGGCCACAAACATGATTTGATAGGCACATCCCGCATTTCGCCTGCACTTGGTTCAGCAAAAGACTGACACATTGAGCCACTTCTAGACGATGCCTCCGTAGACCTCCTCCTCGAAGAACTCCTAACGAAACTCATCTTATTCCTATAGATTAAATTTTGAAAATTTTAGTCCACAAAATTTTTGTCAACAAAACTTCACAGGATTGATAGCAACTACTCATGAGGATGCATAGAGGCTATATTAAGCATTCAAACTACTTAGAACTCTAAGAATTCAACATGCGAGCCCATCTACAGCAGCACCAAGAGTAGCTAATTATTCAAAATACAAACCACTGAAGCAAAAACTAATTGGAGAAATGAAGGAGTCACATACAAAGTAGAAATCCAAAACAGTTCTGGAAACGGAGCTTCGAGCAAAGGATCGAAATCCGCGGGTTTGAGAGCAAGAACACGAGAGAGAGGGAGAGAGAGAGAGAGAGAGAGAGTGAGCAATGGTGATTTTTTCTGGAGCTACGAGATGATCTGGGCTAAAGAGATAAGTGAGGGGACCTACATGGGACCACAACCCAACATGACGTGCCTGGGGTTGCTGGCGCGCCCTGGTGTCTTGTGGTCACCAGGTGCACCCCTTCTGATGTTATTTGCACTAAAAATTCACGAATATTCAGAAAAAAATCGTATTAAATTTTTGGGCATTCTGAGAACTTTTATTTTTGGGTCATTTTTTATTGCACGGAAAATCTAGAAAATAGGATAAACATGGCATTTTATTTTATTTAACTAAGAAAAACAGAAAACAAAAGGCAAGGACAGAAGGTAGTGCCTACTAAATTCATCAACTTCTTACCTCTAAAAAATGATCCACTAATAAGGTTGATCAAGTCTTATTAACAACCACCTTCGATTAGCATGAAACTGAAGAACTTCCGTAAAACACTAAGTTACCTCAACGGGGATATGCATGTCCCCAACAATAAGTATATCATATTTCTTTTTGGCAGTAGGTAAAGGTAGTTGAAAACTTCCAATAGTGAATGTCGGAGATTTTTTAATAACATTAATACCATTCACTTGGAATTGTTTCTTCGGCAAGTGCACCGTATGCTCATTACCATTGATATGAAAAGTGACCTTGATTTTACTGCAATCAATAATAGCCCCTGCAATATTGAAAAAGGTTCTACCAAGGATAATCGACATGTTGTCGTCCTCGGGCATCTCAAGTATAACAAAGTCTGTTAAGATAGTAACATTTGCAACAACAACGGGCACATCCTCACAAATAGCGTAGGTATGGCAGTTGATTTATGAGCCATTTGCAATGATATTTTAGTAGGTGTGAGTTTATTCAAATCAAGTCTTTTACATAAGGAGAAAGGCATTACACTAACACCACCTCCTAAATGACACGAAGCAGTTTTAAGATAATTTCTTTTGATGGAGCAAGGTATAGTTGGTATTCCCGGATCTCCAAGTTTTTAGGTACTCCATCCTTAAAAGAATAATTAGCAAGCATGGTGGAGATTTCAGCTTCTGGTATTTTTCTCTTATTAGTGCTTTCATATATTTTGTATAAGGGGCCATCTTTAAAATATCAGTCAAGCGAGTGCGCAAAAAGACTGGCCTAAGCATGTCACCAAAGCGTTCAAATTCTTCATCATATTTCTTCTTAGTTGGTTTAGGTGGAAAGGGTATCGGTTTCTGAACCCATGGTTCCCTTTCTTTTTAATGTTTTCTAGCAACAAAATTTCTTTTATCATATCTTTTATTTTTATGTTGTGGGTTATTAAGATCAACAACAGGTTCTATCTTAACAACATTATATGGTTCTTTATCTTTGTCTCGTTGAGTGTCTTCATGAACATCAACATTTTCTTTTTCATTATCACTAGATGAATGTTTATTACCAGATTGAGTTTCAGCATCTGAGATAGAGACATCATTATTATCTTTAGCAGGTTTTTCTATTTCATGTTCACTAGAGGTATGCAAAGTCTTATCATTTTTCTTTTTCTTTTTCTTTTTAGAAGGACAAGGTGCATCAGTATTAATTCTTTGAGAGTCTTGTTCAATTCTTTTAGGGTGTCCCTCAGGGTAAAGTGGTTCCTAAGTGATTAACTCCTCTAGTCATTACTCTGACATCATGATCATTTATATTATTGTTCATTTCATGAAGCAACTCTCTTTGAGATTTAGCAACTTATTCTAACTGAGTATGGACCATAGAGGCATGTTTTCCTACACCTCTAACATCTTTACAGATTCTAAATAACAAGTTACTCAAGCAAGCAATCATATCAGAAATTTATTTCAACTGTTTCATAACATTTGCATTGAAGTGATCTTGTTTTCTAATGTAGTTATCAAACTCATAAAAGGCATTGGCTAGGATGTTTATTGTAAGGATGTCACTTTCATCAAATTTCATTAAAGAGTTTACCTCTAGCACCTTTGGTGGTGGTGTGTCAAGTCCATGTATATCTTCAATAGGAGGTAAATTTTTGACATCTTCAGCTTTAATACCTTTTTCCTTCATACATTTCTTTGCTTCTTGCATATATTTAGGACTGAGATATAAGATACCCCTCTTCTCCAGGGTCGGTTTAGGCGGTGGTTCAGGAAGAGTCCGTTCATCTTAATTTTTCAGTATGTTATGTAACAGTTCCTCAGCTTGTTCAACAGTTCATTCCCTGAAAACACAACCAACACAACTATCTAGGAAGTCCCTAGAAGAATCGGTAAGTCCATTATAGAAGATATCAAGTATTTCATTTTTCTTAAGAGGATGATCAAGCAAAGCATTAAGTAATTGGAGAAGCCTCCCCCAAGCTTGTGGGGAGACTCTCCTCTTCAATTTGCATAAAGTTAAATATTTCCTCTAAAGCAGCTTGTTTCTTATGAGCAGGAAAATATTTTCCGGAGAAGTAATAAATCATATCCTGGGGACTACGCACACAACTAGGAGCAAGAGTATTGTACCATATATTAGCATCACCCTTTAATGAGAACATAAATAACTTGAGAATATAATAGTAACGAATTTTCTCATCATGAGCAAATAGGGTGGCTATATCATTTAGTATAGTAAGGTGTGCCACAATAGTTTCAGTTTCATAGCCATGGAAAGGATCAGATTCAACCAAAGTAATTAACTCTGGCTTGACAGAGAATTCATAATCCTTATCACTAATTTCTTAAGATCATCTCTATCATTGCAAGCAAGAAAGTCTCTAGCTATCTCCCCATCCATAACATAACCCTCAAGTATCATAGGCATTTGATATCTAGGGGAGCTAGGTCTAATATGTGTTTCAAGATTTTCAGTTTCAAGTACTTCATTAGTTTATTTCACCAGTTTGAGCACTCTCAATATCTTTACCTCTAGCAAGTTCTTCATCAAGAAATTCACCTAGTGGCACATTATCATCAAGAAAGGTACTAGCATCATCATAAGCATTATCCATAGCATAAGTAGCATCATCAATAACTTGCGACATATCAGAATTAATAGCATGTGGTGGTGTTGCTAGTTTACTCAAAATAGAAGGAGAATTAAGTGCAGAGCTAGATGACAGTTCATTACCTCCCCTTGTCTTAGAGTGTCACAACCCTAGCTTTAGCCTTGCTTGTGGTCTAGTCTTGGTTGTTGCATCATGTTTAAATTTTGCTTAAGCTTGAAATGGGAATGTTCAGACCCTACCACCAAATGAAATCCAACTAGGATCAAAATGAAATATTTTAAATGAACCCAATATACCCTTCAGAAAAGTTCATTATTTTTGAATTGGTACAGAACCTCTACCAAAATGGTGCACATTTTTCTAGGTCACTCTGGATTTTTGAATTAAATCATATTGCATTTGACTTTGGGCATTTAAATACTATAGATAATTTAAGTGCTCAAATAATGCTGGAATTATTTGTGGGCCACTCCAATAATCCAGAGAGTGTCCACAAATTATTTCAGGATTTTACAAAATGCTTTAGTATTTTTACTAAAGCCAAAACAGTTGCAGAAAAATAGAAAACAGAAACTAGAATAAAGGAAAGAGACAGAAATAGTTTACCTAGGCCTTACCTAGCAGAACCAACACAGCCCACCAGGGGCAACGCTGTCTTCTACCCCCTACCAGTAGGAGCAGCTGCGTGCTCACACGCGCGCGGCCGAGGAGATCAGCTCCTCCCTGCCTGCCTACCCCCTCCCCGACGCGTCTGGACGACGCCACGCGACCCCCCGAGACCAGTACGGCTCTCCCTCTCTCTCCCTTGAGCTCTCCCCCTTCTCTGGCACCCTCTCCCCCTCTTCCCCGAGACACCCAGGAGCACGCAGCCCCTCGCCGCCGCGTCCACCGGCCACCCCACACCTCGCTGACACGCCAAGTAGCTCCGCATCAACGTCCTCTACTCCCTCGACAAGCCAAGCATCACCAGGCGCCCTGCATCGCCGCCATCAAGCCATCTTATTCACACACGGCCGTCGGACACCTCTCATTGATTGGCTTTGTTCAGGCCGTCCCCGAGCCCACTGACCCTCCCAACGGACCCGCGGTGAGCCCAGAATCATTTCCCCCTTCTCCCTTGGTCGCGCTCGACCTCTAGGCCATAGCCCCACCTTGGCCAAGATCTCCATGTCGCCTCCCTATAGCTTGCCGTCGTTTGAGCTAGCATCCGTCGCGGTCGAGCACGTATTCGTGCTCCCCGCATCGCCAGGAGTCTGCTGAGCCCTCCGCTAGCTTCCCCGTGCACCAGAGCGCCGTTCTCGTTGAGGTCCGAACTCTGGTTGTCGCGGTTGTCGCCGTTGCCATCGTTTCTGTCCTCCTCGCGACCCACCACCTACACCACTAGATGCGGCGCCCATCCAGCTGCACGTAGATGCCCTCCGCCGGCCATTTTGGTCGCTGGAGGAGGAATCCCGAGCCTCCTCCCCTCCGTGCCTGGCCTCGCCAGCGTTGAGTCGCCGACGGATATGACCCTAGTGGACCAAGGTTTGACCCCTCTGGGTCATTGACATGTGGGCCCCGGCCCTGCTAATCTTAGGTTAAGTTCTAATTAACCCCAATAACCCCCCTGACCCATTGACTAGTGGGCCCGGGCCCCACTAATGGTTTAGTTAGTATTAACTTAACACTAATTAACCATGTTAATTAGTTGAGCCACTGACCAGTGGGCCCCACAGGTCAGGTTTGACCTGGACCGCCCCTGTTGACTGCTGACACCACAGTAACGTCATGCTGATGCAATAAGTCATTTTCTGGAATAAGTTTATTTTAGAGTAACCAGGAAATTCCAGAAAATGATTTAAACTTCAAAAAATCATAGAAATTCAACCGTAACTTCAAATGAAATAATTTATATATGAAAAATTATCAGAAAAATGCAATCAATCTATGTGTACCATTTTCATTCATGTTGGAACAACTTATATTAGCTGAATAGGGCAAATCAAATGTTTGGCATTTAAATTATCACATATGGAGTTTGAATTTGAACCTTTGATTCAAACCAACTTCATTGAAACTGTTGCTAGCTACATTAGCTCAAATCACAGCATATTGCCATGTCACATTCATGCATCATATTGTTGCATTGCATTGATTGTGTTCTTTCTTGTTTGCCGGTATTTGTCCCCTCTCGGTAGACGTTGCTTCTGACGATGTGATCGGTGAAACTGATGAAGACCCAATGCTATCTTCAGAAGTGCCAGGTAAGCAAAACCCCCTTGTTCATTCCGATACAATCCCACTCTCTCGCTTCTGCTATCTCTTACTGCATTAGGACAACAACGCTTCAACTGTTACATGCTGCGGTAGTTGAACCTCTTTCCTTTGCATGACCTGTCATTGCCACAGTAAATAGATGAAACCCACTAGCATGAGTGGAAGTTGTTTGAGCCGTGATGTGCCTACTCATTCATGCTTGTTGTCATGCCTGCTAATGCTTAGAGTTGAGTCAGGTCTGATTCATTAGGAATGAATTTGAATGTGGTGAACATGTCCTACTGTCAAGAGCTAAGTGTCTGAACACGATTTGGTAAAGGTACCGGTGGGAGGCCATGTAGGAGTACATGGTGGGTTGTCTCATTGAAACCGTCCTCAGTAACTAAGTTCTGTGTTTGTGATCCATGAACAGCTACTACCATGCATTGGCATGCTTAAGTGCCCCTCTTGACTTATTAATCGCCTAGATCTCTGTCCAGGAGTTGCAACTAGTTTCTGGTGTTTATAGGATATGTGTTGGGGGCCGTGCTTAGCGCTGACCCTAGGTGTGGGCTATGATGTGGTAGAGACATGAGGCACGGTGTACTGAGACGCCCCTTTGGTCCGTCGGGAACCCTGCTCTCATCGTTTGGGGCCGTGAGTGAAACCCCCACCGGATCTCCTTTGGATGGAACCCGAATAGGCGATAAACCTGGACTAGAGACTTGTGTGGTTAGTCAGGTCGTGGCTGACACCCTCGCTGGGCTTCCGCTTGAAGGTTGCCGAGTACATGTCATGTAAACGGTGATAAGTGGTGAGAGCGTGTGTGAAGAAGTACACCCATGCAGGGTTAACATGATCTATTCGAATAGCCACGTCTGCGGTAAAGGACTTCTGGGTTGCCTATACAGTTCATAGACAAGTTAAAGTGGATACCCTAACATGCGCAAGATAAGCGTGAGTATTATGGATGGCGTTCTCGTAGGGAGACGGGAGCGGATCCATAGTGGTGTATTGATTGGTGAATATGTGGACTCGTGTGCGCCACCCCAAAAGAGTTACTTGCAGTCATAGTTCAGGATAACCACCGAGTCAAAGCTGGCTTGCTGCAGTTAAACTCCACCAACCCTTTGTTGATACTGATGCGTATGTAGCTTGTTCTGATGTAAGTCTTGCTTGGTACATTTGAACTCAGGTTTGCCTAATTTATGTTTTTGCAGAGAGACTTCAGTCTCACTAGTAGTTCTGCGTGGACTTCGACGTTCAGCTTGTTACCTCAGCTACGATCTTATGGCCTCCATTGGGTCTTGTAGATAGTCAGGCTTCTCAGCCTTTTTCATTTGTAGTTGTCTGTACTCAGACAAGTTAAGCTTCCGCATGTGCTTATTGCTTGTATGACTTGAATGCTGGGTCATCAGACCCATGTTTGTAATATCTGGATCCTAGGATACTAATGAATAAATGCTTTGAGTCGTAGAGTTTTGTTGTGATGCCATATTGTATTTGCACATATCGAGCATATTGTGTGTATGATTTTGAAATGCTTGGTATGTGTGGGATCCGGCAACCTAGTTGTTTATTCTTGGTAGCCTCTCTTATGGGGAAATGTCTCCTGCTGCTTCCACTAAGCCATGGTAGCTTGCTACTGCTCCAGAACACTTAGGCTGGCCGACATGTGTTCTTCTTCGTTCCTGTGTCTGTCCCTTCGGGGAAATGTCATGTCTTGTTCCTTTAAGTCCTTCTAGCTTGCTACAACTTGGGTTCATATGTTGATGACTGACACGTTCGTTGCTGGGTCATGTATGCCTGTCCCTATAAGTTAGTGCCACTTTGGGTTTACGACTAGTCATGTCGGCCAGGGTTCTCTCTCATATGGATGCTAGCGACACTATCATATACGTGAGACAAAAGGCGCAAACGGTCCCAGGCCAGGTAAGGTGGCACCCTTGGGGATACCGTGCGTGAGGCCACATAGTGATATGATGTGTTACATGCTAGATCAGTGTGACTTAGGATCGGGGTCCTGACAGCTTTGGTATCAGAACCTGACTCCCTATAGTATTACCAAGCCAAACTGGTCAAAGTTGAGTCTAGCAATGCTTTAGTTATATAAGGGAATTGATTGTGGATGGGAATGTAAGGCTCTTTTTACTCCTTTACCTTATGCCCTTCTGATCCGAATCATCCTATTTTGTCCTTCGGGGTTAAGGAACTAGGCTTTCTCTTCTTTCTATCAGGATCAGGTGTTACTAATCCATAGACTTATAGGAATTATGGATTCAAGTCTCAGTTCAGCTCCTACTACTTCCGTGTGTTCATAGATGGCCTCAGAAGCTTGATATGGTGATGTTGAGCAGTTATGCCACCATTTTGCAGGATATCTCAAATCTTTTTGAGCATTTACATCTGTTATGTTGTCTGAGTCATCCCAGGTTTCTAAATAGTCTGATGCACTTGCAAATCATTCTTCCATGTTCCCGATGTTCCTTTGGGCCAGATTAACCACACTAACTAGTGCGTTGAGGTACTCTATTACCTTGACATATATGTTGGACCTATTATTATGACCCTAGGTGTCTTAGAGAACCACTCAGTAATCTAGCAATGCTTTGTATCCCCAGTGTGATGATTCTGGCCATTATTCTCAAAAGCATCCCGTGATGCCAATTAGTTAGTAGGCATTCTATTTCTGGGTTCTTGAGCCCAAGATTCACTCTACTTACCTCATGTTGATAGTGTTTGCTCGTTCCTTTAGGATATTAGTAGCCTTTGTGATAGTCCTCGAGGTCTGTGGTATATCGTCCTTCCAATACCATGAACCATTATGGCAGAAGTTCCTTTGAACCAAAAGATCACAACCAGAGTGCTCTTGATGAGTTCTCAATTCTGCATTTTGAATCTGCCAGTCCTACCTTTCTGCATGGATTATCTGGAAGAAATATGTTGAACTTGTTTGATATACTAAATCTATGCATCCGTAACTCAGAAAACCATATGTTCCTTTGAGTTGTCTCTCTTTAATTGTATTCTGGCCTCTGTCTATCAATTGATAGTCAGGAGTAGTTGTGCATTCATGTTATCGATGCCTATTATTCTTGTAGTCCATCAAGCCATTCTATTCCGGAATGACTAGGAGAAACAAACTCGAGCACCTCATCCATTTCTTGGACTGGTCAAAGTAGTTGTATTCCGCAGAACAAAATGCCAATCCAACTTTTGTTCTGTTCTACCTCGGAGTATTACCCTCTTTATGTCAGGATTGTCATGATAATTGCACCAAATCTTATGAATTCTTGTTGTAGTGATACTTTTTCAGATCATTATTCATTCCTTGGTCCCGTGTTGTTGCAACCGGAATGCCGACAAGTGAGCTATGATGTGTAAACTCCTAGCAACCCCGTTGCTTGATAATTAAAGGAGTATATTCTCATCCTTAGCGAGTTGGTTATTGAATCACCATACTACGATTTATCGTGCTACCAACTCCTTACTTCCGGTGCACTCTTTGAACAATGAGTTAGGATTGTGTCAATCCCTCGATATTTTGATCATATCGTCTTTCCTTGAAAAGCAAGATTGTTCTTGAGCCTAGTAACATATCAGTGGTTTGTGATTTTCCGAATATCTTCTTGGAAGTTGAGGGAGTCCTGGATTAGGGGGTGTCCGGATGGCCGGACTATGACCTTTGGCCGGACTCCTGGACTATGAAGATACAAGATTGAAGACTTCGTCCTGTGTCGGGATGGGACTTTCCTTGGCGTGGAAGGCAAGCTTGGTGATACGGATACGTAGATCTCCTTCCATTGTAAATGACTCTGTGTAACCCTAACCCTCTCCAGTGTCTATATAAACCGGTGGGTTTTAGTCCGAAGGACGAACAACAATCATACCATAGGCTAGCTCCTAGGGTTTAGCCTCTCTGATCTCGTGGTAGATCTACTCTTGTACTACCCATATCATCAATATTAATCAAGCAGGAGTAGGGTTTTACCTCCATCGAGAGGGCCCGAACCTGGGTAAAAACATCATGTCCCTTGTCTCCTGTTACCATCCGCCTAGACGCACAGTTTGGGACCCCCTATCTCAGATCCGCCGGTTTTGACACCGACATTGGTGCTTTCATTGAGAGTTCCTCTGTGTCGTCACCTTTAGGCCCGATGGCTCCTTTGATCAACAATGACACGGTCCTGGGTGAGACTTTTCTCCCCGGACAGATCTTCGTATTCGGCGGCTTTGCTGCGGGCAATTCGGCAGCCATCCGGGAGCAGATGGAAAGCTACGCCCCCGGCCATCAGGTCAGGTTTGGAAGTTTGAACTACACGGCCGACGTCCGCGGGGACTTGATCTTCGACGGGTTCGAGCCACAGCCAAGCGCGCCACACTGTTACGATGGGCATGATCTAGCTCTGCCGCCGAACAGTGTCCTGGAGGCCGCACCAGTGTCCGCTCCGACCCTTAGCTCGGAGCCGACTGCGCCTATCGAGGACGGGTGGCTGGACACCGCCTCGGGGGCTGCAATCTCTACGGCGATCGAGCCGAACACCGTACCTGTCCTTTGTGACACTCGTGACTCCAAGGTGCCGGACTCCTTTCCGGACTCCGAATCGTCTGCGCCCCTGCCAATCGAATCTGATTGGGCGCCGATAATGGAGTTCACCGCGGCGGACATCTTTCAACACTCTCCTTTCGACGACATTCTGAATTCACTAAAGTCTCTCTCTTTATCAGGAGAGCCCCGACTGGATTATGGTCAGGAAGGTTGGGATGCCGACGACGAAGAAATTCAATGCCCACCCACCACCCACTTTGTAGCCACTGTCAACGATTTAACCGACATGCTTAACTTTGACTCCGAAGACATCGACAGTATGGACGACGATGCAGAGGCGAACAGAACCGAGTGCCTATAGGCCTTTGGACAACCACCATCTCACGATGTATACATGGTTGATACACCTAGAGGAAGCGACGGCGAGAGCGAGAGGGGCGAAGCGAGGGACCGTTCCCTCGAAAAGCAATCAAAGCGGCGGCGTAAGCGCCGCTCCAAACCCCACCTCGACAGAGAAAACAGCCATACAGACCCAGCCATAGAGCAGGGAGAACCGGCGGACGACGAACATTCCATCGAGCAAACACCCGAACAGGGCAACTTGGATAAACAACCCGTCCCCGGCGAAGACAACAGTCCGGACGATGTCACGCCGAACAAGTTCTTTGGAGCGAAGAACCTCAAAAAGGCTCGTTGCCGCTGCGGCGTATCCTGAAAAAGCGAAGCGGAAGCTCAAAGCGATGGAAGATGCACTCAGAATTAGATGGAGCAAAGTACTCAACACCGCAGACAACACGCTGGCGATCGCCACACAAAGAGCTATCCGGCGAAAATTATTGCGAATTTGATGATGAGGCCTTAGAGCCTCCGCAATCAAAAAATAATAAGAAGCCACCGGTTGGACAAAGCGACCCCATAGCCAACACACGGTGCGGCAAAGGGCGCCGCACAAGCCGACACGTGATCTGCACAAGGATTCGCATCAAAACGATGGCCCAGCCAGATCCATCTATGGGCCAAGAAAGCAAGCTCTAGTAAGCAATGCAACACATCAAATATCCGAACATCACGGTACGCCCAGATATAGGCGCCAGACACCCCTATGTTTCACCGATGAGGTGCTGGATCATGAATTTCGGTAGGATTCAAGCCCGTAAACATAGAGGCATACAACGGAACAACAGACCACGGAGTGCGGATTGAGGATTACATCCTCCACATACACATGGCTAGAGGAGATGATCTCCACGCCATAAAATACTTACCCCTCAAACTAAAAGGGCCAGCCCGGCATTGGCTCAAAAGCCTTCCCGGAAACACCATAGGAAGTTGGGAAGAGCTCGAGGGTGCTTTTCGGGCAAATTTTCAAGGGACTTATGTCCGACCTCCGGATGCAGATGATCTAAGTCACATAACTCAACAACCCGGAGAGTCGGCCCGGAAACTTTGGAACAGATTTCTTACTAAAAAGAACCAGATAGTCGACTGTCCGGACACCGAAGCCTTAGCAGCTTTCAAACACAGCGTCCGAGGCGAATGGCTCGCCAGACACCTCGGCCAAGAAAAACCAAGAACAATGGCCGCACTAACAAGCCTCATGACCCGCTTTTGCGCAGGAGAGGACAGCTGGTTGGCAAGATGCGATACCAATGACCCAAGTACATCCGAAGTTAGGGATGGAAACGGGAAACCGCGACGCAGCAAGGACCAGCGCCAGACCATGGGAAACAGCCCGAAGAGCACGGCAGTCAACACCGGATTCAAAAGCACTCGGCAGAATCAGAAAAAGCTGCCCCCCAAAGATAACAAGGACGAGCTAGCTAACTTAAACAAAATCTTGGACAAGATATGTCAGATACTCATTACTCCCGGGAAGCCTGCAAACCATACCCACAGATATTGTTGGGTCTTCAACAATCCGGCAAACCCAACTCCGAACACAAGGGGCTCGACACACCAAGCGAGGATGATGACGAACCCCACAAGCAGAGCACCGGAAAACAAAAGAACTTCCCACAAGAAGTCAAAACTGTAAATTCACTTCAAGTGACAAAAAGGAGAAAATAGTGGCGCCCATAGAGATACGCGCCACACGGCCTATCCTGCAGGAGTCAACATTTGGTTGTTAAAGCCAATCACCTTCGACCATCAGGATTACTCTAGAAGTATCCGGAACGCAGGATAGACTGCCTTGGTATTAGATCCGATAATTGATGGACTTCACTTTACACAAGTCCTAATGGACGGCGGCAATGATTTAAACTTGATATATCAGGACACAACCCGCAAACTGGGGATAGACCCAAAAACAATCTGCCAAGGCAACACTTCCTTTCAAGGGGTGACGCCAGGCCCAGATGCCCATTGCACGGGCTCTCTCCGTTTAGAAGTTATGTTCGGCTCACCCGACAACTTCCGCCGCGAAAAGCTAACCTTCCACATCGCCCCTGTCGGATTTCGGGTTCCGGCAGACCCTTGAGGTTCGAACACTGGGGTGCGCACGGAGATCCAACCTTCCACCGTCTCGCACCTCACCGAATCGGAGGGACCTAAACTACTAAACGGAAAAGCACAAGAGACACGAGATTTATACTAGTTCTGGCCACCATTGTGGTGTAATACCCTACTCCAGTGTGTGGTGTGGTGGATTGCCTCTTGGGCTGATGAGGAACAATACAAGGGAGAACAGCCTCGTGAGGGTCTGTTCTTGGCGGATGCGATGAACTGCTAGGTGGTGTTCAGTCGCTCTAGCTACTGGTTTCTTGATGAGGATTCCGATCTCTTCTCTTCCTGCCCTGGGGGTGGCTACTCCTATTTATAGGCGAATGCCCTGGGCCTCTTCCCAAATATTGAGCGGGAAGGGCGCCAACAATTGGCCATTTTGAAGGGGAACAGTGGGTACACTTATCCTGACTAAAGTTGGTCCTCGCTTTGCCAAAGGCTCTGGTGATGGCCTTTGCTTGGGCTCCACGATGACTCCTTCCAGCCGTTGGGCTGGTCTTGGTCTTGTTGCAGAAGCGGATGCCTTTGATTGATGCTCACGCCTGCGCTTGCTCCCTTTGCACCACAGACGAAACGGGGACACTGCGAGGGCTGGCGCCCGACTTCAGCGCCCTGGTGCGTCATGGCTTGCGTCATGGGCACCTCGCGAGGTACCGCCTTGAACTCCCGCCTCCTCATGAGCCGGCTCGACGAGGCCGTGCTCGAGGAAGCTTCGTTGTCGTCCGCCCATGAGGCTTGGCCCCTCGAGAGGGTCTTGAGCTTGCGTTAGCGAAGATGGGCCGTGTTGGGCCTCCTTCGAGCCACGCCAGCAAGCCGCAGCGAGCAAGTCTGGGACCCCGTTCCCGAACGCCGACAAGAGCCCGGGCCCACGGCGCGCCCGAACTTGGCCAAGCAGAGAGGCGAAAGGGCAAGTGCGAAGCGTCGCGGGCCCTAACAGCCTGCGGCCTTGAGCGCCGTGTGGCGGTTGATTGGACGTGGGCGGCACTGTTCCCCCATGCCTCCTTATTTCGTGCCTTGCTAGGCGGACACGCTGCTGTACACATCCGTTCCCCCCTCTGCTGCTTGAGTGCTCCCTGTCCTTCCTTCTCTCGAACTCCAGCTCTTGCATCCACTCTGATCTCGAACCTTCCCCATCTCCTTCCTGCCGTCATGGCCCCGGCGAGTAAGGGAAAAGGGAAGAAACCCGTGCTGCCGCCTCGCTCGCCCGTCGTGGCGGCCCCGCCGTCGATTGGCGGCCATAGTCAACCAAGAGGGCCTAGGCAAGGTCCGCTCAGCCACAGCCACCATCTTCAATGAGTGCGGGAGGACGACGACCTGGCTGCGTCTCGCTTCTCCGTTGATGTGATTCCTATCGAGGTCGGTACTTACCGACGCCGCTTTGGGCAGGACTGGTTCCCCCCTTCTCAGATTTCTTCAATGTCGTGCTTTCCCATTACCAGATCCATATGATGCATCTGGGTCCTGAATCCATCGCCCTTCTCGCGGTATTTGCATTCATTTGTGAAGCAATGACGGGCATCATTCCTTCGGTTGCCTTGCTGCGCCACTTCTTCTCCCTGCGTCTCGTCGACCCCATTCAATGCTCGGGGTGCGTGAGCTTCATCAATACGCCCGGGACAGCGGCGTCAGGAATTGACTTCAGCCTTCCTCCGCCCTCGCCTGGGGTTCGCGAGCGGTGGCTATACGTGGACGTTGGGGTGCCCAGCCCCCTGCTGACGGAGCCATCTTCGCCTGCTGTCCCCAACTCAGGCTGGGGCCAATTGACACTCGAGGGCCCCCGGTTTGCCTTCGTCTGGCACCGCTTTGAGTTCTGAGAAAGCTTGGCGTGGCGCCCAAGGTGGTGAAGGAGTTCTGCTATGTCAGATCGCTCCTCTCCAACGCCACTCCCACCGGATGTGGGCCTTGATGGGCTTGTTGATCGTATGAGGCTTGAAAGAGGACTGACGCTGAAGTCTTTGAGGGCTCTGCTCCTGTTCGGTGACCCCAACCCGGTGGCATCTCGGCATGGAGGGGCCTTCTGTACCTCTGCCCGAACAGGGGCGACTTTGTGAACGGATGCCTGTCTTTGTGAATGGGGCCACGCCCGCTGGCCTCCAGGGCCTCGCGAGAATCCAGTGGTGGTGATCGCCCTTCGATCGGGCCAAGGCGAAGTCCTCCTCAAGTGGCGGGGCAGGGAGGCACGAGCCGCCAGAGGCCGAAGGGACCCCCGCCGGGGTGACAGCGCCGGGCGACGCTCATGAGGGAGCATCTCCTGAGGCTCATGCCGTCGTGGCTGAGGGCGGCAGGCAGCCGCCCGCAGCTCCTGTGGATGAAGCCCCCGAGGCCCCTGCTGCCTCTCTTGGTGAGGCGACGGCCATGCGTCAGGCAAGCGCCCACAGCGCGGAGTCGCCTTGATGCTTCTCCCTCGCCGCGGTGACCCTGCGCTCAAATCTTGGGTCGCTTCGCGTGGACTTGAGGCCCTCCGAAGAGAAGGGAGGCCACAGGCGATGATTACCCTTGCCGCTGTTGAAGCGTAGGAAGTATGCCGCCATTGACGAGTAAGCCTTCTCCTTCTCCAGCTCCTGATCCTTCTGCTGCTTGTACTGATCCTTGCCCTCCAGGCCCCTTCCTGCCGAGCTCACGGAAACGGGTGAGGAGCCGTCCCCCTTGGCTTCGCCCCTCCCCCGCCCTTGAGTGCTCCGAGCAGTGGAGCCCTAGTGGTGAGGGCGATCAGGGGGGCGAACCGCCGCGGGGCGCGTCGAGGCCCTGTGCGCCCCGCGAGCCTTCTTGTGGCATAGCTAGCCTGCCGTGGGCTTCCTGCGCTCTTCGTCTGGGGGTGGGCTGGCTCCAGGCCGGGCTTCCGGCGCGTGCCCGGCCGTCGCGAGGGTGCCAGCCCCCAGCCCCCTGCCCGGAGGGGGAGTGCTGATTCGTGGCTCCCGGCGCCCGCTTGGGGCGGTTGATGGTGTGGAAGACGTGCACGAAGGCTGGGGAGCGCCGCGCCCTTCGCCAAGGATTTCTTGAAGGCGGTGGCCGACGGTGAGCCTTTTTGGTGAAGAGCTCGCTGATGAAGACGCGCGCCTTGAGGCCGAGGGCCTACGCCTGGCTGCAGAGAGGCGTGAGCTGGAGGGCGTTGTCTCTCTTGCGCGCCATCAGCGCGATCTTGACGATGAAGATGCCAGGGTGTCGCTGGCAGCCTCTCGGGAGGCCTGTTCTTGGGCCGTCGAGGAGGCCCGGGAAGCTAACAGGCGGCGAGAGGCGGCGGAGGAGCGGGCACGGGAACTCCTGGCCCGGTGTCACTCACTGGAGGAGCAGGTGGAGCTGCGCGAGGCAGCTCTCGCGTCAATGAAGGTGGCCTCCGGCAACCCGGCGGAGCTCGAGCGTGAGGAGGCGTTGACGCTTGAAGCCGCCAACGCAGCGAGTACGTCTTGGCGCTTGGAGACGAGGGAGCGCTTGGTGACGCGGGCGGAGGATGAGGTCGCTGCAGGAAGCCAGCGTCCTGGAGGAGGTCGGACGCCGAGTGGCGACGGCGCGCTTGAACCTCGAGCGCGAGTTTGAGGCGAGGCTGGGGTTGATTGGGACCGAGGCTGAAGGCAGGACTGCTACCTTGAGGGCCAAGCTGGAGGAGGCGACGCGGCGGGCCGATGCTCTTCGGGCCGCCCTCGAGGTGGCGCAGGGGGAGTCAACCACCTCTCAGGCCGAGGTGCTCCTTCTTCGCCAATGGGTGGAGGAGGCCGAGGCCGTCGCGCGCCAGAATGCGGACGAGATACGTCAGCGGCGAATCCTGGAGCACGAGCACGGCCCATGCTCACCACGCTCCGGGAAAGAGCCAACACAGCCTTGGGTAACATCTGCGAGGCGGCTGTTGGCGAGCCGCACACGGTTAACTACGCCGGCAACCTTCAGTTCTTCACCGACGTGGTGGCGCTGGAGGCGCGGTCGGTCAGGGCCAAGAGGTTGGTGGAGGAGAGGAGCCGCGCGCTGCTTGGGCGCCCCTTTTCTTGTGTCTTCAGTCATCTCCAGGCTGTCCGGGGCGACCTGGCGCACTGGGTGGAAGACAATGTGGATGCTCTCGTCAGGGCCTTTGCTTCGGACAACGACGCCGTGATCATGGCTGCCGATGAGGGCGGCGTGGTGAACGGCCCTGACGCCGCCGATGGCCACGCAGAGCGATGACGGCGAGGCCAGCCGACGCCAAAGAACGGCTCGGGAGGTGCTCCTGAGGACGCATTGGGGGATTTATCCGACTGATTATGTATTGTCCCCGTTCCATTACCCTGCATGAATAGAACTTAGGTTTTGGCCTGATGGGCGTGAGAGCATTTTGGGAGGGGGAGCCCCTCATGTAAAACTTGTGTTCATCGTATTAGCAGGTGTTACATCGCCCATACGCCCGCGCCAAGTGGTTGGCCAAGCGACGTCTTTGGTTGGCTGATTTACCTTTGTTTCGTCTGAGCCACGAGATAGCTTTGTGGGAGGCTGTGGTGACCCGAGTGTCTCCTGATCGGATCTGTAGGATCTGCAGTAAAAACCCTCGGAGAGGGCCTTGGCGGCGGCACGCAGCTGGGCTGCGCAAGCTAGGCCTGGCCCGGCTCGTGAGGGGCTCGCGAGGGGAGGCAGCTGAGGCGGAGTGGTATCCGAAACGCGAGAGATTTGCTCGAACGAGACTAAGCACCCCTTCCCCGAACACACGCAAATCTCAAATTCGAATCCAACTTAAATCTAGCGGGGGAAAGCGACAAGGCGAAGAAAGCAGAAGAAAAGCCGCGTCCAGCACCTAGTCTAGTCTTGGACGTCTTCTCACCAGCGCGGAGCTAAGTGCTGCCACTGGGCGTGGGAGGGAGCCCCAGGGCCTGAGGCCGGCACCTGAGACTCAGGCGTGTACAGCCCCACTCATTATTACGTGAGAGTGTCACGGGCGGCGAGCTTCACGAGCACTGGGCCTTCTTCACAGTGTACCGCCTTGCTTCATATCGCCAGACGAGGCCCCGCCTTGCGCCCACACTCTAGTGCCATCAACGACGACCGGAAACCAGGACGCCGCCGATGGGGTAGAGCGGTCGCCAGCCAGTTCCCCGACGACCACGGGTCCTTCGCCAGGGCAGGCCACGAGGCACCTCCCTCAGAGGGCCTACCTCCTGAGAACGCCTTGCTCCGAACGCCGCGGTGGTGATGTTGGATCTCGGCCCCTCTCCCGCAGCTCCCTGCGCCCTCCTCCCGAGGGGTAGGAGACTGCGGGAGCGGGCAGCTGCTCGCCGCGGCGTCCTACACCTCCTGCGATCCATGGTTAGCGTATGCTTGCTCTTGAGGAAGTAGCGGTACCCGATAATCGTCGCCACCGGCGCGACCAGTGGGACAATCCCGAGGCTCCTGGAAGAGCTCTGCTTCTGGCGCCTCATCCCCCCAGCTCGGGCTGAGGAGCGAGCCTTGTTCTCCCTCATGCGGGTGCCCTTGGTCCATCATGTGGGGCACGTATTCTTCTGGCACCGTCATCCCGAAGGCCACGCCGTAGTGCTCAGCGTGCCATGCGGCTCTGCTTGATGCGCCCACCGTGGGGTGGTGGCGCGGCTGTCCACCTGGGCCGTGGGTTACGTCGAGTCCTTCTTCTCCGCGGGCCGGGGGCGGGGGCAACCCCACCGCCGGCCCAGTGCTGACAGTTTCGCCGGTGTCGAGAATAGTCGTGTCCGCGGTAAAGGACTTCTGGGTTGCCTGTACAGTTCAAAGACAAGTGAAAGTGAATACTCTAAAATGCGCAAGATAAGCGTGAGTGCTATGGATGGCATTCTCGTAGGAAGACGGGAGCGGACCCAGTGGTGTATTGATATGGTGAATATGTGGACTCGTGTGCGCCACCTCAAAAGAGTTACTTGCAGTCGTAGTTCAGGATAGCCACTGCGTCAAAGCTGGCTTGCTGCAGTCAAACTCCACCCCCCCCCCTTGTTGATAATGATGCATATGTAGTTAGTTCTGAAGTAAGTCTTGCTGAGTACATTTGTACTCACGTTTGCTTATTTTATGTTTTGCAGAGAGACTTCCGTCTCGCTAGTAGTTCCGCGTGGACTTTGACGTTTAGCTTGTTACCTCATCTACGATCTTGTGCCCTCGGCAGGATCTGGTAGTTAGTCAGGCTTCTCAACCTTTTTCATTTGTAGATGTCTGTACTCAGACATGTTAAGCTTCCGCATGTGCTTGTTGCTTGTATGCTCTGTATGTTGGGTCATGAGACCCATGTTTGTAACATCTCGCTCCTCGGAGCCTAATGAATAAAATACTTGAGTCGTAGAGTCATGTTGTGATGCCATGTTGTATTTGCACATATCGAGCATATTGTGTGTATGTTATTGAAATGCTTGGTATGTGTGGGATCCGACAATCTAGTTGTTTATCCTTGGCAGCCTCTCTTATGGGGAAATGTAGTCTAGTGCTTCGTTGAGCCATAGTAATGCCTTCTGACCCGATTCACGGAGTCCTGCTAGCCCGGCACTCTGCTCGGGGACGCTTGGTAGCGGCATGTGTTTCACTTCGTTCGTGTATACATCCCTTCGGGAAATGTCACGCGGTGACATCCGAGTCCAGCCTAGCCGTTCTGACCGGGTTCGAGTCCTCATAGCCCAGCGCTACAGCCCGGATTCACACGTTGTTGACCGACATGCTCAAAGTTGATTCATGTATGCCTGTCCCCATGGGTTAGCGTCGCTTTGGGTTCACGACTAGCCATGTCAGCACGGGTTCTCTGTCATATGGATGCTAGCGACACTATCATATACGTGAGCCAAAAGGCGCAAACGGTCCCGGGCCATGGTAAGGCGACACCCGTGGGAATACCGTGCGTGCGGCCGCAAAGTGATATGAGGTGTTACCGGCTAGATCGATGTGACTTGGAATCGGGGTCCTGACAAAGGGGCTCCGCACATGTACAACAAGAGACAATAAAGCTCAATTTTATTCAAAAAAAACGTACTTTGTTTATTAATGTAACGTACATTTTGGCATGATCTTTTTCAACTAAGTTCCTCTCTTTTACAGATGAACACCGTGCTACACCCGTCCAGGATACAGCACAACGGAGACACAGGCGCAGACGTGCAGTAGGGACCCGTTGCAAGAATTCTTTTCAGATTAAGACCCTGCGTAAACCTTTTTTACTATCTCTTGTTGATACACATCCCCCGGTTTCTTGCTATAACCGAGGTGGAGGCTGGCACCAGGAGAACTACAGCGATTGTGCCCCGGTTCGTCCGGGCGAGCACCTCAGTAGAGAAAGCCAAAAACTGACTGTCATGATGTAGCGTGAGACTGGTCAACCACTCGATGACCCACCGGAATCTTTAGGATTCCTCCGCATTAACGAAGGGCCGTTTCCCGGTCAAGCACACACGCGCCCCGAATTCGGGCGAAGCGGTCCCTAGGGGCTATATAGTAGCCCCAATTGTCAAACTCCTATGGCTAAGTGAAAGTGATAAAGCATTATAGTCCGGTTGCCTAGTTCGCCACGCTATCACCTCCTTTATAGGACCAAGGCGTTGGATCAAGTGTGAAAACGCGCTTTTGCGAACACCCCGCATTATAGGGGTGAAATTTGAAGCCGGCCGACATCTTTCAGGTTATATACACATATACATTAACGGCCGCACATGAGGTATTTTAATTCTTGCAGGCACAAGTATAAAATGCTTTTATATTCCATTGAAACATTGTCTTACAATTATACATGTTATTCGAAAATGATGTCCTTCGACAACTGCGTCTCTATTAAGCGAGCGCCCTGCAGAACTTCCTGAAAATAGTGCTCGGCAGGTATTCGGCTCCCGTCCAAATCTTGGGTTGCAATGTCGGTGGTCTTCATCTCCGCCTAGTATGTATTGACACGGGCTAGAGCCATCCGCGCACCCTCTATGTATGCTGACCTCTTCATTGCATTGATACGGGGCACCGCACCAAGGAACTGCTACACCAAACCAAAATAACTCTTCGGCTCAGGCCCCTCCGGCCACAGATGACTCACGACTTTCTTCATGGCGAGTCCGGATAACCTATTCAGCTCCTCCCATTCGGCCAAGCGCTCGGATAATGGAAGTGGGCGCTCTGGATTGTGGAACTGCGACCAAGAAAGCTTTTCCACTTCGTGATCCTTTTGATCTCAAAAGTGTTCGGCCGCGTCCGCAGCACTTGCCGCCAAATCTAGATAAGTATCCGCCACACTCCACAGCTGGTCCAACTGAGCATACTTAGGATCCCCAAACTTCATCCGCAGCATGAAGGGCTTTCCAGCCGCGATATCTCCGGCCTGACGTAGCTCCTGCTTCATGGCTCTCATTGCAGAGCGAGCATCCTTGGCCTCGGTAGTGGCCTTCTCTAGGTCCTTTTGTTCCGCCCGATCTTCCTTTTCAAGAAGCTTGCAGTGATCGGCAGCATCCTTTAACTTCACCGCCATCTCGGCCATTTCCTTCCTGCTTGGCAAAGGCGGCATATGTTCGCTTTTAGCTCTTCGGCCGCCTTCAAGGCAGCCGCATCACTTTTTCTGGCCTGCTCCTTGGCTCGGGCGAGTTCCGCCCGAAGGTTCTCCATGGCAGCGGCACCATCTGCATCAAGCATACATGTTGTAAGGCAAGGGCATCAAGCCCCCTTACCAGGTGTCCGCGGAGAAAATTTCATACCTTGCGACTCGTCCAACCTCTTGTTGACAAGCGTGATGTCGGCATCCCCACGTCAAGTTGCCGCTTTAGCTCGGCAAATTCATCAGTCCAGCTAGCCACCGAACACTTCGCCACCTACATAGGAAGAGTGGCATGTTATACCTGGGATTACGATCCTCGGCGCGCTGTCATCTTTGACAACGCACCGAGTCTCGAAACTACTATCTATCTGTAGCATCTTTTTATATGCGGAACTGTCAAAAGGTACATCATTTCGCGTACCTCAAAACAGGTCAGTAAACTCCTGACGGCCTCGTGCAACCCGCTCTCCGCGGATGAAATCCTTTCAATCACCATGCCCATCAATGCACGATGTTCTTCTGAGATAGACGCCCGCCCGAGCAGATCCTTCAAATCCTCCGACCGTGCACCGGATGGTGCCAGACTCGTCTGATGGCCTTTTTCAAAGGTCGGGCGCGGAGGGCTTTGGGGAGCCATACGGCTGCTTTCCGGCCCTGCCGGATTTGGAGAAACCCTCCGCGACGACACCTCAGGGTCGCCCGCCTCGCAAGGCTGATGCAGCGGAGAGAGGCGTTCCGCTCTCCATCATCTCGGACGAAGATCCCACGAAGATGAGCTCTGCTGCAAGGGCGGAGATCCGAACTACAAGGTAAAATTCAGTTGTCTTTCTCAGAATAAAATAGGGATGTCTCTTATTTGGAAACTCCCTCTCTACTTACGACTTCATTTGGAGGGCTGATCCCCTTGAGGGCAAAGTGCAGCCGAGGCACTTCCCGACGCAGGACCCTCTGACGAAGATCTCTTCCCCCGCTTTGAGATCATGGTCTCCGGGTCTTCAGAGGCGGTCCTCTTCTTTCCCTGGATAGTGGAATTCTCGATCCCTCCTTTCCGGATAGCCTCCTTCGAGGAGACGGTATCTTCCTTGTTCCCCCCTTCGCCTCCTTCCAAAGGCGCAACCTCCAGCATCCTGGTTAACACGGGATCCGGCGTGGTCTCGGGGAGGGGGGCCGGACACCTGATTAGCTTTGCTTTCGCTATCCACTCCTGTTTAAAGGGACAACTCCTTCAAGGACAATTTTATGACGAATATCACGGATAGCGTGTCCAGATGCAGTGGCTACTTACTTGAGTATCTGGGCGATTGCAGCTTAGACCTGCGTCCTCGGTCAAGTCCGGACACATTGCTTGTGGTCTGAAGAACAATTTATACATCTCCATGGGCGTCATGCCCGCAAAGTGTTGGAGAACTTGTGGTCCCTCTGGATTAAACTCCCACAGGCGGAGCGGGCCGCGTTTGCAGGGCATAGTGCGGCGATTCAACATGACCTGCGCCACTACGGCCAGGTTGATGTCTCTTTCCAAGAGATCTTGAATGCGGCCCTGCAACAGGGGCACGTCCTTGGACGGCCCCCAGTCGAGCCCTTTATTGACCCATGACGCCAGGCCGTGGGGAGGACCCGTCTGAAAGGCAGGGGAGGCGCCACCCACTTGGTGCCCCTGGGCGCTGTGATATAAAACTACTCTCGTTGCCATAAGCTGAACTCCTCTTGAAAAGAGCCCTCGGGCCATGTAGCGTCAGCATTCTTGCTTATAACAGCCCCTCCGCACTCCGCTTGCCGCCCCTTGATCATCTTCGGCTCTACTTTGAAGGTCTTGAGCCACAATCCAAAGTGAGGGGTAATACGGTGGAAGGCTTCGCACACGACGATGAACGATGAGATGTGGAGGATGGACTCCGGATCCAAGTCGTGAAATTCTAACCCATAATAAAACATGAGCCCCCTCACGAAGGGGTCCGTCGGGAAGCCTAACCCCCGAAGGAAGTGAGACATGAACACCACGCTCTCACCGGGCTTGGGAGTGGGAATAACCTGCCCTTGAGCAGGCAGCCTATGCGAGATTTCGCCGGTTAAATACGGCATCTCTCATTTTAGCACGTCTTCTTCCGTAATGGAGGAAGGCATCCACCGACCTTGAAGGTCGGAGCGGACATCATCGAAGGTCCGAGCGCCTAAATCTGGAGCTTTGGGTGTTGGAACTCGAGGCGAGGGGCGGATTCGATTGAAATTGAAAGAGAGGAGTAGAGCCTTGGTCTCTTTATAAAGAGGTTGAATACCAAGAGCCCTCCCCCGTGACCGTTTGGGACTCACCTTCGATAGAGGAGACGTGCCAACGAGCGCGATTGGGTTACCCACGCCCGTATTAACTCCCGGAATAAGGGGACACGATCTCTGCTTTGACAAGACGTGCCAAGGAAACCGCTTCGCTAAATGCGCTGAGGTGGGACAATAAAAACGATTCGAATAAAGGCTTGGCCGTGGTGTGATGACATGCTGCGAAATACATCAGCAGATTAGATTTGTGTAAATATTGTTTTCTCTATGGTGGTATGTGGAAATTATTTTGCAGAGCCGGACACTATCATTGTGTTCAAAATCTTCTATGAAGTATTCAGAGGAGGAACCCGCCTTGCAATGCCAAAGACAATATGCGCGCCGGACTCGTTGCCATTGAAGCCTGGTTCAGGGGCTACTGAGGGAGTCCTGGATTAGGGGGTGTCCGGATGGCCGGACTATGACCATTGGCCGGACTCCTGGACTATGAGGATACAAGATTGAAGACTTCGTCCCATGTCCAGATGGGACTTTCCTTGGCGTGGAAGGCAAGCTTGGTGATACGGATACGTAGATATCCTTCCATTGTAACCGACTCTGTGTAACCCTAACCCTCTCCGGTGTCTATATAAACCGGGGGGTTTTAGTCCGTAGGACGAACAACAATCATACCATAGGCTAGCTCCTAGGGTTTAGCCTCTCTGATCTCGTGGTAGATCTACTCTTGTACTACCCATATCATCAATATTAATCAAGCAGGAGTAGGGTTTTACCTCCATCGAGAGGGACCAAACCTGGGTAAAAACATCGTGTCCCTTGTCTCCTGTTACCATCCGCCTAGACGCACAGTTCGGGACCCCCTACCCGAGATCCGCCGGTTTTGACACCGACAGAAGTATTACCAGGTTGTCACCTGACCGCTATGTTGAGTTCGTGATCAAGTTGGTTTTTCCATAAATCACCCTTTCTCCAAGGATCTGTGTTGGATACATCTAAACTAGTTGGATAAGCTAAACAATAACTTGGAGAGTTGGAAGATAAAAGCTTTATCTGACTCGGTTCATTCAAAGGGATATCTTTTGTTTGTGTGTGTATTGAAGAAAGATGATATCTTCATCGATTGACACTCATGATCAGTTGTTGGATCTATTATCTTACCAATCTTTGATTTGAGTATGGGATGTCGTCAAATCAAATCAGAACCAATGGTGTTCATAATGTTGTCTTACTCGTGGTTGTTTCCTCGGGCATACACCATTATATCCTTTGGTCTGACCGATGCTATCACCTTGTTCACATAGTCGTGGAATTCCATCTTATGGAAATCTTGATAAATTGTTGTTGAGCCCATCGACAACATCCTTATTTTCTCCATGATTTTGTTGGACATTAAGCTAGTCTTTGGAAACTTTTGTAAGCATCATCTTTGTGTTAGCTCATGAAGTAGATGTTTTGATGCAAGAAGTGACTTCCTCTAATTCATGTGCATTTGATGCAAGTTGCCGCCATGAACTCGAGAAAGCATGTTTTCGCTTCCTCTGGAATCATCCCAAGTCAGTCATGCATATGTGCGAAGTATTATGTGGTATGGAGACTTGCAACCTTCATTCTATGTGTATCCATAGCACACCAAGCCACTAATTGAATTGTTCCAGATAAAGGAGTCTGTTCCTAAGTGAATACTTTAGACTTTTGTGCGGAGACTTCGATATCATTAATGATGGTTCCCCACCTGAACTAGGTAGTGTTTTGTTGTAATACTACCATGTTGTCATGCTTGTCTGGGACAGCATGTTAACATGTGTGTACAAGATCCAACTCATGTTTTGGAGCTTGCTATCATAGTTCATTCCCCGAGAATCTTGCAAGGTCATCTCTTCTATTTGTGTTGCAAACTTTCTTTTACAGACATGTTGTCTGAATTATCCTGTTACCAACCAGATCTGAATCTCAGGCAGATAATATGGTTGGGACATTTCAAAGATTTTGATCTTCGGTTTTCTACAATTCGGGTAAGTCAATGTAGTGTCCATGTTTTGATGTCAAGATATAATCCACTCTCCATGAGGATTTGACTTATTTTGGAAGTTGTTCCTTATGGATTCTCTCTGTTCCCAAAGTCCAACCTGTACTTGATGACCATATTGATGCTACTCTGAAGCATGATCATGATATCTAGAACGTCAAGGAGATCATTAGAAGCGGAGTGCTAAATGTCTCTCGGTCGATCATCCAGACTTTTTTGCCTTGGACTTGCTAAGGACAAATCTGAGAAAGTGTTGTCTTCCTTTGCATCTGCATCATCCATCACTATTCATCATGGTAGTATGATGTGTTGCCAGGATCCTTGCTACGGATGCTGGTAAGATCTTGATGAGTAAGGAAATGCTCAAGTTCTTGAGATCACACTCAATCACTGGGTTATATCCTCGACATCACCTAGAATGTGCTTTCCATTTGCTGAGTTCTCTTATAACTCTAGTTTTGTTTCCAAACTGAGTATGCCATTTCTCCAAACTCCTTCAAATGATCGTTTGTGATCTTCCTTGGGCTGGTTTAGAGAGTTTCAATGATTTCTATAAGGAAAGTAATTCTGTTTGACACTCAAGTGAATATTTCTATGAGTCACCTTCCCCGAGGTGTCCCGTTATGGAATCATGGCAATTATCTCCACACTACCATGAAAACCATGCACCATCCTACTCCAGCGTGGAATTGTTGCCTACTAATTGAGGAATCGCCATCTATCTCTTTCCATTGCACCTGATGTGTGGTTTATGTCTCAACTCAATTGATGTTTCCACGTCTCACTCCATGAGTTGATCCTGAGTTGCTCAATCTTCGAGGAGATCAATTCATATAGAGTTTCTTTCTATCAACATCGTGTTGGATGAAGATCTTGAGAGCAAGGACGTCAAGATCAATTTGAAGCAATGATTCAACATCTTCAAGAAGGGAAATTGGATCATGAAGATTGTGTTAGCTTCGTGTCCCGTCTGTCTTCTTGCCTCACGTCTTGAATCTCGGGACTAGATTCTTGTTCGGTGGGGGTGAGTTGTCACCGCCCTAGCTTTAGCCTTGGTTGTGGTCTAGTCTTTGTTGTTCCATCATGTTTAAACTTTGCTTAAGCTTGAAGAGGGGATGTTAAAACCCTAGCACCAAATGAAATCCAACTAGGATCAAAATGAAATATTTTCAATGAACCCAAAATGCCCTTCACAAAAGTTCATCATTTTCGAATTGGTACAGAACCTCTACCAAAAATGGTGCACATTTTTCTAGGTCACTTTGGATTTTTGAATTAAATCATATTGTATTAGACTTTGGGCATTTAAATACTATAGATAATTTAAGTGCTCAAATAATGCTGGAATTATTTGTGGGCCACTCCAATAATCCAGAGAGTGTCCACAAATTATTTCAGGATTTTACGAAATGCTTTAGTAGTTTTACTAAAGCCAAAACAGTTGTAGAAAAATAGAAAACAAAAACTAGAATAAAGGAAAGAGTGAGAAAGAGTTTACGTGGGCCTTACCTAGGAGAAGCAGCCCAGCCCACCAGGGGCAACGCTGTCTTCTACCCCCTACCAGTAGGAGCAGCTGCGTGCTCGCACGCGCACGGCCGAGGAGGCCAGCTCCTCCCTACCTACCTGCCCCCTCCCCGACGCATTTGGACGACGCCACGCAACCCCCCCCCCCAGACCCATCCAACTCTCCCTCTCTCTCCCTTGAGATCTCCTCCTTCTCTGGAACCCTCTCCCCCTCTTCCCCGAGACGCCCAGGAGTGCGCCGCGCCTCGCCGCCACGTCCACCGGCCACCCCACACCTCGCTGATGTACCAAATAGCTCCACATTGATGTCCTCTACTCCCTCGACAAGCCAAGCATCACCAGACGCCCTGCATTGCCGCCATCAAGCCATCTTCTTCACACATGGCCGTCGGACGCCGCTCATCGATTGGCTTTTCAGGCCGTCCCCGAGCCCACTGACCCTCCCAACGGACTCGCGGTGAGCCCAGAATCGTTTCCCCCTTCTCCCTTGGTCGCGCTCGACCTCCAGGCCATAGCCCCGCCTTGGCCAGGAGCTCCATGCCGCCTCCCTATAGCTCGCCGATGTTTGTGCTAGCATCTGTCGTGGCCGAGCACGTATTTGTGCTCCCTGCATCGCCAGGAGTCTCCTGAGCCCTCCGCTAGCTTCCCCGTGCACCAGAGTGCCGTTCTCGTTGAGGTCCTAACTCCGGTTACCGCGGTTGTCGTCGTTGGCATAGTTTCCGGCCTCCCCGCGACCCACCACCTACACCACTAGATGCGGCGCCCATCCCGCTGCACGTAGATGCCCTCCGCCGGCCATTTTGGTCGCCTGAGGAGGAATCTTGAGCCTCACCGCCATGTCTGGGCTCGCCGGCGTCGAGTTGTTGGCGGGTTTGACCCGAGTGGACCAGGATTTGACCCCCCTGGGTCAATGAAAGGGCCCCAGCCCTGCTAATCTTGGGTTAAGTTCTAATTAACCCCAATAACCCCCCCTAACCCACTGACTAGTAGGCCCGGGCCCCATTGACGATTTAGTTAGTTTTAACTTAACACTAATTAACCATGTTAATTCGTTGAGCCACTGGCCAGTGGGCCCCATAGGTCAGGTTTGACCTGGACGGCCCCTATTGACTGCTGACATCATAGTAACGTCATGCTGACGCAATAAGTCATTTTCTGGATTAAGTTTATTTTAGAATAACCAGGAAATTCCAGAAAATGATTTAAATTTCAAAAATTCATAGAAATTCAACCGTAACTCCAAATGAAATAATTTATATATGAAAATTTATCAGAAAAATGCAATCTATCCATCTGTACCATTTTCATGCCTGTCGGAACAACTTACAGTTGCTGAATAGGGCAAATCAAATGTTTGGCATTTAAATTATCACATGTGGAGTTTGAATTTGAACCTTTGGTTCAAACCAACTTCATTGAAACTATTGCTAGCTACATTAGCTCAAATCACAACATATTGCCATGCCTCATTTATGCATCATATTCTTACATAGCATTGATTGTGTTCTTTCTTGTTTGCCGGTATTTGTCCCCTCTCGGTAGACGTTGTTCTGACGATGTGATCGGTGACACTAATGAAGACCCAATGCTATCTTCAGAACTGCCAGGCAAGCAAAACCCCCTTGTTCATTCTGATGCAATCCCACTCTCTCGCTCCTGCTCTCTTTTACTGCATTAGGACAGCAACGCTTCAACTGCTACATGATGCGGTAGTTGAACCCCTTTCCTTTGCATGACCTGTCATTGCCACAGTAAATAGATGAAACCCACTAGCATGAGTAGGAGTTGTTTGAGCCCAGATGTGCCTACTCTTTCATGCTTGTTGTCATGCCTGCTACTTCTCAGAGTTGAGTTAGGTCTGATTCATCGGGGATGAACTGGAATGTGGTGAACATGTCCTACTGTTGAGAGCTAAGTGTGTGAACACGATTTTGTAAAGGTAGCGGTGAGAGGCCATGTAGGAGTACATGGTGGGTTGTCTCATTGAAACCGTCCTCAGTAACTAAGTTTTGTGTTTGTGATCCATGAACAACTACTACCATGCATTGGAATGCTTAAGTTCCCCTCTCGACTTATTAATCGCCTTGATCTCTGTCCAGGAGTTGCAACTAGTTCTGGTGTTTGTAGGATATGTGTTGGGGGCCGTGCGTAGCGCTGACCCTAGGGGTGGGCTATGATGTGGTAGAGACATGAGGCATGGTGTACCGGGATGCCTCTTTGGTGCCTCGGGAACCCTGCTCTCATCGTTTGGGGCCAGGAGTGAAACCCCGGCTAGATCTCCTTGCGGATGGAACCCGAATAGGCGATAAAACTAGACTAGAGACTTGTGTGGTTAGTCAGGTCATGTTCGACACCCTCCGTGGGCTTCCTCTTGAAGGTTGCCGAGTACATATCGTGTAAACGGTGATAAGTGGTTGGATCGTGTGTGAAGAAGTACACCCCTGCATAGGGATGGCAATGGGTACCCATTACCCGTGTACCCTGTGGGTAAAAACCCTATTAGGCAAGGGTATAGGTTAGAAAAATACCCATGGATACACAAATAGAAAAAATTAAAACCCATTGGGTATAGCGGGTACGGGTATGGTTTAGTATAACCCATACCCGTGTACCCATGGACCCACACATAATTTCATTAATAGGCAATTAATATTATTTATCAACATATTAAATTATTTTTACATAAATACCTCAGGTAGCTCGCAGGCCACAACGAAGCCACAATCCCACAATCAGAATCTCATATGTGATACGTATCTAGGTGATTGATTCTAAAAAGACGTATCTAGGTGATTGATTGATGTCCAGAATTGCCTCCTTCCTTATATGGCTATATCAGCGTGATTGACATCCAGAATTACCTCGCAGGCTCGCATCAGCCAGATCACATCTTCTCGCCGCCGCCTACCACCGCTAGCGCCTCCGGGCTCCGGCCGCTTGCTGCCTCGCACCACAACCCCGTTCATGTCGCATGGACGGAAACCGTGAGGTGGAGCTGCAGCTCGGCGACCACCACGGCCAGGAGTATGGCACGCCTACCTCGAGCGCAAGCTCAACCCTATTGTCAGATGGTGCCTTCCACCTCCAGCGCAGGAAGGAATCAACTCCCGGCCGACGCCAGGGTTCGCCACCTCGTGCTTCGGGGTCCAAGGAGTAGCACCGTCACAGCACTATGTGTGAGACATCCGTGAAGCAGCGACGCCCTAGCATGCTTAGCAATGGTTGATCTGCCGATGCCGCCAAGCACAAGAAAACACGAGCAAGGCTATTTTGGCTAGGTGAGTTTTGATTTTTTTTATGATTTTATGATTACGAGCACGGATCTTACAGTTTGAATATATTTGTTGAAACTACAGGCACGCCTAGCTCGGCACGCAAGCGACCAATTAAGTATGAAATATTTTGTTTCCAACAGCAATTATTTCTGTATGTATGTTCTATGATATATTCATGTACATCAGTACACATTACCCTTAATTTCTGCATAGAGATGCATGATATACATGTAAATATGAAATTTTGTGTTGCGATGATTGAGTACAAATATTTTATTTTCACCAAAATATGTTTTCCATATATAGATGATGTGATCTATTCATGTACATGAACACTGAATTTTGCAGTGATACAAGCACCAACATCAAGTAGATGTTCATTTTGAATCGGTCGATGATACATCTGCCCCAACAAGCACCAACATCAAATAGATGTTCATTTTGAATCGGTCGATGATACATCTGACTCAATGTATGAAGATGAAGGCCATGTTGTTATTACAAGTTGTTGTTTATGATTATGTAGTGCTCCAATTGATGTGTTGCAAATCTGGGTAATTTTACCCATGAGTACCCATTTACCTTGTCGGGTGATGGGTATGGGAAAAAGTTGTACCCGTCGACGGGTATGGGTACGGGTGATGGGTAAAGTTTGGAGTGACGGGCAAGGGTATAGGGTGGCTCCACCCATACCCAAACCCGGCGGGTGCCATCTCTACCCCTGCAGAGTTAACATGATCTATTCGAATAGCCGCATCTGTGGTAAAGGACTTCTGGGTTGCCTATACAGTTCATAGACAAGTGAAAGTGGATACCCTAACATGCGCAAGATAAGCGTGAGTTCTATGGATGGCGTTCTTGTAGGGAGACGGGAGCAGATCCATAGTGGTGTATTGATTGGTGAATATCTCGTGTGCGCCACCCCAAAAGAGTTACTTGGAGTCGTAGTTCAGGATAGCCACTGAGTCAAAGCTGGCTTGCTACAGTTAAACTTCTGCATGTGCTTATTGATTGTATGACTTGAATGTTGGATCATCAGACCCATGTTCATAATATCTGGCTCCTCGGAGCCTAGTGAGTAAATACTTTGAGTCGTAGAGTTTTTTTGTGATGCCATGTTGTATTTGCACATATCGAGCATATTGTGTGTATGATTTTGAAATGCTTGGTATGCGTGGGATCCGACAACCTAGTTGTTTGTTCTTGGTAGCCTCTCTTATGGGGAAATGTCTCCTAGTGCTTCCACTGAGCCATGGTAGCTTGCTACTGCTCTGGGACACTTAGGATGGCCGGCATGTGTCCTTCTTCGTTCCCGTGTCTGTCCCTTCGGGGAAATGTCACGCGTTGTTCCTTCAAGTCCTTGTAGCTTGCTGCGACTTGGGTTCATACGTTGATGACCGACACGTTCGTTGCTGGGTCATATATGCATGTCCCTTTAAGTTAGTGCCACTTTGGGTTTACGACTAGTCATGTCGGCTCGGGTTCTTCTGTCATATGGATGCTAGTACACTATCATATACGTGAGCCAAAAGGCGCAAATAGTCCCGGGCCAGGTAAGGTGGCACCCGTAGGGATACCGTGCGTGAGGCTGCAAAGTGATATGATGTGTTACATGCTAGATCGGTGTGACTTAGGATCGGGGTCCTGACATAGAGGGAAAAGTCTTAGTCTTGGTATCCTTCGGATTCTTCATAGTGATAAGTTAATAATAATCCCAAGTGACTCAACAAATATAGCTATGCTCCCCAGCAACGGCCCAGAAAAAAGGTCCTGATACCCACAAGTATGGGGGATCGCAACAGTTTTCGAGGGTAGAGTATTCAACCCAAAGTTATAGATTCGACACAAGGGAAGCCAAAGAACATTTGTAAGTATTAGTAGTTGAGTTGTCAATTCAACCACACCTGGAGATTAAATATCTGCGGCAAAGTGATCAGTAGCACAGTAGTATGATAGTTTTGATATTAGTGGTAACATCCGTAGTAACAGTGACAGTGACAACAATGATTTTGTACCCAGTGTAACACATGGTGAATACATGAACTCCTCAGACTACGGTCATCACCGGAAAGTATCCCAGTTTCTGTCACCCCGGGGTTTACGGATCATAACACGTAATAGGTGAATATGACTTGCAAGATTGGATATAGAACATAGATATAATGTTGAAAACATAAACGGTTCATATCTGAAATCATGGCACCCAGGCCAAAAGTGACAACATTAAGCATGGCAAAGTCATAACAACATCAATCTCAGAACATAATGTATACTAGGGATCAAGCCCTAACAAAACTAACTCAATTGCATATGATGAATCTCATCCAACTCCTCATCGACCAGCGAGCCTATGAAGGAATTACTCACTCCCGATGGGGAGCATCATGGAATTGGTGATGAAGGAGGGTTGGTGATATCGACGAACGAAGAACCCCCTCTCTGAAGCCCTAAACGGACTCCAAATCTAGCCTCCCGATGAAGAACAGGAGGCGGCGACGGCTCCGTATCGTGAAACGCTATGAAACTTCATCCCTAATTTTTCTCCGTAATTAGGTATTTAAGGAGTTGGAATTAGGGTTTGCGGGGCCACCTGGTGGGTTGTGCTCAACGAGGCCCTCCCTCCGGTGGTTCTTGGCTCCAGTATTTTTCTTTTATTGCAAAATAATTCTCCAAAAAGTTTTATTCCAATCCGAGAACTTTTATTTCTGCACAAAAACAACACCATGGTAGTTCTGCTGAAAGCAGCGTTAGTCCGGGTTAGTTTCATTCAAATCATTTAAATTAGAGTCCAAAACAAGAGCAAAAGCGTTAGCAGAAGTCGATACAACGGAGACATATCAGGGGTCCTACCCACACGACCCGAAAACCATCGGGGATAGGCCCTCCGGCCACACACGCGGGGCAAAATGAACTCGTGTGCGATCGGGCGAGGCATCGAAGCCCAATCGTTTTAGTTCGTATGTGTTGCATTTCGGGTTCCGGCAAAACCTTTGAGGTTCGAACACTAGGGTGCGCATGAACATATCTCCCCCTCTAGCTCACGCCCTCACCGCGATCTCAAAGCTTCAATGCGTCGAGCTCGAAGAACAAAGGGACACAAGGTTTATACTGGTTCGGGCCACCGATGTGGTGTAATACCCTACTCCAGTGTGGTGTGGTGGATTGCCTCTTGGGCTGAGGATGAATGGTTACAAGGGAAGAACAGCCTCCTGAGGAGAGGTGCTCTTGTGCTTGGTGAGCTCGTGTGGTTGAGGATCCAATCCAAGATGAGATGCCTCCTACGGTAGTGGCTAGCCCTATTTATAGAGGCCCTGGTCCTCTCCCCAAATTATAGGCGGGAAGGGATGCCACAACGGCCAAGTTTGAAGGGAGACAACTAGGACAAGCTATCCTGACTAAAGGTGGTCTTCGCCTGCGAAAGGCTCTGGTGGTGACGCCGTCTTGGGCTCCACGGTGACCTCCATCCTGCCGTCCTGCTGGTCTTGGTCTCATTGCACCGATATGGAAACCATTGCCTGATGCCTTGGGACTCCTCGCCTGCGCTTGGCTTTTTAGCACCAAAGAGGAAACGAGGATACTGCGTGCGCTGGCACCCGCCTGGCCCCGGTCGTCATGGCTTGCGTCACAGGAACCTCGCGAGGTGCCCCTTGCCTTGATCTCTCCGCCCCTCGCGAGCCTGCCTGGTGAGGCCGCCCCGAGGAGGTCTTGCGTCGTCCGCCTCGTGAGGCTTGGCCCATCGCGAGGGTCTTGAGTGTTTGCTGGTGAAGATGGGCCGTACAGGGCCGCTGGTGGAGCCACGCCGCGGGCCGCAGGTAGGCAAGTCTGGGGACCCCCGTTCCCGGGATGCCGACAGTAGCCCTCGGGCCCAAGGCGCGCTCGGACTTGTGTAGGATCGAAAGTATGTCTAGAGGGGGGTGATTAGACTACTTGACCAAATAAAAACGTATCCTTTTCCCAATTTTAGTTCTTGGCAGATTTTAGCAACTTTGGACAAGTCAAGCAATCTTAACACAATTCAAGCAAGCATGCAAAGAGTACATGAGCAGCGGAAAGTAAAGCATGTAACTTAGAAGAACGCAATTGGAGACACGGATGTTTTTGTCGTGGTTCCGATAGGTGGTGCTATCGTACATCCACGTTGATGGAGACTTCAACACATGAAGGGTAACGCTTGCGCGAGTCCACGGAGGGCTCCACCCACGAAGGCTCCACGAAGAAGCAACCTTGTCTATCCCACCATGGCCGTTGCCCACGAAGGACTTGCCTCACTAGTGGTAGATCTTCATGAAGTAGGCTATCTCCTTGCCCTTGAAAACTCCTTGGTTCAACTCCACAATCTTGTTGGAGGCTCCCAAGTGACACCTAGCCAATCTAGGAGACACCACTCTCCAAGAAGTAACAAGTGGTGTGTTGATAATGAACTCCTTGTTCTTGTGCTTCAAATGATAGTCTCCCCAACACTCAACTCTCTCTCTCACAGGATTTGGATTTGGTGCAAAGAACATTTGAGTGGAAAGCAACTTGGGGAAGGCTAGAGATCAAGATTCAAATGGTAGGAATGGAATGTCTTGGCCTCAACACAAGTGTAGGTGGTTCTCTCTCAGAAAATGCAAGTTGGAAGTGTAGGTTCGTTCTGATGGCTCTCTCCACCAATGAAGAGGAGGTGGAGGGGTATATATAGCCTCCACACAAAATCTAACCGTTACACACAACTTGCCAAACTCGGTGGGACCGAATTGGTAAATCGGTCGGACCGATTCAGCAAATCTAGTGACCGTTAGGATTTTCAGTGGGACCGACATGCAACTCGGTAGGACCGATATGGTTAGGGTTAGGGCATAACGTAATCTCGGTGAGACCGATTACACAAACTCGGTGAGACCAATTTTGGTAATAAGCTAACCAGAGAGTTGGTCAGGTAAACTCGGTGGGACCGATTCGCTCATTTCGGTGAGACCAAAATGTTACAAAAAGGAAACATAGAGTTTACATTGCAATCTCGGTGGGACCGATCGCTCATCTCAGTGGGACCGAAATGTTACGAAGGGAAACAGAGAGATTACAATCCCATCTCGGTGAGACCGAGATCCCTATCGGTGAGACCGATTTGCCTAGGGTTTGTGGCAGTGGCTATGACATCTGAACTCGGTGGCGCCGGATACAAAGGATCGGTGGGGCCGAGTTTGACTTTTGGTTTAGGTCATATGTGGATGTGAGAAAGTAGTTGAGGGCTTTGGAGCATATCACTAAGCATTTTGAGCAAGAGCCTCATTAAGAAACACCTCATCCCTCCTTGATAGTATTGGCTTTTCCTATAGACTCAATGTGATCTTGGATCACTAAAATAGAAAATGTAGAGTCTTGAGCTTTGAGCTTGATCCAATCCTTTTGTCCTTAGCATTTTGAGGGGTCCAGTTTTCTCATCCATGCCATGCCAATCATTGAGCTTTCCTGAAATATTAATCTTGAAATAGTATTAGCTCAATGAGCTATATGTTGTTAGGGATTACCAAAACCACCTAGGGATAGTTGCCCTTTCAATCTCCCCCTTTTTGGTAATTGATGACAACATATAGATCAAAGCTTCGACAAATGATAATAAGAGTGAAAAACATTGTCGCTTTGAGAAGTATGTGAAAAGCAAGAGCTCCCCCTAAATTTGTGCATAGTTTAACATTTGCTTTGGACTGCAAATGCACAAAGAGTTAGGATCATGAGTCACTCTTCCATGTCACATACATCTTGGTGGAGCGCTCAAAATGATAATAATTAAATACATGCACTCATCACCAAGCAAAGTGAATGATCATATGGGGATATAAAAGGATAATGTCATCCAACAAGCATTAAGGTAGCATATGATCAAACACATGATCATCCGAGTATCACACAAAAGCATAAAGTATCTCAAACAAGCAAATAACAAAGTTCAACCACCAAAAAGACAAGAGAGAACAAAGAGCAACACTCTCTCTCGAAGCCTATGATCTATACATTTTCTCCCCCTTTGGCAAGAAGTTACCAAAAGGTTCATAAAAAATGCATAGTGCTAGATCGACTCTCAGGCTTGGTCTTCAGGTGGTGGTGTAGATAGAACTCCATGGACGACGACATCAGTTGATGTAGATGGAGCTGGTGGAGTGGGTGCTGGAGCTGGTGGAATTGAAGCTGTAGCTGGTGCAGATGAAGTTGCTCTGGTGTCTGTAATAGGCATATCAGCAGATCTCTGACCTCTGGGCACTCTAGCAAAAACATTAGTGGTAGAGTTGCCCTTCTTCTCCTGCACTTCATCCTGAAGTTGCTCAACAAATGACTGTATCTCAGTGACCTTCACACCTAAGTCATATAATTTCTGCTCCATGATCCTCTCCAGACTGTCCTGGTTTTGAGTCAGGGTGATCAATCCCTTCTCAATTCTCGGAGTGGAGGCAATCAAGTAGCCAAGCTGATCTTGCTTGCCTTTCAGAAGATACTAAGATGCCTCATCAATGGTTGGCATCTTTGCATCCTTTTTAGTCCTTGCCTTCTCCCTCTTTGCTTGAGCTTGCACAGAAGATGGTTCATTTTCATCCATCACCACAGTGTTGTCCTCAAAGTCTGGGTAGATGGGCATGTGCTCCTTATCCAAGAGATATGTGTTAGTGCCCATCTTGGAGTTGATTAGCTCCTGGATCTGTGGGGCATACCCACAACTTCTCTTCTGATCTGTAGTTGTTCTCTTTGTAGTTTCCACCATCAGACTCATGACTTTGAACTTCTGTGGGACATCAAATATGTGCAGCAAGTTGATGGAATGTCCTCTGATCATTCTGTGATCTCCTGATTTTGGCAATAGAGTGTGCCTGAGGATCCAGTTGATTGTGGGCAGGCCTGACAACAAGTGTTTCACAGACCCAAGTTGGTGAGTCTCAAGATCTGCATCAGGAATCTCCTTGTACATGCTAGCCATTGAGTTGTGATCCTTCTTCTTCTTGGCATAGACATCCAAGTCATCTTCATTTTCCTCATGAGCATTGATCAATTTAGCCCATTCTTCAACTGTTGACTGGTACCTAGTACCTTCAGACATCCAGATAATCCTTCCATCTGGGTAGAAATGAGCTGTGGAGTAGAACTGCACAATAAGCTCATCATTCCACTTTGTGAGCTTCTTCCCATCAAAGTCCTCTACTCCACAAGACTTGAAACTGTCATAGACTCTAGGATAGTGTTCTTCATTTTCCTTGATGTACTTCCAGTCCACCCATCTCATATCACAGACTATAGGCTTCTTGTCAAGCAACACTGTCTCATAGAAGTCCTGTTGTTCCTTTGTATGGAACCTGTAGTCCACAACAGTCCTTCTCCTGGTGGCATGTGGATCTGACTCTCTCCATAGTCTCAATCCTGAATCCTTTCTGATTTTCATGTTCTCAGCTACTGGATGAGCATCGTTGTGATCTGGAATTTTGGGCTTCAACTTCCTCAAGACTTGTGACTCATCATCTTCTTCTTCTATAGCAGCTTGCACCTTTGGGGCCTTGTTCTTCTCTGCAGCTGGAATATTCCTTGTACTCCTCTTGGGTGCAGTTTTGGGTTTTGGAGCAGCTGCTTTGGGAGCTTCTTTGGGCCTAGATGGAGCAGCCCCTGATCTTATAGCATCTCCCAGAAGATTTTGAGCTTTAAGAGCTGGTGCAGCAACCTCTTCCTCTTCCTCTTCTTCAGAATCTCTCACCATTGAAGGTTTTCCAATAACTCTGGCAATGGTCTTCTTGACCCTTTCTTTCCTCTTCTTGCCATCTCCAGTTTCCTTGGGTTCAAGAGTGATCTCCATTGTTTCTCCTGTGGCAACTTTCCTTGCCTTAGACATGGGCTGTCTCCTTGCTGGCACTTTAGTCTTCAGGCTGGCTTGGTTGCAAGAAGTGCCATATTCCTTTTTCAAAGACTTTCTTCTTTGAGGTGGCCTCTTCCTCAACAACCACATAGTCCTCATCCTCGAATCTGAGGTTCTCTTCTTTCCGCCCCGTGGCTGCCTTAGGTAAGTTGCTGGGTGTGCTCCTGCTTCCATCATCAGAGCTGCTAGAGGGACTAGTGCCCTCACTCATGTGAACTTGCTCCTCAGACTTGTTCTGACTGTCACTCTGATCTAACATGATGCAAACACTGCAGCAGACCCTGTGAATAGATTATAGATGAGGTAGATTGGGTGAGCATCACAAAGTGCAGAGGTTTTTTCAAAAGAATGAGTCAAAAAATTAGTTTTATTTTTCCACAGAAAGCACTTCGGATCTACAGATTTGTCAACTCAGTGATACCGAAGCAGCTTTTGGAACCTAAACTAGTGAACTCGGTCAGACCGAGTCACAGTTCGGTGGCACCGAGACTGCTAGGGTTTCACAAAGAATTGAACTCGGTCACACCGATTTGCAATATCGGTCAGACCGAGAATCACATGTGCAATGGCCTTAGCCAAATCGGTGGAACCGATTTCAACAACTCGGTTGGTCCGAGATGATTTCGGCAGAAACCTAACCCTAATTTTCAATCCACAACTAAACTACGGAGTGATTTCGTTGGATAGAGTGATCTCAATCATGGCACGAAACATGGCAAAACAATGTGCTAGGAATCGGAGAGAGATTAGCACAAAGATCAAGTCCATACCCTAAGTGTGGCGATGGACCTGCTACGGCGGAAACGGCGGAGATGATTTCCGTTGACGGCGGCGGAGTCCAACGGCGGGAGGCAGCTGGCGATGAGGAGGACAATCCGGAGACCCAGGGAGGCAGAGCAGGCTGAGCGAGGCCGAAGGAGTTCAGAAAATTTTCCAAATTTTGGCCCGGGGATATATATAGCCTGACCCTGTTGGTGTGACCGAGTGGAACAACTCGGTGGCACCGAGATGCATAACTGCAAGCAGTTACTGCAACTCGGTGTGACCAAAAAGTTCAAATCGGTTGCACCGAGATTGAAAACCTAGATCGACTTAGTGATCTCGATATGACCGAAATGGATGAATCGGTTAGACCGAAACGCACAAAGAAGTTTTGGAAGTTTAAGTCTATGATGAATCGGGGACTCCGAGTGCTCCTCACACGGAGTGGTTCGAATCTCACTTGATCAAACTTTGTGATGTAGCATGAATAGAGTTTGAGACGAGAAAAGCATATATAGATAGAGAAGGTTCTTAGGCATTCTTGTTCATCCACTTGGCAAAAGAAAAATAACCAATCAATCAAAACAACAAGTGGATGTCCTCGAATGAGTAAATTATGCAACCAACATGCTCACACAATAAAATGGCAAATGAAATATGTGGCAAAGCATGCACAACCAATTCTAGCATCTATCAAGCAATTGGCGATGACTAGGTCATCTATATATGAGTATATTGACTTAGGAGTCAAATGAGAACATTTGATCATAGGTCATACTCATCGTTTAAGCACAAGTGGGGTTACCAGAAAGCATTGTTGTGTTCACACCATTAGAGTTGCTTTAGATCAATTCTTAGAGTAAAGCTCCCCCTAGATGTGGGATCCCCCCTAAGAGGGATGAACTAACCTTGGGTTTTGTCGATGATGACTTCATGTAGGTGTTGAAGATGTGGATGCTCAATGTTGATGTAGATCATTTGGAGCAATCCTTTGGAGTGAGTTGCACTTTAAATACCTACACGGGTTAGTCCCACAAGGAACAAACAAGGATATCCATAGACATAGAGTGATGCACACACAAGATGATGTCTATGAAAGCATTAGTGTCGGTGTCAAAACCGGCGGATCTCGGGTAGGGGGTCCCGAACTGTGCGTCTAGGCGGATGGTAACAGAAGACAAGGGACACCATGTTTTTACCCAGGTTTGGGCCCTCTCGATGGAGGTAAAACCCTACTCCTGCTTGATTAATATTAATGATATGGGTAGTACAAGAGTAGATCTACCACGAGATCAGAGAGGCTAAACCCTAGAAGTTAGCCTATGGTATGATTGTTGTTCGTCCTACGGACTAAAACCCTCCAGTTTATATAGGCACCGAATAGGGTTAGGGTTACGCAGAGTCGGTTACAATGGTAGGAGATCTACATATCCGTATTGCCAAGCTTGCCTTCCACGCCAAGGAAAGTCCCATCTGGACACGGGACGAAGTCTTCAATCTTGTATCTTCATAGTCCAGGAGTCCGGCCAAAGGTCATGGTCCGGCCATCCGGACACCCCCTAATCCGGGACTCCCTCAGTAGCCCCCGAACCAGGCTTCAATGACAACGAGTCCGACGCGTAGATTGTCTTCGGCATTGCAAGGCGGGTTCTTCTCCAAATCCCGTGTCCCTGTTTGAATAGTGTCCGGCTTCTTGTAAACATCGCGCTCCTTGGCTTCCATGCCCAATAATGGCCATCTTCCACGTGTTGAATGAATGCGAAAAGCCAGGGTATTTTTACATTTATCTCCCGGGCTGCGCAAATGAGCTGCCTATATAAGAGACGAGGATCTAGATCCACATCACACCACCTTCCCTTCGCGAGCTTTCATCGGAGCGCATCTGACAGAAACCCATTCCATCATGGACAGTCGACGCGGCTCCTCCTCTCGCCCTCCTAGTCCTCAGCCCGGAGATTGGGAGAGATGCTCCGTCCAAGACAATGAAAGTTAGTGATGCTCCAAACCAAGGGGTTTCTTCCCCCAGCCTTCATGGTTCTGGTTCGAGCCGGACTCGCCACCTATAAGGGCGGAAAACAAGCGGAGAGCATCCCTAGTCCCTCCCGAGGAGAGCGGGTATGCCTTGTCCCCTATTTGATAAGAGGGCTCGGATTTCCAATTCATCCGTTTCTCCGGGGGCTCCTGGAGTTCTATGGCCTCCAGTTGCACAACCTTACGCCTGCCTCCATTCTGCATATTGCGGGCTTCGTGGCCCTTTGTGAGCTGTTTTTGGGCATCGAGGCTCATTTCGCACTGTGGAAGAGGCTGTTCTGCCTCGTACCCCGTTCTCAGGAGGGGTCGATATATCAAGTGGGCGGAGCCGAACTATGGTGCATCGCCGGGACCGGATATCTATCCGAAACCCCGAAGAAGGCGTCCAAAGACTAGCCTTCGGAATGGTTTTATATAGAAGATGTCCCCTTGCCAGACCCTGTTCGGATCGGCCTCCCGGAGTTCAGTAATGCTCCTTTGAAGAAATGCCTAAGTTGGCGTCCACAGAGCCCCTAGAGGGAGAATGACAGGGACGTCCTTTACCTGATGAGCCGAATAAGGTTGTTGGCTCATTCCGGACTAACCATGATCGGGGTCATGGCCACATGCATTATGCGGGGAGTGCAGCCGCTCCAATATAGGGGCCACCCCATGTGGGATTTCAACGGGGAGGATGATGCCACCCGCCATGGCCGTAAGGGGCTGGGATCGGTCGCCGATCTGATGAAGATCTTGTCCGCATTGTACAAGGGAGAAGAGGAAGAAGTTCTTCGCGTCAATCCTCAGGACGGGTTTTCTATGAACAATCCTCCAAGCTGGGTAAGCGGACATTTCTTTATGCCCATCCGTTCCATATTCCCATAGTTAAGTATCTTATCTTGTGATTTTGACGCAGGAATTGCGCCGGGCGTAAGGATATAAACATCCCACCTCCACAACCCGAGGATCTGAGCGGTCCCTCGATCCGGCCTCCCAAGAGGATCCGGACATATCTGTGGAGCTGATCGATGGGGTATTTTACCAAGCGAGCATCGACAATGCCTTGGTTGCCATTACGGCCGATTACCGGAATATTTCCAGCCTCACAGGTAATTGAGACCGAAGTCCCAATACTTTAAAAATGATCCCTCCGTGCTTATCTTTGACCACCGTATATCAACGGTGTTTTGCAGGGGGAGCCCTTGAGGCGGAAGGCCGAACCTGCGGTGGCTAGCCAACAAGGGGCAGCACGGCCTAGCAGGCTAAAAAGAAGTGCGGTCCGTACTGAAGTGTCGGCGCAACGGTATGGCGTGTCGCCTTATTCCCAGGTTTTATTCCGGAAGGCATACTAACGCTCGCGCTCTTTTCAGGAAAAAGAGCGCTCGCCGGACTATATCCGGAGAGGTTGCCAATCGAGCCTCCGCCAGCCAAAGCTTCAAAGCCCGGGCCGAGCGGAGGCGAACACTAGGCGTGCGTCGGACGCTCCTCTAACAGAGGATGCCGACAGATTGTCCGCCACCAACTCCGAGGTGGAGAGTGCCATGAATCACAGGCGCCGCCGGACAATTCTTCGTGACGCATGTTTCTCCCAAGAGGCATTGGATGCCTTCAATTCGGGAGATGCGCACCTCCGTGCCGCTCAAAATGGTCTAGCGAGCCACGAAGCGGTATGTGAAAGACATACGGGTGAGAAAATTTGATGGTTATATATACGGTAGCCCCGAGACTTAAAATAGTTAGAATAACTGATTTAAGGATCATTTATTATCTTGAGGATCTTACGTAAAAGAATACCCAATTGTCCTGTGAGCTTGAAGAGTGCAAAGCCCAACTTGAGGCCGCACAAGCCGTGTGTGGGGAAGCCAAGGAGACCCCTCTGGTAACATACGCTTTTGAAAGATAAGTATGTTATGAAGCCTTGGCGTGTGTAGATCTCGACAATGATGTTGCAGATGGCACCGGGGTAGATCCGGACAAACAACAGCTCTTGCGCCGGTTAAAGGCCGGCGAGAATGTGCTTATGAGGGTGAGGCAGGAGAAAAGTAATCTCCAAGATGCCAACACCCAGCTGCGCGAGGAGCTAAAGGATGTTCGTGCCCAGCTGTCTGACTCCGTTAAGGAGAATTGGCGGCTTCGACGCGGCATTTTTAGTAAGTGCTTAAACGAACTTTGAGAAAAGAGTTCGGCGAGGAAGTTGATTAACAGAGTTATGTACGTAGAGGTATGCTCACAGCCGTCCTGCAGAGGAAATGCCCGGTTCTACGGTGATCTTCTTCGAGCTCTTACAACCGCATTTAACGAGTTCGGCAGGTGATGAAAGGCGTCGCCAGGCCTTGTGGCCATCTATCTCCCTGCCCAAGGCCTTGGGGAGCTTGCGAGAGAGGCTCGAGTGAGCGGCGGCGCTTCCTGTTATGGAAGATATCGGCCTACCGTCAAAGGCGCCAGGAGGCTCGGGCCATGGTGAAGACGCGATACACGGTTGTTGACCCAAACCACATGGCCGAGGTCGGACCTGTGGTGCCAGATGGGAAGGAGATCCCTGTGAGCTTAGTGTACGGCCAGGTGGAATTGGCTGCAAAGTATTCCCAGCAGGACTGTAAACTAGACAGCCTGTTTGATGGTATTGAAGAGGAATACAATCAGTCAAATTGACTATGTAATTTAAATTGACATGTAAAATGCCTTCTAGCCGGATTGTAGATCATTTGTCTTAGCGGACCTTTTTGCTTCAACCTAGGGACCCGATAGTCCGGAGTGTGTCCGAATACCCTCGCGGTTATATAAAAACCGGGGCATGCGTGGAGACCAGGCGTAGGGGTCATTAGTGCTTTATCAGACAAGTGCCCAACTAGTTATGTTATATTACATGGTTAGTAAGAAACATCCTCCACGGAGAATAGTTCCGTTATGGGTTCCTTTCCCTGGGTGGCATGCCCTAAAGTGCATGTCCGGACTACGAAAAAAGCAGAAAAACATCTGGGGGCAGATAAATAAATAGGTAAGAAATCTTCTTTTAGTTCACCGACCGAATATTCTCTTAAGAACGCTAGCTTTCGGCTTCACCAGTCCGAGGTACACATCTGGCTGACCCGGCGATAACAATCGCAGAGGTGCTCCCTTTACCACCTAGCCGAACAATCGGGAACGAGGGGTAAGCATGTGAGCCAGCAACCCAGCTTGGCCAAAACTTAAGTCATATCGATGCATATAATGGCGAATAAAAGGTACATGCGGAAGTGTGACACATGTATTGGGCATGAAGCCCTTATAATTAAGCTTACGTGAAAGAAGCCCCTGGTACAATGAGCGCGGATAGCGCGTCAAGGGTGTGCGAACAATGCGCTAACGAGCCTGCCAAAGCTTGAATGAAAAAAGGAGGGAGAAGGAGAAAAATAGAAGACAGCTAAAATGTAAAATATGGACAGAGGAAGGAGACGAACTCAGAATCCGGCGCTAGGCGTAGAATCTTCAGAGACGTGCTGCGTTCCATGGGTTCGGCTCGAGTCGGTTATCCGATGCATCGCGCAGACGATACGCTCCGCCGGTCTGGACTTGGTCGATGATAAAGGGACCTTCCCATTTGGGCTTTAGCTTGTCCTTTTTCTTGTCCGGCAGGCGTAGAACTAGCTCGCCAACATTGTAAGTTTTGGACCGTACTTCTCTGCTTTGATATCTTTGAGCCTGCTGTTGATAGAATGCAGAACGGGATTTTGCTACGTCGCGCTCCTCCTCCAAGGCGTCCAAACTGTCCTACCGATCGAGCTCGGCGTCTCTTTCTTCGTACATGCGCACACGAGGTGAGTCATGAATTATGTCGCAGGCGTAAAACGCCTCGCTACCGTATACCATAAAGAATGGTGTGAATCCGGTCGATGCGATTCGGAGTGGTCCGCAGCCCCAGTACGGAGTCGAGCTCCTCTACCGGCGTGTTAGATTCCTTGAGGGACCGCACTAATGGGTTTGATGCCGCTCATAATTAGACCATTTGCTCGCTCAACTTGACCGTTAGTTTGAGGGTGATAGACTGAGGCGTAGTCTAGTTTAATGCCCATGTTTTTGCACCAGAGTTTGACCTCTTCGGCCGTAAAGTTCGTGCCGTTATCAGTGATGATGCTGTGGGGGACAACTTTGTGATTATGCGACCCACGATATGAAGTCTATCACGGTCCGGATTCGGCCGTCTTGACAGCTTGGCCTCTATCCATTTGGTGAATTTATCCACCATGACCGGTAGGTATTTTTGCTCGTGGGTTCCCCTTTAAGGGGTCCGACCATGTCAAGCCCCCAGACCGCGAAGGGCCAGGTGATGGGTATAGTTTTGAGGGCGGTAAGTGGCATGTGGCTCTGATTAGCAAAGAGCTGGCATCCGACGCATCGTTGGACTAAGTCCTGAGCATCTGCCCGGGCCATCGGCCAATAAAATCCTGTACGGAAGGCCTTGCCTACAAGGGCCAGGGCTGCAGCGTGGTGCCCACCGAGTCCGGCATGTATTTCATCTAGATTCCGCCCTTCTTCTTCGGAGATACACCTTTGAAGGACTCCGGTTGTGCTTTTCATATAAAGCTCTCCCTCATGGACTTTGTAGGCTTTAGATCGCCGCGCTATGCAGCGGGCCTCGTTTTGGTCCTGGGGAGTTCCTGCCTGGTTAGGTAGGCTAGGAATGGTTCTGTCCATGGGGCAATGACTGCCATTATTACGTAAATTTGAGGATGTTATTTCGGTGGTAGAACCACCAACTGTGTCAGAATGTTCGGTGTGGGGCAGTGCGGTTGGGTCCGGATTGTTATTTCCGGACTCTCCCTCCCATAATACGGATGGCTTGAACAGCCTCTCTAGGAAGATATTGGGGGGGGGGGACAGCATCGCGCTTTGCGCCGATGCGTGCCAACACGTCTGCTGCCTGGTTGTTGTCCCGGGCTATATGGTGAAATTCGAGCCCCTCAAACCGAGCTGACATTTTTAGGACTGCATTGCGATAGGCTGCCATTTTCGGATCCTTGGCATCAAAGTCTCCATTTATTTGTGATATCGCGAGGTTCGAATCACCGCGCACCTCTAGGCGTTGAATGCCCGTGGAGACTGCCATCCGCAGACCATGTAGAAGGGCCTCGTATTCGGCTGCGTTGTTGGAGTCTGTATACATTATCTGGAGTATGTATTGAACTGTATCTCCGGTTGGGGATGTCAGAACGACGCCAGCCCCTAGGCCAGCCAACATTTTGGAGCCGTCGAAGTGCATTATCCATTTGGAATATGTGTCGTACTCTTTAGGGAGTTCGGCTTCAGTCCATTCGGCGACAAAGTCGGCCAAAACTTGCGACTTAATAGCACTCCGTGGCTTATAGGTTATGTCAAACGGGAGGAGCTCAATGGCCCATTTGGCAATCCGGCCCGTCGCGTCGCGGTTGTTTATAATGTCATTAAGGGGTACTTCGGAGGCTACGGAGTGTTCGTTTCCGCATATTATTTGATGTGAAAGTCTCGAAGACTGTCAATACCGTACTGGTATCCTTGGGTTGGTGCTCTAGAGCTAGAAGCTCTTCGCCGCTTTTGGCCACCTGCCGTAGTATCCAACATGCTCTAAGGCTATGAGTTGGAGTGGCGCCCTCTGTATTATGAATTTTACAGGGTCCATTGAGCCATCCCTCCAGTATGGTTCGATGCCCTATAGAGGGTTTTTGCTTTTTGGTATTTAACCCAGGTGCCTGGCGATGATGCACCCTTTTATTTTGGACTGGGGTTGTATTCAAGGCCGGATTGTCCCAAAATCTCCATCGCACAGTAATTTCGTACTATGGTCGCCAAGTCCACAAAGCGTGTAATGTCACAGCGACTTATAGCGTTTAGGATCCCGTTGTGCGTGCAATTGTTGCTGAATAATGAGACTGCGTCCTCCTCGCGGCAGTCCTTTATCATGTCCATAACCAGGAGGAATCTGGCCCAGTAATGGTGTACTGTTTTTGCGGGATCTTGTCGAATTTGAGATAGGTCGCTTATGTTTGGGTGGGCGGGTGTAATTAAATCCGGAGCCGCGCCCAATCTGAAACTTAAGGGCTGAGGAGCTTCCGAACTTGGAAGCTTGGATTCTTGGATGTTGTCCAATGAATCTAGCCCGTTGCCTGACTTTAGGTTCAGGGCTTGAGTGACGTCGTCTCCTCCGCGGGAATCCGGCATGGAGGGATTGGGAATCCGGACGTGGCTAGTCCTTAAGATAGAAGAAGGGTCGCCATATTGTTCCACCACCACTGCAACGTGGTGGGTAACCTGGGGAGAGTTAATCTCTCTCAGATCGGGTTTAAGCCCAATCTGATCATAGTCTATAGCGACTCCCAGGGCAGCGATGCGATCCAAGAGCTCGTTTAAGGAAGAGAGCTCCATCGGATCTAACTGCTCGGCGAGCTCCGAGTTAACGTGAAGATTGCTTTCGATGACCCGAGAAGTCATCGTCGGCGCGGCGGCCGAACAGGCGGTCATAAGAAAACCGCCTAGCTGGAGAGTTTGGCCAACAGCCAGAGCTTCTTTAGCAATAGTCCCGTCTTTAAAGACGGGATGAGGCATCCTTCCTGACGGCGACGACACAGAGGAGCTCTCAATGAAAGCACCAATGTCGGTGTCAAAACCGGCGGATCTCGGGTAGGGGGTCCCGAACTATGCGTCTAGGCGGATGGTAACAGGAGACAAGGGACACGATGTTTTTACCTGTGTTCAGGCCCTCTCGATGGAGGTAAAACCCTACTCCTGCTTGATTAATATTGATGATATGGGTAGTACAAGAGTAGATCTACCACGAGATCAGATAGGCTAAACCCTAGAAGTTAGCCCATGGTATGATTGTTGTTCGTCCTACGGACTAAAACCCTCCGGTTTATATAGGCACCGAATAGGGTTAGGGTTACACAGATTCGGTTACAATGGTAGGAGATCTACATATCCATATCGCCAAGCTTGCCTTCCACGCCAAGGAAAGTCCCATCTGGACACGGGACGAAGTCTTCAATCTTGTATCTTCATAGTCCAGGAGTCCGGCCAAAGGTCATGGTTCGGCCATCCGGACACCCCCTAATCTGGGACTCCCTCAATTAGGTTACCTTGTCCCTTGTCTTACCAACAAGAGGGTTTGTGACTCCTTGAACTAGTACAAGATGTGGAAGTTGATTGCACTTGTTCTTGCCAAAATGATAAGAGTGAAGTATGTTGGCGGAGTCACCCTCAAGAACACTTTAGTTCTTATTCTTCGGGATCCACACCATCTTGATGGGAATCCTCGGAGTTGTAGTTGTACTTGATGAAGTAGAACTTGATGTAGTCTTGGGAACCCACTTGACCAACGCCTTAGGTGCTTCTTCAAATGCATCAATTTCCTCTTGAAGCTTGTCCTTGCCTTTTTGCTTGTGGTCTTGTGGTGGAAGATCATCTTGAGCTTTTGTCCCTTTGAAAGAAGTAGGATCATACTTCTCTTGTTGAGGAACAAACTTCGTCTTGGGGTATTGATCTTCTTCCCACTCAACTCCATTGGCATTGAACTTTCGTTCAAAACCAACACCTTAGTTCTTCCGGTGCCTTCTTTGCTTGCATACAATTTCCTCGAATTGCTTACTCGCAAGGCTCTTGTAAACACCTTTCTCTATGATTCCCTTCAATAAGCTATTTTCTTGATCAAGTGTAACTTGGCTAAGAGAATCATTAGTGGAATCAAGAGAACTACTAGAAGCAACAACATTGGATTTAGCATGATTATTGTTACTACTAGAGGAAGAATCCTTCTTGTTCTTGTTACTAGACTTGACTTGAGGCATGTAAGTGGACAAGAGTAAACGATTGGCAATGTAAGAAGAAATTTTCTTGCGAAGATCATCATTGATTGCCTTTAAGAACTCATGCTCTTGCTCAAGGTTGATCTTTTCAAACCGTAATTTCTCATGAGTCCTTAAAAGTTCTCGATGATCTCCTAAGATAGTTTCATGAGCTAACTTAAGAGTGTTTAGTTCTTTAGTTTGAGACTCAATCTTCTCCTTATCATTGTCGTTCGTTTTATCTTGATTACCGTGATTAATTGACGTTTCATCATAGTATTCATCACTAGAGTTGTCAACGAGTAAATCATCATCACCTAACAAGTCATCTTCATCACTATTGAAATCAACATACTCGGGATGTGTTACCTTTGGACCTTTGGCCATGAAGCATCTTCCAATTCCTTCATTTGGTGAGTCAAATATGTCGTAGGACTTGGTTGACACAAGTGCTAGACCGGCAACACCTTCAACTTGAGTATATTCGGAGTCGGTGATAGCTTCTCTCGGAGTGATTGTCGGAATCGGAGCCGGATACCCATTCACCAACATGAGCTTGATGTCTTCATTTTGTGTAGCTCCTTGATGACTTGTCCTTCCTTTCTGAATCCTTGCTTCTCCGGGATGTTCTTCGTTCATAACGATCATGTCTACTCCTTCTTTCTCTTGATGGTGATTCTTCTCTTCTACTCCTTCTTTTTGGAGAATCTTCTCTTCTCTTGTAGGGTGCCGTACACTCATTGGAATAGTGTCCGGGTCTTCCACAATTGTAGCAGTTTAGCTCTCGACTAGAAGATCTTTTGTCATTATAGGACCTTGACTTGGAACTTCTCTCTTTGCTTCTACTTTTGTAGAACTTGTTGAAGTTCTTCACCATTAGGCTCAATTCTTCATTGAAGATTTGTTTCTCACTTGATGATGTGTGAGCTTCACGTGAGGCTTTGTAAGCGCCACTTGACTTGTTATGGAGCTCCTCCTTATCCTTGAGTGACATCTCATGAGCAACAATTCTTCCAATGACTTCCGTTGGCTTGAGATCTTTGTAATTGGGCATCATTTGGATCAATGTGCATACGGTATCATATTTTCCATCCAAAGCTCTTAGGGTCTTCTTGATGATGAATTTTTCAGTCATCTCGTCACTTCCTAAGCCGGCGATCTCATTTGTGATAAGAGCAAGCCTAGAGTACATTTCAGCGACACCTTCACCATCCTTCATTTTGAACTTGTCAAGATGACTTTGAAGAACATCCAACTTGGATTCCTTGGCCAGTCGGTACCTTCGTGCATATCAATCAAAGTATCCCAAATTTCCTTTGCATTCTCAAGACGGCTGATTTTGTCGAATTCTTCGGGCACAATCCATTGAAGAGAATATCACAAGCTTGAGCATTGTATTGTAGCATCTTCAACTCTTCATGGTAGCTTCACGGTTTGGTTCTCTCCCATCAAAGAATTCACCTTGCAAGCCAATACACACAATAGCTCAAACAGCGGGGTTATGTCCAAGAATATGCATTTTCATCTTATGCTTGTAACTAGAAAATTTTGTACCATCAAAGTAAGGACCTCTACGGTGGTAATTTCCATCGCTAGACGCCATACTCTCCTAGGTTGTGAAACCAAGGCTATGACTACTAAAAGCTATGGAAATCAAAGCAAATGGAGACCAAAGCTCTGATACCACTTGTAGGATCGAAAGTATGTCTAAAGGGGGGGTGATTAGACTACTTGACCAAATAAAAACTTATCCTTTTCCCAATTTTAGTTCTTGGCAGATTTTAGCAACTTTGGACAAGTCAAGCAATCTTAACACAATTCAAGCAAGCATGCAAAGAGTATATGAGCAGCGGGAAGTAAAGCATGCAACTTGCAAGAATGTAAAGGGAAGGGTTTGGAGGATTCAAACGCAATTGGAGACACGGATGTTTTTGTCGTGGTTACGATAGGTGGTGCTATCGTACATCCACGTTGATGGAGACTTCAACCCACGAAGGGTAACGGTTGCGCGAGTCCACGGAGGGCTCCACCCACGAAGGGTACATGAAGAAGCAACCTTGTCTATCCCACCATGGTCGTCGCCCACGAAGGACTTGCCTCACTAGCGGAAGATCTTCATGAAGTAGGCGATCTCCTTGCCCTTAAAAACTCCTTGGTTCAACTCCACAATCTTGTTGGAGGCTCCCAAGTGACACCTAGCCAATCTAGGAGACACCACTCTCCAAGAAGTAACAAATGGTGTGTTGATGATGAACTCCTTGCTCTTGTGCTTCAAATGATAGTCTCCCCAACACTCAACTCTCTCTCTCACAGGATTTGGATTTGGTGGAAAGAAGATTTGAGTGGAAAGCAACTTGGGGAAGGCTAGAGATCAAGATTCAAATGGTAGGAATGGAATGTCTTGGCCTCAACACAAGTGTAGGTGGTTCTCTCTCAGAAAATGCAAGTTGGAAGTGTAGGTTCGTTCTGATGGCTCTCTCCACCAATGAAGAGGAGGTGGAGGGGTATATATAGCCTCCACACAAAATCTAACTGTTACACACAACTTGCCAAACTCGGTGGGACCAAATTGTTAAACTCGGTCAGACCGATTCAACAAATCTAGGTACCGTTAGGATTTTCGGTAGGACCGATATGGTTAGGGTTAGGGCATAACGTAATCTCGGTGAGACCGATTACACAAACTCGGTGAGACCGATTTTGGTAATAAGCTAACGAGAGAGTTGGTCGGAGTAAACTTCGGTGGGACCGATTAAGCTCATTTCGGTGAGACCGAAATGTTACAAAAGGGAAACAGAGAGTTTACATTGCAATCTCGGTGGGATTGATCGCACATCTCGGTGGGACCGAAATGTTACGTAGGGAAACAGAGAGATTACAATGCCATCTCGGTGAGACCGAGATACCTATCAGTGAGACCGGTTTGCCTAGGGTTTGTGGCAGTGGCTATGACATGTGAACTCGGTGGCGCCGGATAGAAAGGATTGGTGGGGCCGAGTTTGACTTTTGGTTTAGGTCATATGTGGATGTGAGAAAGTAGTTGAGGGCTTTGGAGCATATCACTAAGCATTTTGAGCAAGAGCCTCATTAAGCAACGCCTCATCCCTCCTTGATAGTATTGGCTTTTCCTATAGACTCAATGTGATCTTGGATCACTAAAATAGAAAATGTAGAATCTTGAGCTTTGAGCTTGAGCCAATCCTTTTGTCCTTAGCATTTTGAGGGGTCCACTTTTCTCATCCATGCCATGCCAATCATTGAGCTTTCCTGAAATGTTAATCTTGAAATAGTATTAGCTCAATGAGCTATATGTTGTTAGGAATTACCAAAACCACCTATGGATAGTTGCACCTTCAACTTGGCTTCGAGGCGAAGCCAAGGGGCAAGTGTGCAGCGCCGCGGGCCCCAACAGCATGCGGCCTTGGTCGACGCATGGTGATTGATTGGACGTGGGCGTCTCCGCTTCCCTATGCCGCCTCGGCAACTGCCAGACTTGACGAATCATTGCTGCATGCAGAGAAAAATCATCATTACCTATGATCGTGGGGATCGCCGGTCATCCTTCTCCCGCTATAAATGAGGAGGGGGGCAGAGCCCCCGTCACTCATCTCTTCCTGCTTCGCTCGCTTCTTCTGCCTTGCTTCATTGCTAGTAGCAACACCCATGGCGCCCGCGAAGAAGTACTCGGCTGCAGAAAATGGGAAGGCCCGCCAGGAGGGGCCCGGCTCACCACCGCCTAAGAGGGGGCGCGGCCGTCCCATAACACACATGACCCCGCTGTGGCCCTCCAGGCCTCTTCGCAGCCGCGCCTCTTCACGCGGTGGGAGTCGTCCAGGTCGTGGCAGCCCCGTCGATGAGGGAAGGCGCGCCATGGTCGCGCGGCCTCCCCGGCCGTGCTTTCACTCGGCGGAGGTGCTACCGGAGTTCGTTGTGTGGTCAGAGAACCCGGCTGGCACCTGGCTTCAGCTCCCACGCTTCTTTGCAGGCGAGCTGCCAGCCACGGGTCCAGGCGGTCTCTGGCTGCAGGCGGACGGCTACTGCAGCAAGGCTTCATTGGTTGCGGTTGAGGTCTCTATTGCGGGCAACGCAGCCCTGGCCCGCGGCTGGCAGACGTTTGCCTGCGCGCGCGGCCTGTGCCGGCGGTGCACCCTCCACTTCAAGTACGATGGCAACGCAACCCTCTACGTGAGGGTGTTCGGGGAAGATGGTCGCCGCATCGGGTGCTTCCCTGAGGACAACGATGGTGGTGAGGTGCTCAGCCTCGGCGACGGCCGCGACGAGGGTGAAGGCTGGCTTGTCCTTGGCGCCGGCCATGGCTTGTCCAGCTACACCGACTCTTCTTCTGGCGACAGCTCCAGCGGCGGCGACTATAACCAGCCGCCGCGCCCGCTTCGAGGGTGGCAGCGGGTCGTCTCGTCGCCGTGCTCCAGTGAAGCGCTAGGAGGGGTCTGGCTGAGCCTAGGAGAGCGCCATGGGCCCATCCTCACGAACTGCTGCGGGAGCGCGCGCCACTTTTGTTTCGTTCTTCCTTTTCTTCCTGTATTAAGAGAGAGACAAGTATGGGGCCCCACAGGGCGTGCAATGACCCATGATTTCCAAGTTGCTATGCTATGTTTATCGTTCCTGTGTCATGTTGCAGCATCGACGTTTAATGTAGGCGCGTAGGAATAACTTAGCTTGACGTGCTTGAAGTACTTTCCACCTCGTGAGGCGCGCATTTCCCAGTACCTGGCGAGGCCCCTTGGATTGGGAGGCGTCTAGGAACTGCAAAAAATCGTTAGCAAACTCTTACTCTTCCGAGCCCTGGTCGCAGGCGCAGCCAGCCACGACCCAGCGCTTCGCATCGCGGTATCCGAGGGGCACGGATTGAAAGAGGTGCGCCAACTTGCGAGCTCGAGTGAGGGTGCCTCAAGAAGAACAGGAAAATCGCTCACGAGGGCACCTGTCTAGCCCCCTCACGAGGCATGCGAGGGAGAGTACGGGTCAAAACAAGGAACCGAGGGAAAAAAATGGAGGCAAAAGGAGATGGAACCAAGCCGGCAAGGAACACCAGAAAACAAATTTTCATTAAAGAGGGGCAAGCCAACTACGGAAAGCAAATGAAAAGCCGCGTCCGGCACCTAGTCTAGTCTTCTCACCAGCGCGGAGCTAAGTGCTGCCACTAGGACGTGGGAGGGAGCCCCCGAGGCCCGAGGGCGGCACTCCTAAGACTCTGGGGCATGTATAGCCCCACTCATTATTACGTGAGACTGTCACGAGCGAAGACCTTCACAGGCACTGGGCCTTGCTTCACAGGCGCCGGGCCTTGCTTCATGGGTAGAACTTCCGGAGGTGGTGGATGTTCCAGGCGTTCTGGATGGGACCCCGTCCAGCGTCTCCAGGCGCATGGCGCCAGGACTGGAGATGTGGGCGACCCTAAACGGGCCCTCCCACATGGGCGAGAGCTTGTGCAGCCCTTCCCTGGAGAGCACCCGCCTTAGGACGAGATTGCCCACCTCGAGCGTCCTGGGGCAGATGATGCGGTAGTGATACCGCCGCAGCACCTGCTGATATCTTGTTGCTCGAAGCTTGGCTTCACGGTGGCGTTCCTCCCCCAACACAAGTTCCATCCCCTGCATGGCATCCTGCTGCGTCTCATCAAACGCCAGGACCCGCCCGGAGCGATGCCTGACCTCGTGTGGGAGAACCGCTTTAGCTCCGTAGACGAGGAAGAACGGGGTCTCGCCCGTTGGCTTGGTGGCGGTGGTGCGGATGGACCACATCACAGACTGGAGCTCGTCATGCCAGCCTCTGCCGTAGGCCTCGAGCTTCTTCTTGAAGGTCCTGTTCTTGAGGCCTCTCAGGACCTCCGCGTTGGCGCGTTCGGCTTGACCGTTGCTCCTAGGATGTGCCACTGAAGCATAGCAGATCTGCGTTCCAAGGTTAGCACAATATGTCTTGAAGAGATTGCTAGTGAACTGTGAGCCATTGTCGGTGATGACGCGATTAGGGACCCCGAACTGGCTTATGAGGCCCTTGATGAACTTGATCGCAGACCTGGCCAGGATGGTGCGGACAGCTTCTACCTCCTCCCATTGGATGAATTTGTCGATGGCGACGTAGAGGTAGCAGTAGCCCCCAGGCGCTCGAGGGAACAGGCCCAAGATATCCAGCCCCCATACTGCGATTGGCCACGAGAGCGAGATGGTCTGGAGGCCCTGAGCTGGCTAATGGATCTGCTTGGCGTGGAATTGACAAGCCTCGCACGACTTCACCAGCTCAGTCGCGTCGTTGAGCGCCGTAGGCCAGTAGAACCCACTGCGGAACGCCTTGCCGATGAGGGTTCGTGACGACGAGTGGTGCCCGCAGTCTCTGCCATGTATGTCAGCTAGCAACTCTTTCCCCTGTTCCCTCGAGATACAACGCAGGGAAACGTCATTCGACCGCTTCCTGTATAACTCACCGTCTCCGATGCAAGACGATCTGGCGTAACTGTCCAGACCCACGAACTCCGCGTCCTCCTCTTTCTCCGGCAGCATCCCTTGCATCAGGTATTCCTTGGATTCCTTGTTCCAGCACCCCTCCTGAGGCTCGAGCGCCAAGAGTAGGCGCTCTCCCGAGGTCGAGCCGCAGGCCGGGTCTCCCGAAGCAGGTGGTTGGGGGAGCTCCTCCCGAGGCAGTGCCGTGGTATTCTCACGAGGGGTTGCAAGACGACAGATGCCACAAGGTGGCTTCGTGTGAGGGCAAGATTGCTGCCGGAATATCCAGGGAGGGGTATGTGAGTAGCACGCGCTAGTTGACCCAGGTTCGGGGCTCTCCGGAGAGATAATACCCCTACTCCTACATGTCTGAGTATATGTGGTATATCTGGTACATAGTGCTCCTGGAGCTGTATCTCAGCTCAGTGCCATAGGCTTCTGGCTTTACATATGTGGGTGGCCGGATGAGCACAAGTGTGTGCATGGCCGAGTGGTATGTGGCTGCATGAATTGGATGAGTGCGTGTGTGCTAGCTAGCTATCTTGCTAGCTAGCATGCATGCGTGAATGTGAGCCCCCCTGGATGGATGGATGGATGCTCATATATATAGTGTGGCTAGCTTAATATCAAGCTAAGTGGTGGTATGGGCAAGGCATGGTGGGGTGTCATGCTTGTCCCCTGGGACACTTCATAAATAGTTCTAGGGGACAAGTGACGCTATACATGATGGCTGGGGTGACACGTGAACAGTGCTCAGGTACAGCCGTCTCGTCGGTGTCTTGTTGGTGTCAAAGTCGGGTCAGCAATGGCAGCCTCGGTTGGTTGATGCGATGCCAAGAGTCGGCAGCCGGCCCGGGCTTCGATCGACAAGGAGTCAAGGTGAGAGCGGCCGGGCAGTCGGGCTGAGGGGCTTAGCTAGCCCCGATGTCTTGAATTATTGTCTTGCCGTCTTCAGGGTACCCATCGCCAATTACTCCGACAGTAGCCCCTGAGCCTCCGGGCAACTTGGCAAAGTTGGGCGGAGGTTCTTTGGCAGGTGTTAATGTACCCTCCGAGCCTCCGAGCATGGAGGGGGGTTCCCCACGGAAATGATCATGCAAAAAGACAAAGTTAGTCCACACAGATATATCAAATGCTTGCTTTTAGAATTACAAGTTTATGCGGAGGGTGCCGACTCGATTTCGTCCGAGCCCCCTTAATCTTTTTCATGTTCCCTCCATTCTTTGGCTTGTGCTCTCGCTTGCCAGGCAGCCGCTCTGCAGTCTGTGGCTGAGAGTGGGCCGCGAAGTGGAGTGTACAGTGCTCAGAGTCTGGGAGCAGATTTGACTGAGCAGATACTTGTAAAGGAAACGGCCGGGTCGCCCGAACTGTTTTTCTTCCCAGACGTTTTTCGCGTTGGTGGCCTCCAGCGTTCACTCTTGCCAGCCGGACAGCCGATCTGCGGTCTGTGACTGAGAGTGGGCCTATGGTACCGCGCACGCTACTAAGCCGTCTGTGGGAACTAACGTCTCAGGCCAAGCAGCCAGCCCCCAGGCCAACTCTGGCTGGCGCCGAGGCGAACAGTGATGCAACTGTAATAAAATGCGAAGATAGCCCCCGAGCATCGCTCGAGGTTATCCGTGCTCTCGCGGTGCAAAAATATACGGGTGAGGAGCTCATATTGATTTTCATGTAGTCGCGGCAGAGGTCGTCGAAGACAGCCGGCGCGGCTCGGCGCTCGCGGAGCACATCGGCGCAACCGCTGGGTGTAGCCCTCGAGCCTCCGGGCACTCGAGGAGGGTCCACCCGGTCGGGCTTGACCGGCCAGGGGGCGAGCGAGACGCGGCCGAGCCGGCTTGGCATAGCCGGCCAGGCGGCGAGGCGTCTGGCAGCGCCCTTTTTCTTCTTTCTTCTCTTCTGCCGGCTGCTGGCAGCCGGACAAAACTCTTCTTTCGTCTCTTGTTTTTTTTGTTTTCTTGCAATCTTCCGTGGTGCGCGCCAGCGCACCCACTGGGTGTAATCCCCGAGATTTAGGCCGACTGCTGAGCAGTCGGGCCGGATGTCCCGGCGACTACCTCATCTTCTTCCTCGGCGGTAGCGCTAACGCATCCGGCCGGATGTAGCCCCGAGATTCAGGCGATGGCCGAGCAATGGGCCGGATCTCTCGCAATCGCTTTGTCTTCTTCTTTGCGCCACAACAAGACTCCATCTGGGGGTAGGCCCCGAGATTCGGGCCGACTGCTGAGTAGTCGGGCCGGATCTCCCGGCAACTATTTTGTCTTCTTCTTCACGGGGGCGCGTCAGCGCACTCGCTGGGTGTAGCCCCCAAGATTCAGGCCGACTGTTGAGCAGTCAGGCTGGATCTACCGGCAACTATTTTCTCTTCATCGCGGGGGCGCGTCAGCACACCCGCTAGGTGGAGCCCCCGAGCCTCCCAGCGCTCGAGGAGAGTCCAACCGATCGGGAGTAATCGGTCGAGTTGCAAAGCAGGGCTAGCCGAACGGTACCCTCAGCCGGGTCATGGTTGTTTAACAGCGAGCTACCGGCCGGCGGCGACGCGGCAAGCGATCAAGCAATGACGCGAATCAGTCACAAGCGCCTCGCTATGCACGAAGTGTGTCAGATTTCGGGTTCCGGCAGACCCTTGAGGTTCGAACTCTGGTGTGCGCGCGGAGATCTATCCCCTACCAGCTCACGCGTTAATGGTTTGCAAGGGATCTAAACTAGGAACGATGAACAACACAAGAGACACGAGGTTTATACTGGTTCGCGCATCACGTTGCTAGGTGTAATACCCTACTCCAGTGTGTGGTGTGGTGGATTGCCTCTGGGGCTGATGAGGAACAATACAAGGGAAGAACAGCCTCGCGAGGGGCTGTTCTTGAGCTGGTGCAATGAACTGTTTGGGTGAGTTCAGTCGCTTCTCTCTCTCTCTCTCTCTCTCTCTCTCTCTCTCTCTCTCTGGTAGGTTCGACCTGTGTCTCGTCGATCGATCCCCTTTCTGTCCTCTCCCTTCCTCTTTGTGGTGGCTAGTCCTATTTATAGAGGGAGCCCTGGGCCTCTTCCCAAATAGTGAGCGGGAAGGGCGCCAACAATTGGACAGTTTGAAGGGGAACATCTAGTACACTTATCCTGACTAAAGTTGGTCTTGGGCTGCCAAAGGCTCTGACGTTGACGCCATCTTGGGCTCCATGATGACCTCCGTCCTGCCGCTCTGCTGGTCTTGGTCTTGTTGCACCGAAGCGGTAACCTTTGCCTGATGCCTTGGCCTGTGCTTCCCTCCTTTGCACCAAAGGGGAAACAAGGACACTGCGCAGGCTGGCGCCTGCCTGGCGCCCGCCTGATCTCGATCGTCGTGGCTTGCATCACGGGGCACCCTCGTGAGGTACCATGCCTTGATCTCTCCGCCTCCTCGTGAGCCTGCCTAACGAGGCCGCTCCCTGAGGAAGGTTCCTGTCGTCCGCCCCGCGAGGCTTGGCCCCTCGCGAGGGTCTTGCTTGAGCTTGAGCTGATGAAGCTGGGCCACGCTGGGGCCCCACTTGAGCCACTTGCCAGCAGCCGCAGTGCAAGTCTGGGGACCCCTGCCCCGTGCAACGCCGACAGTAGCCCCGGGCCCAAGGCGCGCCTCGGACTTGGCTTAGCAGAGAAGCTGGCAAGGGGCAAGTGCGGCACCATGGGTCCCAACGACCCTCTTGACCTTGGGCGCCGTGTAGCGATCAATTGGTCGTGGGCGTCTCCGCTTCCCCACGATGCCTCATTACACGCCCGGCTAAGCGGACCCAGGGTTGCACACAGCCATTCCCCTTTTGCCATCCGCACACTCCCGGCCCTTCCTTCTTCCTCTGGCTCCAACCTCCGCCCTTAATCCAACTCGGACTCTCGCCCTTCCTGTCGCCATGGCGCCAGCGAAGAAGGAAAAGGTGAAGAAGCCCGCACCTTCGTCCTGCTCGCCTCCGGCGGTGGCCCCTGTCGTCGATCGATCTATCATACTCAACCCCGAGGCATTGGGCAAGGTCCGCTCTGCTCTTGCCACCATCTTCAACGAGTGCGGCAGGACCACGGCATGGCCTGCGTCCCATGCCTCCTTCGACAGGATTGTCACGGAGGTCCGGTTCTTCGCTGACGCTTTGTGGGCGGGTCTGGTTCCCCCCTTTTCCGCTTTCTTCAATGCGGTGCTCTCCCACTATCAGATCCACATGATGCATCTCGGGCCTGAGTCCATCACCCTCCTGGCTGTTTTTGCCTTTGTCTGTGAGGCAATGGTGGGCATCCCTCCTTCCGTTGCCTGTTGCGCCACTTCTTCTCTTTGCGCTCGAGTGATCCTACTCAATGCCTGTGGTGTGTGAGCTTCCTTGCGGTGCGAGACGGCTGCTTCGGGGATCGATTTCGGACTCCCTCCCCCTGAGGCCAAGTTCAGAGAGCGGTGGTTGTATGTGGACGTTGGGGTGCCCAGCCCCCTGCTCTCACATCCTACCTCGCGTGATGTTCCCAACTCAGGCTGGGTTCACGAGACACTCGCGGACACCCGGCTTGCATTCGTCTGGCGCCGCTTCGAGAGCTTGAGGGTGCTCAACGTTACGGCGCCCAAGGTGGTGAAGGAGTTCATCTAGTGTCGCATTGCTCCTCTCCAGCGCCACTCTCATCGGATGTGGGACTTTGCGGGGCGCACAGACCGCATGCGACTTCAGGAGGGGGACCCGGCGCCTGAAGTGCTGAGGACGGTGCTCAGGATTCTGTTTGGTGATCCTTCCCCACGCAGCCTTCGACATGATGGTGCCCTCTTGTATCTCTATTTGGGCAGGGCCGATTTCGTGAAGCAGATGCCTAGTGTCGGTGTCAAAACCGGCGGATCTCGGGTAGGGGGTCCCGAACTGTGCGTATAGGCGGATGGTAACAGGAGACAAGGGACACGATGTTTTTACCCAGGTTCGGGACCTCTCGATGGAGGTAATACCCTACTCCTCGCTTGATTAATATTAATGATATGGGTAGTACAAGAGTAGATCTACCACGAGATCAAGGAGGCTAAACCCTAGAAGCTAGCCTATGGTATGATTGTTGTTCGTCCTACGGACTAAAACCCTCCGGTTTATATAGACACCGGATAGGTTAGGGTCACACAGAGTCGGTTACAATGGTAGGAGATCTACATATCCGTATCGCCAAGCTTGCCTTCCACGCCAAGGAAAGTCCCATCCGGACACGGGACGAAGTCTTCAATCTTGTATCTTCATAGTCTTGGAGTCCGGCCGTGATGATAGTTCGGCTATCCAGGACATCCCCTAGTCCAGACTCCCTCAAGAGTCTCCTGAACCAGGCTTCAATGACGACGTGTCCGCGCGGCATATTGTCTTCGGCATTGCAAGGCAGGTTCCTCCTCTGAATACTTCATAGAAGGTTTTGAACACTGTGGATAGTGTCCGCTCGCAAAACAAGTTCCACATAACACGTAGAGAGAATAATTTTTGCACAGATCTGCTGATGTATTCAGCGGCGTGACATCACACCCCGGCCAGGCCTTTATATGAATCATTTTTTACCGTTCCACCTTAGCGCGTTTAGCGAGGCGGTTTCCTTGGCACGTCTTATCAAATCATAGATCGTGCCCCCTTATTCCGGGATTCTCATCAATACGGACGTGGGTAACCCATCCGCGCCATTGATTACGGTGCTTGGGAGATAAGCGAGTTTTACTAGTTGGTGGGGACGATAGCTCCGTCCGTCCATAAAAGGGGATAAGGATCCACCTTTTACTCTACGCCTTCTTCCTCCTTTGCTCATCCATTTCCGCGCACTCGAGCTCCAGCGCCCAAGTCCGCACATCCCACCTCAACCTTCTCCAACCATGTCAGGAGCGGGAGGCAGGTGGATGGCCTCCTCCGTCATGGAGGGGCACATCACAAGACTGCGGGAGGCCGGATATTCGTCCCGTGACATTGGCGCCTGAGCTTCCCAGCGGGGCAGCTCATTCCAACCCCTGTGCCCCATGAGAGGGTGGTATTTCTCCCCACTTCCTCCAAGGACTAGGTTTTCCACTTCACCCATTTGTCCAGGGGCTCATGTTCTAATACGGCACAGACTTCCACGACCTGACCCCTCAATTTTATCCTCAACATCTCGGGCGCTTATCGTCGTGGTAAGTAGGCCTTCCTTCACGTGATCCAGCCCCACTTCAGCCTATGGATGAAGATCTTCAATGTCGTGCCAAGGTAGTGGGCGCCGTCAAGCTGGAGGCGGAGGCGCCATGGTCGGCAAGATGGCCAAGGTCCTATTGCTCGAGGGCGCCTTTGTGGAGACAATAAAGGTGGCAATCGGGGTGGTTCTACATCACCGAGCCACGCGACCCGAATGGGTGGCGGCCCAATTCAGATCTGGCTTCCCCACACGGCTCTCGTCATGGAAAGAGACGGGCCCGACGTGGGGGAATTCGACGAGCTCTCCGGACTCCAAACATGCGTCAAAACCCGGTGGACAAGAATCTCGAGGCTTGTCGGCGTAATTCGGTGATGCTCATCCGTCGGATTCTCCTGCCAACAACGGGCCTTTAATTTGTGGGAGTTCGATCCGCACAGACCGAACCTTGAGCGGCTCTTTGACACTACGCACGAAGATGCCCGGAAGGTGTTGTTCAAGGGCGCTGAAGCCCCAAAGATCCGCTAACAAAGATCGCGGATACAGCTTCGGCGGCGTCAAGCCGGCGAGGTAAGTTATTTACCCTTTACGGGACTCTTTTTCATAGATTGACTCTATGTGGGATCTAAAACTCCCTAATCTTTGACAGATCGGTCAAGACGTCCGGACAGATTAATCGTCTGCCTTTGCCGGAAGACCCAGCGGACGCCCGATTGACGGCTGCTGGCTCCGGTTCCCCATGTGGTGCCGGAGAAGAAGGCTAAGAAGGAGGCCACGGAACTCGAAAGAGCTCCCCGACGCCAAAAGTGCTGTCAGATTCTGAAAGTAGAATCTTCCCCGAGGACGAGGAGGAGGAAAGAAGCTTCTCCCGTGGGGAAGGAGGAAAAGGAAGGCCGCCTAACCGGGAGGCCGGAGGGTCCAAGAAGGAAGAACCCTTCCCCGGACTTCTCCACCAACGTCGACGACGACGAGCAGGATTGGCCAACAAGGGCCAAGCCCCTGGCGAGATCGTAAGTGTCCGGATACCCATGGCTTTTTTTATCATTGCATAGTGTTCTCTAATGCCGAACAATCATGCAGCCCGCCTAAGGGCGAAAAGTGCGCCACTGGCCGAGCGGGTCCCCTGAGTTCGCCGGAAATGGAGAGTACTTCACTTCCGACCGCCTCCTCACCTCACGCCGCGACGACGCCATGGGTGGGGCCCCAAGGGGAGCTTGGTCAAGAGGAGGTGGCGCAGGAGGCGCCACAAGGCAACCTCCGGACTCAGCGCGTGGGGGTCAAGACCCCGAGGCGCCCGACCTTGTCCGGACTCGATGCGGAACCTTCAAGCGGTTCAAGTCCGGCAAGCGGTCCCTTCAGAAGAGAAGGGTAAGACGCCGGTGTCCTCCGGTCAACCGGAGGCACCAGATAGCATCGAGGCGCTTAACAGCGCCTCCATCGAGAAGGAGCACCGCATCTATGAGTGCGGTGATCTGGAACGATTCGATCCGCATAAGAGCGGGCTGACTGAAGCCTATACCAGCCTTCTAACAGGCTTTGAGGTAAGTTTAGAATATGTAAAAATATTACACGCATAGACAAGAGTTCTCGATGCTTAGTTCGGTGTTCGGAAAGAAAAGCCGGACTAAGGATCTAAAAGATATACGCAGGAGTCTAACATAAGTATGTCAATATGGGAATGCAGGCTGCCTGGCCGACCTGGCCAAGACCGGGATCATGGAGGTCAATGCATTGAAGCAGAGCCTCGAGCGGTCCGAGAACAGGCTCGGCCAAGCCAAGAAGCAGCTCGAGGACAAGGAAGGTAAGTAGTACCTTATTAAAGAAATACCTTATAGAAAGGTTTGGTTGCAAAAATAACAGGAATAACATGGGTACTGCAGGGCCACGAACGAGGTGGCGACTCAAGGAAGGCGGTGTCCATGGTCAAAATAAAGCGGATGCGGAGCGCACTGAGCGAGAGAAGGGGAGGCGCAGCTGGCCAAGGTGCAAGAGAGCTCCAAGCTCGTGGAAAAACACGTAGAGTTTGGAGCGTGACTCAAGACTCGAGAGTCCGAGCTCGCCTCGGCTCTTGAGAGTGCCAAAGTTGCTAAGGCCGAGGCCCAAAAAGCCCTCCAAGAAATTGAATCATTAAAGAAGATAGCGGCGGTAAGGCATTCTTTATGCAAAGCAAGCATGTGAAAGTGAATTACCTATTACTTACCCGGATTCGGAGCTCTCAGGGAGCATTCGCAGATTTGCCCCAGAGTGTGTCCGATGTCCGCCGCATTCTACCGCGCCAAGGAGGGAGCTCGACGGAAAAGGTGTTCTGGTCTCGGTATGTCGAGGCCGAACATCCGGTGCCCTCGAGCTTAATTAGCTGAAGCAGCTGGTCGAGCTCCACAAGGTCGCCGAACAGGCCATGAAGGGCCTTATAGCGCGGTTGTGGCCATTGGAAGCCATGCCTGGGAGCTACTTCGGCTTAGTGCAGCAGATTGAAGTCATCAAGCGCTCCGTCTGCATTGAAGGTGTCCGTCGGGCCCTTGCCCGTGCTAAAGTGCACTGGGGCAAGCTGGATGCGGAGAAGTTTGTGACGGACGGGCCACCGAAGGGCAAGGAGCATCGCACGCCCGAAATGTACTATGAGGGCCTCTTGAAGGGTGCCCGCCGAATAGCGGATGAGTGCTCCAAAGATGTAATTTTTTAATAGGCTCGCATTTGTTATCCCAGACGCTGAAAACTTGTTCATATGCGCTTAAGCAACGCTTGTTAATTTAAAATATTACCTTCTCAGGCGGCCGCTTATCAAATTTGAGAGACGGCAAGTCGTTGGCTTCAGCCCCATGCCACGAAAGTGCCGGGTGTTCGGATAAACTTGAGGACTCTTGTTCCCATTCTTGGGTCCATCTAGGGAGGCGCTCAACACAACGAACAAGGCAACCGGACTTATAATGCTTGAACACTCTCACTTAGCCATAGAATTCTATAATTTAAAATTTCGGCGAAGCCCCTAGTATTCGGAAGACCGAGTTCGAGGTGCTATCCACGCCTTGGCCGGACAATTCCGGTTCCTCGCTCTAAGCGGCATAAGTCTTTAGGGACCAAAAACCTCTCGAACAGCGCATCGCTCTCGCCTCTATCATGACGGTTGCTTTTAGCTTTTCTCCACCGAGGTGCTCGACCCAGCTCAACTGGGCCACAATCGCAGTGGTTCTCCCGGTGCTACCTTAGCCGATATAACGGAACGTGAGGTACCAAAAGACGGAGCCGGGCAAACCCAACTATTGACCCAAGACATGAATCGGAGCCGATTCATGTAATGCTATAAGTTCGGGGTGCCGCACTTGTGAAAGTGTTCAGACTTATCACACCATAATTTTGGGATACTTAAGCCCCTGGTGTATTCGCCGCACTAAAGTGTACGGTTGCAACATGTCATGAAATGAACATATGTATAGATAAAGGAAGTAGTGCAATAATAGGCAAAAGCTATGTATTGTTTATTCAAAAAGGTACTGCAATGAAAGCGGAACGATACAAATAGTGCGATAAGCAAGGGATGGGACTATCTAACATGTCCTTCTCCGTGGGTAAGTCATGGATGGTATGTAAAACAGGTATAATGCTCGTAATAGAGACCACTGAACACTCGACGTGGCTTTCTCGCTTCTCCGCTGTTGCATCGTGAGTTCGGGCGATTCTAGTGCCGACAAAGACTTCTGGAAAAGACGGAGTCCTGAAATTAAGAAAGAGGAAGAAAAAGGAAAAAAGAAAAGGAATGACACAATCGGGAGCCCCTGGTGCGGTCGAGCCGCATTCTTGGCGTGCCGTGGTCTTGTCCCTCCCCATATGCCATGGTATCTCCAGAGCGTAATTATGTATGCGTAATACTAGTTTCGCAATTTCGCGAGGGCCGGGTTAGCCGGATTGCTACGCTGCGTGCTTGAATCGTGCCAGCGGTCTTGTTGTAGGTTACTCCGAGCGCGCTTTTGACAAAGGTCCGGACGCTTAGTGGCCGGACTCAGAATTGCCGTGGAGAGGTCGCTTTTGTACCTCCGCCATGAGGGCCGCTGCAGGTGCTCCTCCGCTCGGAGAGCGTTCGGTGTTTCCATTGACCGTGATTACTCCTCGAGGGCCTGGCATCTTGAGCTTGAGGTATGCGTGGTGCGGCACCGCATTGAACTTTGCAAATGCACGGTTCGTCCGGAAAGCAAAGGTTGATGCATGATAGCCGCTGCGGAATGGGCAATGTCGAAGATTAACTCTTCGCTCGGAAGTTATCCGGGATCCGAAGACCACTTCGAGTGTAATCGAGCCCGCATAACTGGCCTCTACACCCGGTATGACGCCTTTAAAGGTCGTCTTTGTAGGCTTAATCCTAGAGGGGTCTATGCCCATTTTGGCGACCGTATCCCGATAAAACAGGTTCAGTCTTGCCGCCAAATCCATCAGGACTCTTGTGAGGTGAAATCATCAATAATTGGGTCAAGAACCAATGCGGCGAACCCGCCGTGATTTAATGCTAGTGGGTGGGCCCTTCGATCAAGGTGATCGGGCAGGGAAGACCATGGGTTGAACTTTGGGGCGGCCCGACTCCATTGCATATCGTCCCTTAGTGCACGCTTCCGCTCCCTTTTGGGTATGTGGGTTGCGTATATCATGTTCACCGTCCGCACTTGTGTGGGAAAACCCTTTGTCCTCTATTGTTCGGGCGGCCGGGCTCTTCCTCGTCATCGCTATGCAGCCCCTTGTCATTGAGTTCGCACTTAACTTGCCTGCTTGTTTGAACACCCAACAATCCATGTTGGTGTGATTGGCTGGTTTTTCAGGGTGCCATGTATCCGCACAAGCGATCGAGTATTCGGTCCAAGTTGGACAGACCCTGGATATTTCTTTTGAATGGCTTCTTCCGTGACCGGTTTAGAGCCTCTGAATCCGGCATTAACGGCCGTATCTTGATGTGATCGCCGTTAATGCGGCGCTTGTTCTTGTTATGACGCGACACCGCCATCGCTGTCCTTGGTATCCGAACTATCGTGATGTTTGGCCAAGTTGTTGCTTGAGCTAGCCAGCTGTCCTCTCCCGCACAAAAGCGGGTCATGAGTGTTGTGAGGGCTGCCATGGATTTTGGCTTTTCCTGTCCTAGGTGCCGCAAGCCACTCGTCAGCGGATGTTATGTCCGAAGGCTGCAAGGGCCTCGTGCATCCGGACGATCAACGATTTGATTTTTCTTTGTTAGGAACCGTGTCCGTAATTGTCCGCCGATTCTTCCTGGCTGCTGAATTATGTGGCTAAGGTCATCGGCGTGCGGTGGTCGCATATATGTGCCCTGGAAGTTATCAAGCGAATGCGGCTTCCGTGTCCTCCCAACAACCAATTGATTCTGCCGGCAAGCTGTTGAGCCAATGCCGAGCTGGTCCTTTAAGCTTGAGTGGGAGGTATTTGATGGCATGTAGATCATCACCAAGGGCCATGTGGATATGGAGGAGATAGTCCTCGATCCGCACCGCGAGATCTGTGGTACCATCGTATGATTCGATGTTTACGGGTTTGAAACCCTCGTGGATTTGATGATCCATTACTTCATCATGAAGCATAGTGGGTGTGGCGCCTACATATTGGGCTATATCACGGCGTGTAGCTCATATGAGCTTTGTCTCATCGTGGTTCGGCCCGGTCGGGTTTGCTGTATCCGGCGCGACGGTAATCATCCCGTGTCGTTGGGCGCCCACGCGATCCGTAGATCGATCTTGTATATTTTGCCTTGCCCTCCAATATATCTCGCAAGTCCGGCGCGTTTTCCCATGCCTTGGTACTTTTTGAGCGGCGTCGGGGTGTGGCTTGAGCAGAGGGCCGAGAGGCTTCTCTGTCGCGACCACGGGGTGGCCGGTCTGCCATGTCGTGTGCTGGTGACTTGGGTGCTTCCTCCGCTGATCGAGGCAACGGCCTGCGTTTGGGGTAGCTTTTGGAGGGGCATTCGAGTTCATACTCTTCGGCTCCAAGGACTTCAGTCCTTCTGTCAGCTAGCAGGTCTTGGTCAGCTCTAAGCTATTGCTGCTTTTTCTTGAGGCTGCTTGTCGTGGCTATAAGCCTGCGTTTGAAACGCTCTTGTTCGGGCGGGATCCTCGAGCACGACAAATTAAATGTCGTCGAGGCTTGCCTCATCTTGAAGGGAGGCGCATAATTATTGTCCTCGACCTCTCTTTTCTGCTGCAATCGTCAGGCGGACTTGCTTCTCCCTCCTCCCCGGCTGAGTCCTCTTTGGAGGGGTTGTCTTCAATCTTGTCCGGTGTTATTATCTCCCGTGCCGTAATCACCATTTTCTTTGTGGCGGGATTTAGAGCGGCGCCGCCGACGTTGGTGCCGGTTTGCTTTTTTGGAGGTGTCATCCTCCGTTGTTCCATCGCCCGTTCCCATCTTTTGGGATATCCACCATGTATATGTCGTGATGACGAGGTGGCCTTCGATTGCCCTGTAGGTCTTTGGGTCTTGGTCGCCTCCGCATTGTCGTCGTCCATACCGTCGATGTCTTCGGAGTCGAAGTCGAGCATGTCGGTTAAATCATCGACAGTGGCTACAAAGTGGGTGGTGGGTGGGCGTTGAATTTCTTCGTCGTCCATATCCCAACCTTCCTGTCCGTAGTCCGAGCAGGGCTCTCCGGATAAAGAGAGAGACTTTAGTGAATTCAGGATGTCGCCAAAGGGCGAGTGCTGAAAGATGTCTGCGGTAGTGAACTCCATGACCGGCGCCCAATCGGATTCGATTGGCAGGGGCGTGGAGGGTTCAGAGTCCGGCACTCTGGAGTCGAGGTCTTCGCAAAGGACAGGGATGGAGTTCGGCTCAATCGCCGTAGAGATTGTAGCCCCCGAGGCCGTGTCCAACCACTCGTCCTCGATCGGGGAATCTGGCTCCGGATTAAGGGTCGGAGCGGATGCTGGTGCGGCCTCCGTGGCAATCGCTCGCTGCAAATCTAGATCATGCCCATCGAGACAAGGCGGCACGCTATGGCTGCGGCTCGAATCCGTCGAAGATCAAGTCTCCGCGGATATCGGCCGTATAGTTCAAACTTCCAAATCTGACCTCGATGGCCAGGGGCGTAGATTTCGATCTGCTCCAGATGGCTGCTTAATTGGCCCACAAAGTGCAAAGCCGCCGAATACGAAGATCTGTCTGGGGAAAAAAGTCTCACCCTGGACCGCGTCGTTGTTGATGATCGAAGGAGCCATCGGGCCTATCGGTGATGACACAGAGGAACTCTCAATGAAAGCACTAATGTCGCTGTCAAAACCGGCGGATCTCGGGTAGGGGGTCCCGAACTGTGCGTCTAGGCGGATGGTAACAGGAGACAAGGGACACGATGTTTTTACCCAGGTTCGGGCCCTCTCGATGGAGGTAATACCCTACTCCTGCTTGATTAATATTGATGATATGGGTAGTACAAGAGTAGATCTACCACGAGATCAAGGAGGCTAAACCCTAGAAGCTAGCCTATGGTATGATTGTTGTTCGTCCTACGGACTAAAACCCTCCGGTTTATATAGAAACCGGATAGGTTAGGGTTACACAGAGTCAGTTACAATGGTAGGAGATCTACATATCCGTATCGCCAAGCTTGCCTTCCACGCCAAGGAAAGTCCCATCCGGACACGGGACGAAGTCTTCAATCTTGTATCTTCATAGTCTTGGAGTCCGGCCGTGATGATAGTTCGGCTATCCGGACACCCCCTAGTCCAGGACTCCCTCACCTAGTTTTGACGAGTGGGGGCTGCGCCCGGCTGACCTCAAGGGGCCTCGCGAGAACCCAGTTGCCGTGGTCGCTCTTTCGGTTGCCCAAAGTGGCTCTGTCTCAGGTGATGGAGCAGGGAGACGAGAACCGTCAGGAGTTGAAGGGGACGACGTTGAGCTGGTGATGCCGTGCGGAGCCCTGAGGGCAGCATCTCCCGGAGCTCGTTCCTGAATGGCGACAGGTGAGGAGTTGCGGCCTCCGGCTCCCGAGGTTGGGGCTCCCGAGGCCCCGATCGTCCCTCATGAGGCGGCGCATGGTAGCGTCCCCCAGGCTGGTCCCACTGGTGCTGATCACCTTACCGCCTCCTCCATGCCACAAACCGACCCCTGCGCCGAGCGCTTAGGCCGGTTTCGCTTAGACTTCGCGGCCCTCCGCAAGAGGAAGGAGGCCCCGGGCGGTGACGATCGCACTTGCCGCTTGCTGAAGTGCAGGAGGTACTTCGCCACGGACAAGTAAGTCCTCTTCTCTCTATGCTCCTCTACTTCTCGGTTCTTGCAGCTGACCATAACCTTTCAGGGCCCTTCCTACCGAGTTCGCGGAGACGGCCAAGGAGCCATCTCCCCAAGCTCCGTCCTCGTCACTGCTCCTTGGTGCGTCGGGTTCGAGCGGCGCCCTAATCACTCTGCCGGTCGGAGAGGTGGCCCGTTCAGCTGGGCGTCCCGAGCCTGTGCGCCTGCTGTCCTCCCTTTACGAGTTTTCCTGGGGCATAGCCAGCTTGCCCCGCGCCCTTCCTCGATCACGGATGGTAGCTGGTTGAATTCAATCTTGAGCTCTTCTTCTGGGGACGGACCGGCGCCAGGCCCTGCCCCTGGCGAGGCCCGTCCGGTGATTGTTGGGGTGCCAGCCCCCTGCCCTGCACCGGGAGGGGGCGCGCCGCCTCCGGGCCCTCTGCATTCACCAGCAGCAGAGGGTGACAAAGAAGACGTGCTCAGGCGTGCTTGCGAATGCCGCGCCCTTCGTCAAGAGTTTCTCCATGGGGCGACGGACGCGGTGAACCGGCTCGGGGCGGAGCTTGCCGGCGAAGATGCGCGTCTCATGGCCGAAGGTTTGCGCCTTACTAAAGAGAGGCGCAAGCTGAAGGTAGCCGTTGCCCTCGCGCGTCACCAACGTGACCTTGACAATGTGAAGGCTGAGGCGTCACTGGCGGCCTCGCGAGAGGCTCGCTCTCGAGCCGTCGAGGAGGCCCTGGAAGCAGACCGACGGCGCAGGGACGCGGAGGAGCGTGCGTGGGAGTTCCAATCCAGGAGCAACTCTCTGGAGCAGCAGGTGGAGTTGCGCCAGGCTGCGCTTGTTTCGCTAAAGGAGGCTTCCGTCGACCAGGCGGAGCTCCAGAAGCGCGAGGAAGCGCTGTTGCTAGAGGCCGCCGAGCACAACCTCGACCTTGAGCGGTTGGAGACGAGGGAGCGCCTGGTGGCTCAGGCGGAGGATGATGTCGCCGCGCGCAAAGCCCGAGCCCAAGAAGAGGTCGAACGCCGCGTAGCGGAAGCTCGCTCCGGCCTCGAGCGTCAGTATGAGTTGAGGTTGGAGATGGTTAGGGCCGAAGCTGAGGGTAGGACCACGGCCCTCAAGGCCAAACTAGATGAAGTGACGCGGGGTGCGGACTCCTCTGCAGCCGCCCTTCGCGCAGCACAGGCGGAGCTGACCTCCTCCCGAGCCGAACTGCTTCTTCTCCGACAGAGGGTTGATGGCGCTGAGGCCACCGCATGGCAGAACGAGGACGAGATTCGTCGGCCGCGGGTTCTGGAGCACGAGCATGCCCCCATGCTCCGTACGCTCAGCGAACGGGCAAACGCGGCCCTGGGCAACATTTGTGAGGCCGCTGCTGAGGAGCCGCACGAGACCAACTATGCTGGCGACCTCCAATATTTTGCTGACGTGGTGACGCTCCTGGAGAACCTCTCCGAGAGGTCTCGTTGGCTCGTCAAGGAGAGGAGCCGAGCCTTGCTCGGGCACGCTTTCTCCCGTGTCTTTAGTTATCTGGGAGACAGGGATCCCCACTTCGACTTCGATGCCGCCATCACACCGGTGCCCATAGCCGTCCGGGGCGACCTGGCGCAATGGTTGGAGGATCACGTGGACGACCTTGTCAGGGCCTTCGCATCTGATGATGACATCGTGATCGTGGCCGCCGATGAAGGCGGCGTGGTGGACGGTCCTGGTGCTGGCTGAGGTGTTGGTGGCGGTGATGATGTCAGCGACGCCAGCGACGCCTCTGGAGGTGACCCAGAAGGCGCGGCGAGCGACATGTCTGACTGATTGTTTGTCACCGCTGTTTATCCTGCACGAAAAAGGTTCAGGCTTGGCCCTAAAGACTGTGAGAGCATTTTGGCAGGGAAAGCCCCTCATGTAAAGGTTTGCGGTAAATGCCCTAGTAATCTTAACGCAGCATGTGAGCTTAACGGCCGGCCCGGTGGTGGGTCAGCTGGCTCGTTTACCTTTTGACCCTGGTGAGCCCGAGCGGGGCTCTGGGGGCCATAGCGCCATATGTGTCTTCTGGGTGAACCCATTCATCCTGCGATAAGAACCTCTGGAGATGGCGTGGCGACAGCCGTCCGAGCTGTGGACGCGGTTGGCCCGGCCTGGCTTGCGAGGGGCTCGCGAGGGGAGGCAGCTGATGCTAGCTTTGGACACAAGGCCGAAACCAGAACACGAGAGATTGCTCGAATGAGACTAAACACCCCTTCCCCAACGCACGCAAGGCTCGAACTCAAATCCAACTTAAATTCAAATCGAAGAAACTTGTCAACTGAGAAAAGGCAAAAAAAAGCAAAAGGCCGCGTCCGGCACCTAGTCTAGTCTTCGACGTCTTCTCACCAGCGCGGAGCTAAGTGCTGCCACTGGGCGTGGGAGGGAGCCCCCGAGGCCCGAGGGCGGCTCTCCGGAGACTCCGGGGCGTGTACAGCCCCACTCATTATTATATGAGAGTGTCACGGGGCGGCGAGCTTCACAGGCACTAGGCCTTCTTCACAGGTACCGGCCTTGCTTCATATCGCCTTGCGCCACACTCTACCGCCACTGACGGCGGCTGGAGACCAAGGACAGCGCCAATGGGGTAGAGCGGTCGCCAGCGGTTCCCCCGATGACCACGGGTCCTCTGCCGGGGGCAGGCCTTGAGGCACCTCCCCGGCAGAGGGCCTACCTCCTGAGAACGTCTTGCGCCGAGCGCCGCGGGGACGAACCCGGATCTCGACCCCTCTCCTGCAGCCCCCGGTGCCCTCCTCCTAAGGGGTAAGAGGCTCCAGTGTTGGGGCAGCCACCTGTCGCGGCGACCTGTACCTCTTGTGGCACATGGTTAGCATAAGCTTGCTCCTGAGGAATTAATGGTACCAGATAGTTGCTGCCGCCGGCGCGGTTGTCAAGGCCCTCTTGGGGTTCCTGAAAGGGCTCAGCTTGCGGGGTCTCCTCGCCCCAGCTTGGCCTAAAGAACGAGCCATGGTCTTCTTCCCATGCGCACTCTTGATCCATCATGCGGGGCACATAAGCCACGGGACGCTGCCCGTGGAGGTCTCGGCCAGTAGTGCCCCACATGCCATGCAGTCCGGCCAGGAGTGCTGTCTTGAGAGTGGTGGCGCGGTGGTCTGCCGAGGCCAAAGGTCACGGTGTGCGCTCCTTCGCCGGCTGGAGATGGGGTCTGTGCGGCTTGCCGCCTGGTGCTGCTGGCCAGGTTGGCGTTGCGTAGGCCCTGGAGCCCGCTTGAGGTTGCATGGGCGCGTATGGGGTCGCCATACGGCACGCTCTGGACCTGGGGCTACAGCCGGACGTAGAAAGGAGGTGCTCCCGAGGCGGCGGCGTCCAGGAGCTCGGCCACTCGCTCCAACAGCACATCACGGCCGCCCTCTAGAAGCCGGCACCGTAACAGCTCTCGGGCCACCGTGAGCGCCCCGAGTTTGCTCGCACTCCCGTTGGGTGCGGCGCCCGTGGCTGGGCGTGGCTTTCGAGGCTCCCGGCACGATCGCACCTCTCGCGGCGTGAGGGCAGGCGGCGTCTGGCCGCGTCACCCGCGCCCCGCAGCGCCTTGTGGAGCGCGAGCTACCTGAGGTGCAAGGTTGAGGTCACCTTGGGCTGGCGGCACGGCGTGGGCGGGCCACGCCGCCCAGCGGTCGGCGTTGGCTGCCGGGTCGCTTGACATCGAACGACGAGGCGACGAGACGCGAGGCGACGGAGGAACGATTCCGCCGCACCCCTACCTGGCGCGCCAAATGTCGGATTTCGGGTTCCTGCAGACCCTTGAGGTTCTAACTATGGGGTGCGCGTGGAGATCTTTCCCCTACCAGCTCACGCGTTAATGGTTTGCAAGGGATCTAAACTAGGAACGATGAACAACACAAGAGACACGAGGTTTATACTGGTTCGGGCCACCGTTGTGGTGTAATACCCTACTCCAGTGTGTGATGTGGTGGATTGCCTCTGGGGCTGATGAGGAACAATACAATGGAAGAACAGCTTTGCGAGGGGCTGTTCTTGAGCTGGTGCGATGAACTGCTTGGGTGAGTCCAGCCGCTTCTCTCTCTCTCTCTCTAGTAGGTTCAACCTGTGTCTCGTCGATCGATCCCCTTTCTGTCCTCTCCCTTTCTCTTTGTGGTGGCTAGTCCTATTTATAGAGGGAGGCCCTGGGCCTCTTCCCAAATAGTGAGCGGGAAGGGCGCCAACAATTGGCCGCTTGAAGGGGAACATCTAGTACACTTATCTGACTAAAGTTGGTCTTCGGCTGCCAAAGGCTCGACGGTGACGCCGTCTTGGGCTCCACGATGACCTCCGGCCCTACCGCTCTGCTGGTCTTGGTCTTGTTGCACAAGCGGTAACCTTTGCACGATGCCTTGGCACATGCTTGCCTCCTTTGCACCAAAGGGGAAGCGAGGACATCAAGCAGGCTGGAACCCACTGGCGCCCGCCTGATCTCGATCGTCATGGCTTGCGCCACGGGCACCCTCGTGAGGTACCCTGTCTTGATCTCTCCGCCTCCTCGTGAGCACACTTTGATGAGGCCGCTCTGAGGAAGGTTCTCGCTGGCCCCGCCTCATGAGGCTTGGCCCCTCGCGAGGGTCTTGAGCTTGAGCTGATGAAGCTGGGCCACGCTGAGCCCCCACTTGAGCCACGCCGCAGGCCGCAGGCAAGTCTGGGGACCCCCATTCCCAGAACGCCGACAAGCTTTGCTGCCGGCCATGCACACGGGTGTGCTTGTGGCCGTGCAACCGGCCATGCATGCATACATGCATATCTTGTTTTCTCAATTTTTTTCCAGCAAGTCGGCAGGAGTGGGACAGCAACAGCCGGCGTCCAGGCTGCGGGGGAGCCAGCCAGCGCGGGAGCCGGCCGGCCGGATTGCGGGGGAGCCGGCGGGCATGACCCGGGAGGCCGGACACCGGATGGAGGGATGAGCCATGGCGAGCTGGTGTCGGGGGCACGCCAAGGAAGGACGCAGGAGCCGGCGGGCGGAGCTAGCACGGAAGGCGGCAGCGACCACTCGGCGGGGTTTGCGCGCGGCCGGATTGTGACGCAGGGAGGCGGGGGTGAGAGGCACACGTGGCAGGAGCCGACCCAGAGCAGGGGCCGACTGGAGGCGAATGCACTGGGCGGGAGCTGGCCCGAAGCCGTGGTCGAGTGGAGGTGGAGGCGCAGGGCGGAGCTGGCCCGGAGCCGCGGCCTACTAGAGGCGAAGGCGCGAGCCGGCGGCACTGCAGGGATGCTGGGGAGGAGCCGTCATGGGGGCGAGGGGCGACGAGCCGACTAGCGGACGGGGCAGGACCCGCCGCTGCTGGGGTCGAGGACGAGGCAGCGGGCGCGGAGAAGGCCAGCGCACAGAGGCGGAGCGGCGAGCCAGTGAGCAGATGGCGCGCTCGGAGCTGGCCAGCGAGCGTGAGCCGTCGGGCGCGCACGAAGGAGGCGGAGGCGGCCGAGCCCGGGTCGAGCGAGGGCGGGCGAGGCGGCGGAAGCCGAGTGCGTCCAGACAGCGGCGGGGAGAAACCAGCGGACGCAGCCACAACGCGGGCTGGGTTGGAGCCGGCCCCAATTTTTTGTCCGCGAGCAGCCGGACCCTTTCTTTATTCGTGGGCAGCCGGCCACGGCGGTTGTGGGAGCAGGCGGCCGAGGTCACAACTGCGGGCGCGAGGTGGAGCAGGCTGCCGAGGCGGCAGCCGGGCTGCACGAGGCGGAGCAGCGGCCGAGACGGCACTGGCGGCGAGGCGGCCCGCCCAGCTGGCCGCTGGCGATGGCGCTCGAGGTGCGACCGGGCTCGGTAGCGTAGCGTGGCAATGCGTCGGGAGCAGCGGGGCGGGCTTGGCGAACAGCGCGCGCTTCTGCTGGAGACGAGGACGAGCGCGGGCAAAGCCGTGCACGCGGCGGGGTGATGCGGCGACGCGTGAGGCCGAGGCAAAGACGACGCTGAGCGGGCGGAGTCCACGCCTGTGAGGCTGAGCGGCATGGGCGGTCGGAAGCGACGCAGGCGCTAGGTGCGACCAGTGGGTGGTGCGATCATTCGGCGGATCAGCGAGCGAGTTGGGGTCGAGCCCAAGTCTGGGTAGCATACAGGCAATGTTTGACTTTGATTGACTGATGCATGGTTAGCTTAGGAGTGGTGTATGTATGACTTGCATCTAGGAAATGTATGAGTTGGGTGGTAGGTAGCAAAGGAAACAGCGCAGCGCAACGACGGAGTCGCCGGCCGGAGCGACAATGAGGCTCACACGTCCGGCGGGTCACATGCGCGCACACGAACTGAGCTAGCTAGCGAAGCTAGTACGCATGCTGCTGCAGCCGAATCCATCGGGTTCGCTTGCTAGCCATGCACAAACGCGTGCATGCATAGGGACCGGAGGTGCTCGAGACAGCCGTGAGCGGAGCTGCAAGCGCGTAGAACAAGGGCAGACAACGACGACGACGCGTCGTCCTGCACGGTCGCGCCGGGGGCATGCTGATGTTGAGCCCCCGACCGATGCCGGAGAGATGGCAGCGACGTCGCGGTGATGATGAAGATGGCGAGGACGACGGCGAGGACGCGCCATCCCGCGCGGCCACTCCGGGGGCATGTCCATGTCGAGCCCCCAACTGCTATCAGGGAGACGGCGTGATGCCGCGGCGGTGAAGACGAAGATGGTCCTGCCCGGACTGCGAAACCAGCAGCAGCTTGCCCCACGGTGGGTGCCAACTGTCGTGGTATACTCACGGGGGGTGCAAGACGACACACGCCACAAGGTGGCTTCGTGCGAGGGCAAGACTGCTGCAGGAATATCCAGGGACGGGTATGCGAGTAGCACGCGCTAGTTTACCCAGGTTAAGGGCTCTCCACAGAGATAATACCCCTACTCCTGCATGTCTGAGTATATGTGGTATATCTGGTACAGAGTGCTCCTGGAGTTGTATCTCAGCTTAGTGCCATAGGGTTCTGGCTTTACATATGTGGGTGGCCGGATGAGCACAAGTGTGTGCATGGCCGAGTGGCATGTGGCCGCATGAAATGGATGAGTGTGTGTGTGTGTGCGCGCGCGCTAGCTTGCTATCTTGTTAGCTAGCATGCATGCGTGAATGTGAGCCCCCCGTGGGATGGATGCTCATATATATAGTGTGACTAGCTTACTATCTAACCTAAGTGGTGGTATGGGCAAGGCATGGTGGGGTGTCATGCTTGTCCCCTGGGTCACTTCATAAATAGTGTCAGGGGACAAGTGACACTATACATGATGGCTGGGGTGACTCGTGAACAGTTCTCAGGTACAGCCGTCTTGTCGGTGTCGGGTTGGGCTGCAGTCGGCAGCCGGCTGGTTAAGCGCTTGATCGGCAGCCCGGCTGGTTGGCATAATCGGCAGCCGGTATTACCATGATCGATGGCCGGCAGCCGGGCAGATCAGCCGGACGTGGAGCCGGCAGGATTGGCCGGGCAGTCGGACTGAGGAGCTTTGCTAGCCCCGATGTCTTGAATTATTGTCTTGTCGTCTTTGGGGTACCCATCGCCAATTACTCCGACAGGCGGCGCCTTCTTGAAAGCGGAGGTGCTGCCGACGGCTTGAAGAGTTGCTCCTCGAAGACGCCAGGCTCTTGGGGTAGTCACTTGGATTCTCTCTTGGCGATGTCGTCGGCCTCCTTGTTGGTGCCGCGGGGCATGTGCTGCAATTCTAGGCCCAAGAACTGCTTTTTCATTTTGTGTACCTCCGCGAGGTATGCCTCCATATGCTCGTCCCTTGGCTCGTACACCTTGTTGGAGAAGTTGACGACAAGCTGCGAGTCGCCCCTGATGGTGAGGCGCTTCACCCCCAGGGCCACCGCAGCCTTAAGGCCAGCTATGAGGCCTTCGTACTCCGCTATGTTGTTGGAGACCTTCTTGCCCTGCTGGAAGCAGAGCTGCATGGCGTAGTAGAGCTTGTCCTGAGTGGGCGAGATGAGCACTGCTCTAGCCCCCGCGCCCTGGCGCGCAAATGGGCCATCGAAATACATAACTCAGCCGTCTGGCGCTTTACTTCCCGGTGAGAGGGATCGATCCTCGCCTGCTTCAAGCCCCAGGGCGTCCATCCATTCTGCCACGAAGTCGGCGAGCACGGCTCTGTTGATGACCCTGGTTGTGCTGAACTCCAGCTGGAATGCCTTCAGCTCGATATTCTAGTCGGCGACTCTTCCAGCAGCGTTGGGGCTCCTGAGTACCCTCTCCAGTGGGTAGGCCGAGACGACCTTGATTGCGTGACCTTGAAAGTAGTGTCGTAGCTTGCGTGATGCCACCAAGAGCGCGAGCAAGAGCTTCTGAGGCATGGGGTACCGTGCCCTTGCATCCCGCAGTACCGTGCTGACGAAATACATTGGGTGCTCGACGAGGGCGGGCGCGTAGACGGGGCCTACGTCTGTCGGAGGTTGAGGCGCCTCCTGAGGCGACGGAACCCCCGGAGCCTGGTCGCTCATTGGGGCCTCTGCAGGCCCAAGGGCGCTGCCTTGCTGAGCCTGGTCATCCAATGTCATTGCTACAGCCCTTGCGGTGCCCTCCGGGTCTTGTATCGCCCCGGCTGGGGGCGTGGCTTGGCGCGATGTATCCTTGGCGTGGCGCTCTTCCCGGACCGCCACCAGAGCTGCGCTGTCGGAGTAAGGAGTGGCGGCAAGGTAAAGCACCAGGGGCTCGAGAGGGCGGGGCGCCACCATCACCGGAGGGCTGGTCAGGTATCTCTTGAGGTCTTGAAACGCTTGGTCAGCCTCCGGGGTCCACTCAAATGGGCCCTTCTTCTTCATCAGCTTGAAGAATGGTAGGGCGCGTTCTCCCAGTTGGAGATGAAGCGCCCCAGCAAAGTCATGCAGCCGGCAAGCTTTTGCATCTCCTTGAGGGTTTGCGGTGGGCTCATGTCTTCGATCGCCTTGACCTTCTCCGGGTTGTCCTCGATCCCCCTGTGGGGCACAAGGAAGCCCAGCAGCTTGCCGGAGGGGACACCAAATACGCATTTCTCCGGGTTGAGCCGCAAGTCCACCTGGCGCAGGCTCGCGAAGGTCTCTTCCAGGTCCTGAATCAATGTCCTCGCCTCCCGAGACTTTACCACTATGTCGTCGACGTAGGTTTCAGCGTTCCTCCTGAGCTGCTTTCCCAGGGCGATGTGCATCGGCCATTGGAAGGTCGCGCATGCGTTGCGCAGCCTGAACGGCATGCAAGTGTAGCAGTACACCCCGCGTGGGGTCAGGAAGGCCGTCTTCTCCACATCCTCTACCGCCATCTTGATCCGGTGATAGCCTGAAAAACGCATCCAAGAAGCATAGCAGGTCACACTCAGCGGTGGAGTCAACGATCTGGTCGATGCGTGGAAGCGGGAACGGATCTTGGGGACAGGCCTTGTTGAGGTTGCTGAAGTCGACACAAATGCGCTCCTTCCCGCCTTTCTTTAGCACAACGACGGGGTTCGCCAGCCACTCGGGGTACCGAACCTCGCGAATGACACCTGCTGCCTCCAGCTTGCGGGTTTTCTAGACGATGAAGGACTGCTTCTCCGTGGACTGTCGTTGCGCCTTCTGCTTCATAGGGCGCACATTGGGGCACACCCTCAAGTGATGCTCGATCACCCCTCTTGGGACCCCTATCAGCTGTTTGGGCTCCCAGGCGAATACTTCCTTGTTTGCATGCAAGAACTTCACCAGTGCCTCCTCTTGATCCGGGTCAAGGTTGGCACCTATGGTGAAGGTGGCTCCAGAGGACCCATCTTCCTCGACCGGCACCTGCTTGGTTTCTGCCCGATCTTGTGTAAACAACTGCTTCTTCTTGGCTGGTGCGGCCTCCTTAACCCTGGAGACGACCTCGTCGGCCGGTCGCACTGCCGCGGCAGTTTTGAGGGCCAGCTTGAGCGCTACCAGGGCTTCCTTGGTATCTCCAACTACGGTGAGGATGTCCTTGCTCCCGGGCATCTTCATGAGGTTGTAGGCCGGATGGGTTGCTGCCATAAACTGAGCCAGAGCCGGGTACCCGAGGATGGCGTTGTATGGGAGGCCAATACGGGCAATGTCGAAGTCGATCAGCTCAGTGCGATAGTTGTCGCGGGTGCCGAAGGTCACGGGAAGACGGATCTGCCCCAGGGGTCTGGAGGAGCCGCCGCCGACCCCGGAGAAGGGCTTGCGAGGGCGGAGCTGCTCGAGCGGTACGTGAAGGAGGCTAAAAGCCTCCAGAGAGAGCAGGTTGAGGCTGGCGCCACCGTCGATGAGGGTCTTGGTGACGGCTATGCTACAGATGGTGGGCGTGCAAAGCATTGGGAGCACGCCCGAGCCGACGGTGGTGATAGGGTGATCCCCCGAGTCGAAGGTCAGGTCGGCCTTGGGCACCGCCCAACCCGGGGGAGCCCCTTCCGCGCGGAGGCGGCGCCAATCTGGCGGGAGAACGGCTTGGTGTGACGGTCTGAGGACGGCGCTTGCGAGCCACCGTCGAGGGCCACAACAGTGAGGGGTGCCTGTGCCGCGTAACGCGCAGCGAAGAGGCCGCGTAGCTCCTCCCAAGGTGCCATCGCGGATCCTGGGAGGTTGAGCAGCCAGTCGCGCGGTGCGCCGGTAAGGGCCATGGGAAGCCAGTCAGCCATGACCTTGTCGTCGCCCCCAGCCTTCAGGATGGCCTCTTCATACGCCAGCAGGAAGGCCGACGGATCCGCCGTGCCGTCGTAACGCGGCGCATCTCCGGCTTGAACTAGGGCGGCCAGTGCACCCGCCGCAAGGCAGGGGCAAAGGCTCTAAGCCCCCTGGACCCGCCATGGGCATCCGCAATCGTAGTCGGAAGAGCAACGCCGGCCATGGGGGCAAGGCGCTGCGGTGGTGGGGCGTGGATCGACGAAAGGAAAGCTTCGACGCACCCCTACCTCGCGTGCCAAATGTCAGATTTCGGGTTCCGGCAAAACCCTTGAGGTTCGAACACTGGGGTGCGCACGAAGATCTCTCCCCCTCTAGCAAACCCCTCTCACCGTGATCTCAAAGCTTCAGCGCGTCGAGCTCGAAGAACAAAGGGACACAAGGTTTATACTGGTTCGGGCCACGGATGTGGTGTAATACCCTACTCCAGTGTGGTGTGGTGGATTGCCTCTTGGGCTGAGGATGAACGGTTACAAGGGAAGAACAGCCTTCTGAGGAGAGGTGCTCTTGTGCTTGGTGAGCTCATGTGGTTGAGGATCCAGTCCAAGATGAGATGCCTCCTACGGTGGTGGCTAGCCCTATTTATAGAGGCCCTGGTCCTCTCCCCAAATGTTAGGCGGGAAGGGATGCCACAATGGCCAAGTTTGAAGGGAGACAACTAGTACAAGCTATCCTGACTAAAGGTGGTCTTCACCTGCCAAAGGCTCTGGTGGTGATGCCGTCTTGGGCTCCACGGTGACCTCCGTCCTGCCGTCCTGCTGGTCTTGATCTCATTGCACCGATATGGAAACCTTTGCCTGATGCCTCGGGACTTCTCGCCTGCGCTTGCCTCTTTAGCACCAAAGAGGAAACAAGGACACTGCACGCGCTGGCGCCCGTCTGGCGCCCGCCTGGCCCCGGTCTTCATGGCTTGCATCACAGGAACCTCGCGAGGTGCCCCTTGCCTTGATCTCTCCACCCCTCGCGAGCCTGCCTGGTGAGGCCGCCCCCGAGGAGGTCTTGCGTCTTCCGCCTCGCGAGGCTTGGCCCCTCGCGAGGGTCTTGAGTGTTTGCTGGTGAAGATGGGCCGTACAGGGCCGCTGGTGGAGCCACGCCGTGGGTTGCAGGCAGGAAAGTCTGGAGACCCCCGTTCCCAAGACGCTGACAGTATGTACATCCCACACAATGAATCCCAGAAAAACGTTTCTGTTTGTATGTATCACACACAGTTTTTTGTGTGGAGACGTTTGTGCAAGGTGGCCTAACGCAAACAGTTCTTTGCCGGAAGCCATGTGTGATTGATAGTTGATCCAACACGCCTACTTTCTAGAAACCGTGTGGGTTGTTTGAGTTTATCGCCCACAGTGTTGTCTGAGTACCCGTCTGCAATAGAAAACCCCAATAAGCAGGGTAATTAGCCTATTATTGATAATCCATGTACTAATCAAATTGACATTTCTTATAAAACACACCAGATATTTCATACACGTATAACGGCAACCAGGATTTGATATCGAATTACATCAGATAGCTTCAGCACTCAGTTACACCAAAGAGGGATATAGCTAGCTATGCCATTACACAACAACACCAAGTTTCACATGCAACATCGAAAACCTTCAGAACGTAGCATCATACACGGTAAATAGACAGATGAATCTCATCTAGGAAACTACAGAAGCGGAAGGCAAATATTGAGCCTTTAGTGATGTTGAATGTCCATGCAACTTTAGGCCAGTGGCTATGGATAATTACCCGCCCAACCTTCGTCCTCTTTAGGAAGACTTCAATATTGTACCGTGGCTATTGAATGTATACCTTCCTCGCCTCTTGACCACGCAGGTGGTTTGAGAGGTAATCTTCGGTGAACTACTTTGAAAAGTACTGAAAACAAAGATATGCATAAATCGTTGTTATAAATTTTGAAATGACACAAGGCGTAAAAACAAGGTAAAAGAGTTAGTACCATCCTATAGTTGACTAATGTCTTCTTCATTGTGCAAACAAATATCTTGCTATTATTCGTCACAAGTTCCTTTATCCTAACAATATTTCTGAGTTTCTTGACTTGACTGATATTCACGGACATCTCATTTCCACATATGCAAAATAGGTTGAACAGTGGGTCTAAGCCTCTAACAGTAGGACCTACATGTGCAAGACCAAATCGTAAGAAACCTAAATATTAGAATGATTCCTGCAACTGCACAATAATGTGCTATTAGCGAAAGGACCATGCATGAGCAAACCTCGATGGTAAACCATGGTGCCACCCATTATTTCCCTACAACACATATAAGGAAGATATTGATCAGGTTAACTGAGAGTTGCCATACTATCAGTAGAATATGCATTGAGTACAACCAAATTCGATTTATTTCTCACATGCATAACAATACAAAATTGTACCCACAACAAATGAAAATAAAAATTGTAGAATTGAACCAAACAGTTAACTGGACAGCAGACCAAATGAACCAAAACAGTTAACTCAGCACGACATTGCATAATAGAACATATACTAGAAGATAGGACAGTTAACAAAACCAAGAATGCTTGAGAACAGTACTACAAAATGTAGCAATTGTTGGACCAAACTGTTAACTAAACATTACATTTCAGAATATCAGATTGCATATTAACATTACAGAGGACAAATCACTAGAAGGCACTGGTGGTGGCCTCAAAAAATAGCATGAACTGTATTTTAAAGCAGTTAACCGCGTGGCGGTGTCGACGGTGGCCTCGGAGACCAGGTGCTCCTCTATGATCTGGCGGTCGACACACATAGCAGCCATAGCGACCTCGACCGCGCGTGCGGCCGCAATTTGCTTCTCCGCTACCAGATGCTACTGAGCTCCATGTTATACTGTGTGCAAAATGGATGTGGGGGGCGCTTAATTGGAGAATGGGGCCAGTGATTTGGGTGGAAGGTGTTGCGCTATCTATCGGGGCATGTGGGATGGGAAAGGAGGATGATGGTGTGGATGGGGTGTGGATTACCTGACCATATCAATGAGGCCGCACAGCAAGAAGTAGGGTCGCCAAATGAGGAAGCGGCGCTTATAAGAAGAAGGGTCCCCAGCGAGGAGGCGGCCCTGCCAGTAAGCAGTAGTGAAGGTTTGAACATGGAAACCAAGGAGGAATAGTGGAAATGTGGCTTTTGGTGTGGGAGGGGGTAGATATTTCCGCGATGGTAGAAAAATTACGCTCGGTGTCGCGAGAAACTGGCGCGCAAGTGTGGTTCAAGCGCGGGCGGTGGACTGTAGATGACGAAGCTTCCTGCATAAGCCAGACTAGACGATGCGCCAAGATATTTTATATTGCATCTCACACGATTCTTGCTAGTAAATTGTTTGTGGTATACCTGATTTTTTCATTCTGTTTTGAAAGACAAAATGGTGTTATGGAGGGAAATGATGGTGTTTGAATTGGTAGAACATTTATCTACAGTGAACATGCAACTATGTGAGTATCATGTTAAAATTTGGAATTATTCCGGGCTCGTTTGGCATTTTTATGCATTAATTGAGTTTCTAGGCATTTAATGTGCATAATTCAAATTTGAACTGCAAGCACATGCTCCAGTGCACCAAAGTTTGTTGAAAAATCACATGTGTTTCTTTCAATGAATTTATAGGTCCCATGCAAGAATGGGAATGAAATTCAAACATCTAGGCATCATGGCTCGGCCGAGAACATTGAGAAACTTGGTTTTTAAATTCTTGTAAATCCCAAAATCGCCTGAAAATTATGAAACTTGGCATGGTGTCATTTCATGGCACCAACAAGCTGTGGTAAAAAAATTCCGAATTGGGACAGGTTTTCCTATAAGCTTCTTACAAATTGGAGCTTCTCTCAAGAAGGCGTGTGGTTTCAAGAGGGAATGTGTCACCTTTGTGTGTGAAACAACATATGCTGCCCCCCCCCCTTGATTTTTTTACAGAGCAAACATAGAACTATATGATTCTTGTGTTAAAATTTAGAATTATTCCGGGTTCGTTTGGCCTTTTTGATGCATCAATTGAGCTTCTTGGCATTTAATGTGAATAATTCAGATTTGAACTACAAGCACATGCTCCAGTGCACCAAGGTTGGTTGAAAAATCACATCTGTGTCCTTCGGTGAATTTCTAGGTCTGATGCAAGAAATGGGAATGAAATTCAGACATCTGGATGTCCTGGCTAGGCCGGTAACATTGAGAAACTTGGTTTTTTAAATTCCTGTAAATTCAAAACTCGCCTGAAAATCATTAAACTTCGCATGGTGTCATTTCATGGCACCAAAATGCTGTGGTAAAAATTTGGCCGAATTGGGACAAGTTTTGGTATAACCTTCTTGCAAACCGGAGCTTCTCTCAATAAGGCTCGTGGTTCCGAGAGGGAACGTGTCACCTCCGCGTGTGAAATGACATACATTGCCTTGTCCCGCCTTGATTTTTTTACATAGGCGGCTTAAACCAATAGGAGTTTCGTGCTAAATTTTGGAATTATTCCGGGTTCGTTTGGCCTTTTTTCTACATTAATTGAGTTTCCGGGCATTTAATTCACATAATTCAAATTTGAACTACAAGCACATGCTCCATTGTGCCAAAGTTAGTTGGAAAATCATTTATGTGTACTTGGGCGAATTTATAGGTCCCATGCAAGAAATGGGAATGGAATTCAAACATCTGGGCGTCTTGGCTCAACCGCAAACATCGAGAAACTTGGTTTTAAAATTCCCGTAAATCCCAAACTCGCCTTAAAATCATGAAACTTGGCATGGTGTCATGACATGGCACCAACATGTTGTGGTACAATTTTTGTCCGATTTCGAAGGCGCACACATTAACAATCAACAAAGTCCTTTTGGAACAAATGTTGTCAGTTCCAGTCGAAAACACAAGTACTATTGAAAATTGGGGGCGTTCTACTTACCATTTACGTGTTGCCACGCATCCCCATGTTTTATTGGGTAGGAGGTGTCGTGCAGGTAGCTATTTGAGTACGGAAGGCATGCGATCAGACCCCTGCACATGCTTATCGGGAGGAGAGCCCTTTGACCTCCATCCGCCGCACAACTGGCTCCCAACGTCTCCACTAATGGCTCCTGAGCCCCTGTTTAATGGCGTGGCTATGGCTCACTCGACTGAGATTTAAGAGAGAGAAAAGAAGATCTGAAGAGAAAATTTTGCGCAGATCTTGATGTAAGATCCGACGGACCTATGTAGCATCGACTATGACTCATAACAAGACTGATGAATATAACGACGATGACAGTGGATAATAATTGTCTTACATATTTAGGAAGGTAATTCAAAAGGCCACATGCAGCAATGCCCGAAATACACAAGGGCAAAACAAGAAGGAAGACACACACAACGATCTGGCTCGCTGATCTCTATTATCTCGATGCGCAGCAGGCCGCCGAGACTCGTTCTCATGAAAGCAGCGATGATTTCTTTCATGTCCTCAACATGTTTCTTGGGAGCATCCACAGATTCCTCCACCAGCCTTTTGCGCTCGATGTGGAGGATGGCATTCTTGTCCATAAGTTTCTTGAGGATGATGCATGTCCTCTTCAACAAGGAAGTAGTCTCCTCATGCTCCTTCACCCTAAGCATGTCACACTCGGTGCGGAGCTTCGCCTTGTCCTCCCTAGTCCCTGGATGACACCGGTAGCATTTTCAAACGAGGCATTCATCTCGTCTTGCAACTTCATCCAGTCGGAGATTCGACCCATCAGGTCATCGACCTTAGTGCGCATGTGTCTGTGAGAGTCCTCGCCTGCCCGCGAGGCATTTTCCTAGGCCGCCGTGATGCGGGAGGACATCTCTGCTGAATTCGCGGTGCGGCGGGACATCTCTGCTATTTCCGCGGCGCAGCTGGACCAGTCTACTGCATCAACGCTGCGGCGGGACCTCTGTGCTGCTTTGGCGGCACGGCAGGACCTCTGTGGTGCTACGAATGTGCGGCGGGACATGTTGGCTGCTTTCACGGCGAGGCGGGACATCTCTCATGCTTCCGCTTCCATGCTCGCCTCTCCCTGCTAGTAATCTCTCGACCTAGAACTCATGCAGGCCATGGCAGACACAAGGGAACGACGATGAGGACTTGTTTGTTTTTGTGGATGAGGAGTTGAGGAGGAATGTGCAGTAATCTTGGAGTAGGTAGTATTTATAACCGAGTACTAATACGCTCCTATGTGGGAAACCGTTTAGGTTTTGACCGGTGTGGACAGGTTTGCAATTAAATATAGCGTGGTAGCAATTTGGAATGTGACAGGGCACATGCTCAAAATTTATTGACGGTTCTAATTTCTAAATGCGGTACTATTCCTGGATACTGTAACGTGGGCATGCGTTCTCGGTCGCGTACGTGGCGTTTGCACCATTGGGTGCACCGCAATAGGCAATGTCAGCACACATCTTGTTCCATCAACCATGTGTGGTCATTATTACCATCGCGCACGCTTCTTTTAGTTAGAATGTGTGCTCGTCTAGCGCACACACGTTGATTTGTCTAACTGTTTCTGTTTGTTGTGGCTAATCGCAAACAGTTCATCCGTGTGAAGTGTATGCCGTCAATCGCAGACACCTTGATCTAGCTGACCGTTTCTGTTGTGTTGCCTAATCGCAAACAGTTCATCTGACTGAAGTGTATGCCGTCAACCGTAGACACCTTGATCTGGTTGACTGTTTTTGTTGTGTTGCCTAATCACAAATAGTTAATGAGTGAACTGTATGCCGTATATCGCACACACCTTCATCTGGCTGCCTGCTTCTGTTCTTTTGCCTCATCGCAAACAGTTCATTGAACTGAACCGTATGTCTCGCATCGCCCATGCAACTTAAAATCTGAACCGTGTTTGATGTATCCACCATCGCAAACGTCTTGCATCTTTTTTGATGGATTTTTTACATCACGTTTGCGATTAATGCAACACACACAGTTTCATCGATGGGTCTCTGATTGTAGTGTCGTGTTAGTAGCATCCTGCAATAGTGACATGAGGCTTATTGGGCAATTAAAGAACTCAACTATGATTTCAAACTTGCCGATGAAAATAGGTTATTTGATATTAGTTTTCTAGATGAATGGAGGACACAAGCTTATGAAAATGCCAAGTTGTTTAAAGAACAAGTTAATAGATGGCATGCCAAAAAAATACAAAAATTGAAATTAAAAGTAGGTGATCAAGTTCTATTTTACAACTCTCATTTCAAATTCTTTGTAGGAAAACTTCTCTCTAAATAGGAAGGGCCATGTATCGTTGAAGAAGTTTATCGCTCCGGAGCTATCAAGATCAACAATGCTGAGGGCACTAATCCGATAGTGGTTAATGGGAAAAGAATTAAACATTATATCTCATGTATGCCCATTAATGTTGAAACTAATATTATTCAAACAATTACACCAGAGGAACACATAAAAGAGACCTTCCAGAATGCTCCAGAACCCTAAAAAGGAGTAGGTATGTGATATGGTAAGTAAACCGACTCAAAAGTTCCATAAAAGTACTTTTTTGTTTCGGAATATATAAAAAGCTAGGAAAATAATAAACAATCAGGAAAGTGCACGAGGGAGCAGCGAGCTCAAGGGGCGTGCCCTACCCACCAGGGTGCGTCGTGTGAGGTCATGCCTCCCCCGTGTACTTTCCCGACTCCATTTTCTTCCAACTTACTTGTCCTGCACGGGAAAAATTTATTATATATACTCCTCGCCGCTTTGACCACCGCATCGCTAATTTCCCCTCTGTTCTTGTTTCGGGCTGATTTTCTGGCAGGACTTGGTCGTCGAAGCTCCCCATGGGTCCCCAAAGGCTTTGTACCAACCACAGGATCATGCAACCTTCGTCGGGCAAACGCCCTTTCAGCGAAGTTTACTATGAGTGATCGTTAGGAGAGGAGGACAGCGAAAAGCAAGAGGAAACAAAAGAGGTCGTAGGAAGCCAGATCCATGCCCACAGGAGAGACTACAGAAGAAGGAGTGATACGTCTCCAACGTATCTATAATTTATGAAGTATTCATGCTGTTATATTATCTATCTTGGATGTTTAATGGGCTTTATTATACACTTTTATATGATTTTTGGGACTAACCTATTAACCTAGAGCCCAGTGTCAGTTTCTGTTTTCTCCTTGTTTTAGAGTATCGCATAAAAGGAAAACCAAACGGAGTCCAATTGATGTACAACTTGATGGAGATCATTTTTGGACCAGAAGAAGCCCACGGAGTACCGGAAGTAGGCCAGAGGAGTCCCGGGCTGCCCACGAGGGTGGGGGGCGCGCCCCCTGCCTCGTGGACAGCTCGGAAAATCAACGCCAACACCTCCCATATATACCCAAACTTCCTGAAAGAAACCTAGATCGGGAGGTCCGCCACCAGAAGCCTCTGTAGCCACGAGAAATCAATCTAGGCCCTCCCCAGCACCCTGTCGGAGGGGGCCATCATCACTGGTGGCCATGGAGGAGTATCCCGGAGAGGCCATCATCGCCATGAAGGCCAAGGACCATAGGGAGAACCTTTCCCCATCTAGGGGGGAGGCCATGGAGGAGGAAGCACAAGGGGGAGAACTTCTCCTCCTCCCTCTTGGTGGCGCCGAAGTGCCAACGGGAGGGGAATCATCGCCATCATCTTCATCAACATCACATTCATCATCACCATCCTCATCTCTTTTACGCGGTCCACTCTCCCGCACCCCGCTGTAATCCCTACTTGAACATGGTGCTTTATGCCACATATTATGATCCAATGATGTGTTGCCATCCTACAATGCTTTGAGTAGTTATCCTTTGTCTTTTGGTTGATTGATGATCTAGATTGGTACGAGTTGTATGTTTTATTTTGGTGCTGTCCTATTGTGCCCTCCGTGTCGCGCAAGCGTGAGGGATTCCCGCTGTAGGGTGTTGCAATACGTTCATGATTCGCTTATAGTGGGTTGCTTGAGTGACAGAAGCATAAACCCGAGTAAGGGGGTTGTGGCGTATGGCATAAAGGAGACTTGATGCTTTAATGCTACGGTTGGGTTTTACCTTAATGATCTTTAGTAGTTGCGGATGCTTGCTAGAGTTCCAATCATAAGTGCATATGATCCAAGTAGAGAAAGTATGTTAGCTTATGCCTCTCCCTCATATGAAATTGCAATGACGACTATCGGTCTTGTTAACAATTGCCTAGGACAATTACGCACACCGATCCATCATTATTCCACACACGCTATTTATAATATTTAGTAATAGATTCTAACTTTGTGATAACAGCACCTACTTTTGTATTTTAGCTCTCAGACACCATGCAAAATTATCCTCTTCATACCCACAACGTATTTTTATTTCTCGTTTCTGTTGGAAGCAAACATTCGGTGTACGTAGAGTCGTATCAGTGGCAGATAGGGCTTGAGAGAATATTGATCTTACCTTTAGCTCCTTGTGGGTTCGACACTCCATACTTATCACTTCCACCTTTGGAAATTGCTACGATGATTCCCTGCACTTGCGGATTATCAAGCTCTTTTCTTCTTGCGCCGTTGCCGGGGAGCAATAGCGTGGGGTTGATATTCTCGTGTGTGCTTGTTTGCTTTCTTCACTAAGTAGATTTTGTTTTTCCTTTTTGTTTCTGTTTAGTTGTGGGTGAAACATAAAAAAAATTAAAGAATGAAAATACAAAAAAAAATATTACTTGCCTTTCATGCCTAAAAAGTTTTTCAAAAAGAGAAGTGATTGGACAGTTATGCATTGAAGAAGTGAGGGTCGACCTTGAGCACTTGTGTTCATGCTCACGGAAATAATGTAGAATTTTTCATGGAAGTTTCTCTGTAAATAATTATCCCCTTGTATATATCCATTGTATTATAAAAATAATGTGCCAAGCCTTGGTTTTAGGATGATTAGATTGCTTGCTTACTGTGTGCAGAACAAAAACAGAAACTTTGGCTGTAGTGCGTGGATTTACATTTTTTACTGGAAAGTCAAACGGGTCTGAAACTTTTTGCACATTACTTCTGTACAAATTTTTCAAATTTTCAAATTTAGTTCATAATTTTAGGAGTTACAGAAGTTCACTAAACTTGCAGATTACTACAGACTGTCCTGTTTAAGACAGATTCTGTTTTTGATGCATTGCTTGCTTGTTTTGATGAAACTATCGATTTCTATCAGTGGATTAAGCCGTGGAAAATTTATATTGCAGTATCTATAATGCAAAAACAAAATATGAATTGGTTTGCAACAGTACTTATAGTAGTGATTTGCTTTGTTATACTAACGTTTCTCACAAAGTTTTTGTTAAGTTTTTGTGGATGAAGTGTTTGAAGAACGAGGAGTTACCGATGTGAGAAGAATAAAGAGAGGCAAAAGTTCAAGCTTGGGGATGCCCAAGGCACCCCAAGTAAATATTTCAAAGGATACTCAAGCATCTAAGCTTGGGGGTGCCCCGGTTGGCATCCCATCTTTCTTTTTCAACAATTATCGGTATACCTCGGTTTTTTTTTGTTCACATGACTTGTGTCCTTTGTGTTTTTCTTTTTCTTCAAGAACCATGCTAGTATGAGATGTCCCTTAATCAATTTATAGAATACTTCATGTGCTTCACTTAAATCTTTTAAGTATGATCTTATAGAATTGCTCTTTGTGCTTCACTTAAATCTTTTGAGTATGGTTTTATAGAATGCTTCATGTGCTTCACTTATACATTTTGAGCTTGGATATTGGTTAGTCTATATTAATTGTAGAATGATCCATGAACTTCACTTATATCTATTGGAGTATGAATAATACTATAATTTAAATTGGGTTTGGAAGAGTGTCAACTTTAGGAATTAGTGATCCCACTATTTTGGAGGGTGTTGAATCTTAGTGTGATATTTATGAAAGTGGATTTGGAAGAGTGTTAACTTTAGCTAGTAATGATTCCACTATTTCGGAAGAGGTTCCAATTGATTATGAGAACAAAGTTGCTATCCATGATGCTACTGAAAATTATCATGAGGGAGGAATACATGCTTGTAGGAGTTGCAATAATATCAAGTTTCCTCTCTATGTGCTTAAAGTTTTGAAGTTATACTTGTTTTGCCTTCCTATGCTAGTTGATTCTTTTTACCATAAATTTTGTGCTCACAAAATCCCTAGGAATAGTAAGTGTGTTAGATTTAAATGTGCTAGTCATATTCTTCAAGATGCTCTCTTTGTGTTCCGATTCTTGTCTATTATGTGAGCATCATTGAAATCATCATGCCTAGCTAAAAGGCATTAAAGAAAAGCGCTTGTTGGGAGACAACCCAATATTTACCCTTACTGTTTTTGTGTGTTCACATGATTAAGCTACTGTATTAATCATGTTTTATAGCTTTTGTTTCAATAAAGTGCCAAGTAATACCTTCGGGAAGACTTGGGAGAAAGTCAATGTGATCTTGCCGTAAAAAACAGAAACTTTGCGCTCACGAGATTAGCTGTCATTTTTTACAGAAGAGTGATTTTTAGTTGATTATTTTTGCAAAAGATTAATAGACAAATTCCCCACGTCCAACAATTTATTTCATAATTTTTGGAGTAGCAGAAGTATGGTTTATGTTCAGATCATTACAGACTGTTCTGTTTCTGACAGATTCTGTCTTCATTGCATAGTTTGCTTGTTTTCTAGTTTCTATGACTTATATTTCTCAATATAAATTGTATAAATGACATGGTACAGTAGGCATTTTGTGAGAACAATTATGAAACTTGTCCTTAACAGTACCAAAGTGAATGGTTTACTCTTTATCATACTAACCTATCTCACGAAGTTTGGTTAAGTTTTGTGTGATTGAAGTTTTCAAGCTTTGGGTGCGATATCGATATGAGGAGAATAAGGAGTGGAAAGACCCTAAGCTTGGGTATGCCCAAGGCACCCCAAGGTAATATTCAAGGAAGACTCAAGCACCTAAGCTTGGGGATGCCCCGGAAGGCATCCCCTCTTTCGTCTTCAAAACTATCGTACCTTACTCGGAGCTATATTTTTATTCGTCACATGATATGTGTTTTGCTTGGAGCCTATTTTCAATTTTACTTGCTGTTTGAATAAAATCATTGGATCTGAAATATTGAATGAAAAATAATCCTCCCATGGCTAGTTAATTATTTGACTACTCAGTGTTCTTCACTCATATCTTTTGGAGTAGTCTGTCATTTACTCATGTGCTTCACGTATATCCTATGAGTAAATGGTTGAATAAATTGAATGTCATAAACCTGAATTTATATATGTTTCATATGCTTATAACATGGGGAGTAATGACTTCACACATAATAAGTATAGGTAGTAAACTTATTGAAAGTTAGCAAACGTAGAATTGGTCACTTGAACAATTCATGAAAGAATATTGAAGGAAGAGAGGTTTCACATATAAATGTACTATCTTGGACATATTTTGTAATTGTGAGCACTCGTTAAAATATGACATGATAAAAGGTTGATGTTGGACAAGGAAGACAACGTAATGGGTTATGTTTTCTTATATCTGAAATAAAGTATATTGCCATGGATCGCCCAACACGTGGAGCTTGCCTTTCCCCCTCATGCTAGCCAAATTCTTTGCACTAAGTAGAGATACTTCTGGTGCTTCCAAATATCCTTAAACCCGGTTTTGCCATGAGAGTCCACCATACCTACCTATGGATTGAGTAAGATCCTTCAAGTAAGTTGTCATCAGTGCAAGCAATAAAAATTGCTCTCTAAATATGTATGATTGATTAGTGTGGAGGAAATAAGCTTTATACGATCTTGTGATGTGGAAGAAAAAAAAGCGATGGACTACATAATAAAGGTCCATTTCACAAGTGGCAATATAAAGTGACGTTCTTTCGCATTAATATTTTGTGCATCCAACCCTGAAAGCGCATGGCACCCTCTGCTTCCCTCTGCGAAGGGCCTATCTTTTACTTTTATTTTCTACCTTATGCAAGAGTCATGGTGATTTTCACCTTTCCCTTTTTACATTTTATCCTTTGGCAAGCACATTGTGTTGGAAATATTCTGATATATATATATATATCCAATTGGATGTAAGGCATCATGAACTACTATTGTTGACATTACCCTTGAGGTAAAAGGTTGGGAGGCGAATCTGTAAGCCCCTATCTTTCTCTGTGTCTGATTAAAACTTTGAACCCATAAATATCGCGTGAGTGTTAGCAATTGTGAAAGACTAAATGATAGTTGAGTATGTGGAGTTTGCTAAATCAAAGCTCGGACATAGACTCTTCCTGAAAATAAGATGAATTGTAATTGTTTGATGGTGATAACACGATTTGTTAGTTTTCAAGAAAGTTTATGATCTATACTTTAACATGTGAATAGCTTGTTACTTTATCATGAGAAGTTTTATGAGATGAGCTACTGTTATGAAATATAATGATGCTAGAAAAGGTGACTGAAATTATCATTGATCAAACTTGTGCACCCGCTAGCATTCACACTTCATAAATTATTTCTTTTATCATTTACCTACTCGAGGACGAGCGGGAATTAAGCTTGGGGATGCTGATACGTCTCCAACGTATCTATAATTTATGAAGTATTCATGCTATTATATTATCTATCTTGGATGTTTAATGGGCTTTATTATACACTTATATATGATTTTTGGGACTAACCTATTAACCTAGAGCCCAGTGCCAGTTTCTGTTTTCTCCTTGTTTTAGAGTATGGCATAAAAGGAAAACCAAACGGAGTCCAATTGACGCACAACTTGATGGAGATCATTTTTGGACCAGAAGAAGCCCACGAATCTGGGAAGTAGGCGGAGGAGTCGGGCTGCCCACGAGGGTGGGCGCCCCGCCTCGTGGACAGCTCGAAACCCTGACGTGAAATCAACGCCAACACCTCTCATATATACCCAAACTTCCAGAAAGAAACCTAGATCAGGAGGTCCGCCACCAGAAGCCTCTGTAGCCATGAGAAATCAATCTAGGCCCTCCCCGGCACCCTGCCGGAGGGGCCCGTCATCACCGGTGGCCATGGAGGAGTATTCCGGAGAGGCCATCATCGCCATGAAGGCCAAGGACCAGAGGGAGAACCTTTCCCCATATAGGGGGGAGGCCATGGAGGAGGAAGCACTAGGGGGAGAACTTCTCCTCCTCTCTCTTGGTGGCGCCGGAGTGCCATCGGAAGGGGAATCATCGCCATGGTGATCGTATTCATCAACATCACCATCATCATCTCTTTTACGCGGTCCACTCTCCCGCACCCCGCTGTAATCCCTACTTGAACATGGTGCTTTATGCCACATATTATGATCCAATGATGTGTTGCCATCCTATGATGTTTTGAGTAGTTATCCTTTGTCTTTTGGTTGATTGATGATCTAGATTGGTACGAGTTGTATGTTTTATTTTGGTGCTGTCCTGATACGTCTCCAACGTATCTGTAATTTTTGATTGCTCCGTGCTATATTATCTATTGTTTTGGACTATATTGGGCTTTATTTCCACTTGTATATTACTTTTGGGACTAACCTATTAACCGGAGGCCCAGCCCAGAATTGTTGTTTTTGCCTATTTTAGTGTTTCGAAGAAACGGAATATCAAACGGAGTCCAAACGGAATGAAATCTTCGGGAACGTGATTTTCTCATCAGATAAGACCCAGGAGACTTGGACCCTCCGTCAAGAAAGCCACGAGGAGGCCACGAGGTGGGCGCCCCACAGGCGCGCCCCTGCCTCGTGGGCCCCTCGAAGCTCCACCGACGTACTCCTTCCTCCTATATATACCTATGTACCCCCAACAGACCAGATACAGAGCCAAATACCTAATTCCACCGCCGCAACTTTCTGTATCCACGAGATCCCATCTTGGGGCCTGTTAGGAGCTCATGGGAAGGGATTCCACCATGGAGGGCTTCTACATCATCATCATAGCCTCTCCGATGAAGTGTGAGTAGTTTACCTCGGACCTTCGGGTCCATAGTTAGTAGCTAGATGGCTTCTTCTCTCTTTTGGATCTCAATACAATGTTCTCCCCCTCTCTCGTGGAGATCTATTCGATGTAATCTTCTTTTGCGGTGTGTTTGTTGAGATTGATGAATTGTGGGTTTATGATCAAGATTATCTATGAGCAATATTTGAATCTCTTCTGAATTCTTTTATGTATGATTGGTTATCTTTGCAAGTCTCTTCGAATTATCCATTTGGTTTTGCCAACTAGATTGGTAGTTCTTGCAATGGGAGAAGTGTTTAGCTTTGGGTTCAATCTTGCGGTGTCCTTACCCAAAGGATGTAAAGGGTTGCAAGGCACGTATTGTATTGTTGCCATCGAGGATAACAATATGGGGTATTTATCATATTGCATGAATTTATTCCTCTACATCATGTCATCTTGCTTAAGGCGTTACTCTGTTTTCATTAACTTAATACCCTAGATGCATCTTTGGATAGCGGTCGATGAGTGGAGTAATAGTAGTAGATGCAAAGGTGAGTCGGTCTACTTGTCCCGGACGTGATGCCTATATACATGATCATACCTAGATACTCTCATAACTATGCTCAATTACATCAATTGCTCAACGATGAATTCGTTCACCCGTAGTAAAATACTTATGCTCTTGAGAGAAGCCACTAGTGAAATCTATGGCCCCCGGGTCTATTCTCATCATATTAATCTTCCTATGCTTTATTATTGCTTTGCTCTTTACTTTCCCTTTTATTTTACTTTGTATCTTTATACCAAAAAAATACCAAAAATATTATCTATCATCTCTATTAGATCTCACTCTCGTAAGTGACCGTGAAGGGATTGACAACCCCTATTCGTGTTGGTTGCGAGGAGCTATTTGCTTTGTGTAGGTACGAGGGACTTGCGCGTGACCTCCTACTGGATTGATACCTTGGTTCTCAAAAACTGAGGGAAATACTTACGCTACTCTGCTGCACCATCCTCTCCTCTTCGAGGAAAACCAACACAAGCTCAAGACTTAGCAAGAAGGATTTCTGGCGCCGTTGCCGGGGAGTCTATGCAGAAGTCAACATACCAAGTACCCATCACAATCCTTTATCTCTTGCATTACATTATTTGCCATTTGCCTCTCATTTTCCTCTCCCTCACTTCATCCTTGCCGTTTTATTCACCCTCTCTTTCCCAATCTCCTCCTCTCTTTTCCGTTTGCCTTTTCCTCGCTTGCTTGTCGTTATGGATAGTCTTATATCTTCCCCTTGTCTCCCGAGAATGAAGTTCTAAATTTTAAACAAAGGGAGGGAGAAAATCTAAAAGACGCTTGGTATAGAATTTGCAATGCTCAAAATAGATCTACCAGGAAGCAATCTACCTCAGTTCTTCTCCATAATTTCTATGTAGGTGCTAATCCTTGAAATGCAGATATATCCTCGACACCATTACCGGAGGGAATTTCTTGGGTAGCCATACTTTTGATTCTTATAATGCTATGATAGATTTATTTGGCTCACCACCTCTTTTCGTTAATGGAACTATGTTAACTTTGGAGCATGTAATGCAAAGACTTGAAATTATTGATAATAAAGTTGCTACCGTTGAGTTAATTGAAAATCTATATAGAAAGATCCACAATCAAATTACCCAATATGGATCTAAGGTAGGAGTAACTTTGAAAAATATTAAGGAGAAGGAACCCATAGTTAATGAGAAAATAAATCAAGATTCCTCTAGAATTGATAAACTTGAGGGTATCATTACCAACTTGGGAACCGCTTTTTCTTCCATAAAAAATACTCCAAGTCCACCTACTAAAATTTCTAAGCACATGTATGCTCATAAGAATAAGGGTGAATCCTCTAGTAAGGAAACCGCGGATCTTAAATCTATAAGTATTCATCCCAATCTTTTTGCTATCATTAAGGAACCATTTGTCACGAATGAATTTTTTGATCTTTTGCCTAAAAGTGTGATAATTAATAGAAAGAAAGAAATTTCTAAGGAAGGTAGATGCCTCATTGAAGAATTGCCCACCAAAGATGGCAATACCTAGATCTATCCTTGCTTTTATGCCTAGCTAGGGGCGTTAAACGATAGCGCTTGTTGGGAGGCAACCCAATTTTATTTTAGTTTTTTTTGTTTTTGTTTCTGTTTAAGAATAAATAATCCATCTACCTTCTGTTTAGATGTGGTTTTATGTTTTAATTAGTGTTTGTGCCAAGTTAAACCTATAGGATCTTCTTGGATAATAGTTATTTGATCTTGCTGTAATTTCCAGAAACCTTCGGTTCACGAAAACAATTGTTAAAAATCACCAGAACGTGATAAAATAGTTATTCCAATTGCTGCTGATCAATAAACAAATTTCCTAGGTCGTACTATTTTGGCTGAATGTTTGGAGTTCCATAAGTTTGCGTTAGTTACAGATTACTACAGACTGTTCTGTTTTTGACAGATTCTGTTTTTCGTGTGTTGTTTGCTTATTTTAATGAACCTATGGCTAGTAAAATAGTTTATAATCCATAGAGAAGTTGGAATACAGTAGGTTTAACACAAATATAAATAAATAATGAGTTCATTACAGTACCTTGAAGTGGTCTTTTTTTTTTCTTTCGCTAACGGAGCTCACGAGATTTCTGTTGAGTTTTGTGTTGTGAAGTTTTCAAGTTTTGGGTGAAATTTTTTGATGGATTATGGAACAAGGAGTGGATAGAGCCTAAGCTTGGGGATGACCATGGCACCCCCAAGATAATCCAAGGACACCAAAAATTCAAAGCTTGGGGATGCCCCGGAAGGCATCCCTCTTTAAATCCACTTCCATCGGTAACTTTACTTGGAGCTATATTTTTATTCACCACATGATATGTGTTTTGCTTGGAGAGTCTTGTATTATTTGCGCCTTTGCTTATTAGTTTACCACAATCATCCTTGCTGTACACACCTTTTGAGAGAGCCATACATGAATTGGAATTTGTTAGAATACTCTATGTGCTTCACTTATATCTTTTGAGCTTGATAGTTTTGCTCTATGTGCTTCACTTATATCTTTTGAGCTTTATTTTGCTGTAGTACTTCACTTATATATTTTAGAGCACAGTGGTGGATTTGTTTTAAAGAAACTATTGATCTCTAATGCTTCACTTAGATTATTTTTAGTCTTAAATAGCATGGTAATTTGCTTAATAATAATATGCTTGGTATTCAAGATTTGTAAAACTTTCTTTTGAGTGCGTTGAATACTAAGAAAAGTTTGATGCTTGATAATTGTTTTGAGATATGGAGGTGGTAATATCAAAGTCGTGCTAGTTGAGTAGTTGTGAATTTGAGAAATGCTTGTGTTGAAGTTTGCAAGTCCCGTAGCATGCACGTATGGTAAAGGTTATGTAACAAATTTGAAACATCAGGTGTTATTTGATTGTCCTCCTTATGAGTGGCGGTCGGGGACGGCGATGGTCTTTTCCTACCAATCTATCCCCTAGGAGCATGCGCGTAGTGCTTTGGTTTTTGATGGCTTGTAGATTTTTGCAATAAGTATGTGAGTTCTTTATGACTAATGTTGAGTCCATGGATTATCGCACTCTCACCTTTCCATCATTGCTAGCCTCTTGATGCCGTGCATTGCCCTTTCTCACATTGAGAGTTGGTGCAAACTTAGCGGTGCATCCAAACCCCGTGATATGATACGCCCTTTCACACATAAATCTCCTTATATCTTCCTCAAAACAGCCACCATACCTACCTATTATGGCATTTCCATAGCCATTCTGAGATATATTGCCATGCAACTTTCCACCATACCATTCTTCATGACACATTCATCATTGTCATATTGCTTAGCATGATCATGTAGTTGACATAGTATTTGTGGCAAAGCCACCATTCATAATTCTTTCATACATGTCACTCTTGTTTCATTGCATATCCGATACATCACGGAGGCATTCATGTAGAGTCATACTTTGTTCTAGTATCGAGTTGTAATCATTGAGTTGTAAATAAATAGAAGTGTGATCATCATCATTTTCTAGAGCATTGTCCCAAAAAAGAGAAAGGCCAAAGAAAGAAAAGAAGTCCCAAAAAAATATAAAATAAAAAGGGGCAATGTTACTATCTCTTTTTCCACACTTGTGCTTCAAAGTAGAACCATGTTTTTCATATAGAGAGTTTCATATGTTGTCACTTTCATATACTAGTGGGAATTTTTCATTATAGAACTTGGCTTGTATATTCCAATGATGGGCTTCCTCAAATGCCCTAGGTCTTCGTGAGCAAGCAAGTTGGATGGACACCCACTTAGTTTCTTTTGTTGAGCTTTCATACATTTACAGCTCTAGTGCATCCGTTGCATGGCAATCCCTACTCCTTGCATTAACATCAATTGATGGGCATCTCCATAGCCCGTTGATTAGCCTCGTTGATGTGAGACCTTCTCCTTTTTTGTCTTCTCCACATAACCCCCATCATTATATTCTATTCCACCCATAGTGCTATGTCCATGGCTCGCGCTCATATATTGCGTGAAGGTTTATAAGTTTGAGATTACTAGAGTATGAAACAATTGCTTGGCTTGTCATCGGGTTGTGCATGATGAGAGCATTCTTGTGTGTGTGAAAATGGAGCATGAATAAACTATATGATTTTGTCGGGATGAACTTTCTTTGGCCATGTTATTTTGAGAAGACATAATTGCTTAGTTAGTATGCTTGAAGTATTATTATTTTTATGTCAAAATGAACTTTTGTCTTGAATCTTTTGGATCTTAATATTCATACCACAATTAAGAAGAGTTACATTGAAATTATGCCAAGTAGCACTCCGCATCAAAAATTCTCTCTTTATCATTTACCTACTCGAGGACGAGCAGGAATTAAGCTTGGGGATGCCTGATACATCTCCAACGTATCTATAATTTTCGATTGCTCCATGCTATTATCTATTGTTTTTGGACTATATTGGGATTTATTTTCCACTTTTATATTACTTTTGGGACTAACCTATTAACCGGAGGCCCAGCCCAGAATTGCTGTTTTTTGCCTATTTCAGTGTTTCGAAGAAACGGAATATCAAACGGAGTCCAAACGGAATGAAATCTTCGGGAACGTGATTTTCTCTTCAGATAAGACCCAGGAAACTTGGACCCTCCATCAAGAAAGCCACGAGGCGGCCACGAGGGTGGAGGGAGCCCCCCCTAGGGCGCGCCCCCTGCCTCGTGGGCCCCTCGAAGCTCCACCGACGTACTCCTTCCTTCTATATATACCTACGTAGCCCCAACAGATCAGATACAAAGCCAAAAACCTAATTCCACCGCCACAACTTTCTGTATCCACGAGATCCCATCTTGGGGCCTGTTAGAACTCATGGGAAGGATTCCACCACAGAGGGCTTCTACATGATCATCATAGCCTCTCCGATGAAGTGTGCATAGTTTACCTCAGACCTTCGGGTCCATAGTTAGTAGCTAGATGGCTTCTTCTCTCTTTTTGGATCTCAATACAATGTTCTCCCCCTCTCTCGTGGAGATCTATTCGATGTAATCTTCTTTTGCGGTGTGTTTGTTGAGACCGATGAATTGTGGGTTTATGATCAAGATTATCTATGAGCAATATTTGAATCTTTTCTGAATTCTTTTATGTATGATTGGCTATCTTTGCAAGTCTCTTCGAATTATCCGTTTGGTTTGGCCAACTAGATTGGTAGTTCTTGCAATGGGAGAAGTGTTTAGCTTTGGGTTCAATCTTGCGGTGTCCTTACCAAGTGATGTAAAGGGTTGCAAGGCACGTATTGTATTGTTGCCATCGAGGATAACAAGATGGGGTATTTATCATATTGCATGAATTTATTCCTCTACATCATGTCATCTTGCTTAAGGCGTTACTCTGTTTTCATTAACTTAATACTCTAGATGCATGCTAGATAGCGGTCGATGAGTGGAGTAATAGTAGTAGATGCGGCGAGTCGGTCTACTTGTCTCGGGACGTGATGCCTATATACATGATCATACCTAGATACTCTCATAACTATGCTCAATTCTGTCAATTGCTCAACAGTAATTCGTTCACCCGCTGTAAAATACTTATGATCTTGAGAGAAGCCACTAGTGAAATCTATGGCCCCCGGGTCTATTCTCATCAATTAATCTTCCTACGCTTTATTATTGCTTTGCTCTTTACTTTCCCTTTTATTTTACTTTGTATCTTTATACCCCAAAAAAATACCAAAAATATTATCTATCATCTCTATTAGATCTCACTCTCGTAAGTGACCGTGAAGGGATTGACAACCCCTATTCGCGTTGGTTCCGAGGAGATATTTGATTTGTGTAGGTACGAGGGACTTGCGCGTGGCCTCCTACTGGATTGATACCTTGGTTCTCAAAAACTAAGGGAAATACTTACGCTACTCTGCTGCATCATCCTCTCCTCTAAACCAACGCATGCTCAAGACGTAGCATGTCCTATTGTGCCCTCCGTGTCGCGCAAGCGTGAGGAATTCCCGCTGTAGGGTGTTGCAATACGTTCACGATTCGCTTATAGTGGGTTGCTTGAGTGACATAAGAATAAACCCGAGTAAGGGGGTTGTGGCGTATGGGATAAAGGGGACTTGATGCTTTAATGCCATGGTTGGGTTTTACCTTAATGATCTTTAGTAGGTGCGGATGCTTGCTAGAGTTCCAATCATATGTGCATATGATCCAAGTAGAGAAAGTATGTTAGCTTATGCCTCTCCCTCATATGAAATTGCAATGACGACTATCAGTCTTGTTAACAATTGCCTAGGACAATTCCACACACCGATCCATCATTATTCCACACTCGCTATTTATAATATTTAGTAATATATTCTAACTTTATGATAACAGCACCTACTTTTATATTTTAGCTCTCCGACACCATGCAAAGTTATCCTCTTCATACCCACAACGTAGTTTTATTTCTCGTTTCTATTTGGAAGCAAGCGTTGATTGTCGTGAGAGTCGTGTCGATGTGAGATAGGGCTTGAGAGAATATTGATCTTACCTTTAGCTCCTTGTGGGTTGGACACTCCATACTTATCACTTCCACCTTTGGAAATTGCTACGATGATTCCCTTCACTTGGGGATAATCAAGGAGACATTCTGCAAACCCTTTATCATAATCTCTCTCAACCTGGAATCGATACATTAATGGTTTTTGAAGCAATTTGTGCTTAGCATATATGGCTTACTCATGAGGTTAATTTATTGGAAGAGCAATATCACGCTCTTCCGAAGTTCAATGGCAATCTGGAATACTTATTGAAACTGAAAGACAAGCCTGCTACCTCATCATCATCACCACCGAAGAAAAACGCTTGAGTACATAGGTATTGGCACCACCATTGGCTTGTTTCAAGCTTGGGGGAGGTGTCCGGTATCGTACCACCATCACTTTTACCAGTTTTATCTATTTTAGTTCAACCCCTAGTTATTTCAAGATTTACAAGAATAAAGTTTTAGTATGCCTTAGTTTCGAGTGCTTGTTTCATGAGCTATCACTGGTACATCGAGGTGCTATACAAACGGTTTTAACCCCTTTCCGCAACGTCGTTCTGAACCGTCGCCGAGTGAGTGTGTGCGATAGGGGGGTCCTTCCCACACGACACAAAAACCATCGGGCATAGGCCCTCCTGGCACACACGCTTGGCAAAATGAGGTCGTGTGCGATGGGCGAGCGATGAAATATGGTTATACGTACAGTTGTGCTAAAAAATACAATTATACAGGGCAAATCATTTCTGTTCGAAAGTACATCCCACACAATCAGTCCCGGCTAAACATTTCCGTTCGTATGTATATTCCACATAGTCAATCCAAGGAATATGTTTCCGTTAGTATGTACATCCCACACAGTTAATCCAAGAAGTACGTTTTCGTTCGTATATACATCCCACACAGTCACTCCAAGGAAAACGTTTCCGTTCGCAGGTACATCACACACAATTTTCCCCATTAAATCGTTTGTAATAGCATTGTCATTGCAGATGATATTAAAAAAATTATCGTCTATATTATTGAATGCATCATACACGATGTGTAGAAGAAACTGTGTGGCAAAGGCTATCCATCACACACACTTTTTATGTGGTAAACATTTGTGCAAGGTGGCCTAACGCAAATAGTTTTCAAGAGGGTGTCATGTGTGATTGTTCATTGATCCAACATGGTTTATTCCTAGAAACTGTGTGCGTTGCCTGATGTCATCGCCCACGGTGTTTTCTCAATAATCATTTGCAATAGAAAAACCCAATTAGTAGGCTAATTGGCCATTAGCAGGCTAATGGTCCTATTATTAATAATCCATTTATTAATCTAATTGACATTTCATATTAAGCACACAATATATTTCATTTTCAGATTAAGGAAGCAGGATTTCATAATTGAAATACATCAATGTACAACATCATATAGCTTCAGCACTCAGCTACCCCATTACACAACTGCACCAGCACCAAGTTTCACATGAAACATCTATAACCTTTCGAAATTAGCATCATAAACGGTACATAGACAAATGAGTCTCATCTGGAAAACTGCTGAAGCGGAAGGCGAATATTGAGCCTTCATTGATGTTGAAGGTCTTTGCAACTTTAGGCCAGTGCATGTGGATGATTGACCGTCCATCCTTCGTCCTCCTCAGGAACACTTCAATATTGAACCGTGGGTGTTGTATGAATATCTTCCTCGCCTCCTGACCATACAGGTGGTTTGAGAGGTAATCATCAGTGAACTGCTTTGGAAAGGCGTGAAAATAAGGATGTGCATAAGTATCTTTCTCTATATTGGAAATGGGGCAAAGGAATAAGAAAGGCCAGTTATAATAGTTAGTACCATGTTGTAGTTTACCAATGTCTTCTTCATTGTGCAGACAAAGATCTTGTTTTATTTTGTTGCTAATTTCTTTATCCTAACAATCTTTCTCAGTTTCTTGACTTGCTTGATATTCACGGACAACTCATTTCCCCATATGCAAAAACGCTCGAACAATGGGTCAAAATCTCTAACAGCAGGACCTATATGTGCAAGACCAAATTGTTAAAAACCTAATATTTAAAAAAAAGAAGTGGAAAGCACTACTGCAGTATGCTGCTAACGCGACACTTTAATCAGAGACCCTTTGACGAAACTGTGTGCGATGCATTAATCACAAACGGGGATGTAAAAAAACTGTCAAAAAAGATGCAAAACGTTTGCGCTGGAGAGATATCAAAGACGGTTCATATTTTAGTTACGTGTGCGATGCTGGGCATATGGTTGATCCAGCAGATCTATTTGCAATGAGGAAGAACAACAGAAACTGGCAGCCATATCAATGTGTGTGCGATATACGACATACAGTTTGCTTCGATGAACTGTGTGCTATTAGGGAATGCAACAGAAATGGTTAGCCAGATCAAGGTGTGTGTGATATACGACATACAGTTCAGTCGGACAAACTGTTTTCGATTAGGCAAGAGAACGGAAATGGTTCATATTAACAAGATGTGTGTGATATGCGGCATTTGAGATGAGCCAAAAGAACACAAACGATTCGTGTAAACCAGAAGTGTGTGATACGCAGCAAACAGCCCACTCGGATGAACTGTTTGCGATGAGAAATTATAACACAGACGGTTACTGTAGTAAGTTCATGTGCGATTCTATTCGTACAAAAAACTTAGAAAATGCAAACTAGTTGCTTGCGGTGGCTAGGAGTATCGCATACGATGCGTCTGCGAGTACTCGTGTGCGATGATTAGTAAGTTACACATAATGAACGGCCACAAGGGTGATATGCTGATCATGGAGTCTGAGAAGACCATCGTCGGAAGGCCGCCGGCTCAGCCTTTTAGCCTATATTTTATTATAATTGTATGCATAAGTAGGTCATGAGTGTTTTGTGCCTTGCCGCATGTGGCATTTTAAATTATCCTGAATATGTAAGACAATTATTAAGCAGCAGGAGCTAGTCGATGGCTTGATGAAGCTGTCGAGATCAGCGATGCCTCGGTTGACAAGGCGACCAGCCTCGTCGAGCAACTCATGGGTGACAATGCGAAGCTCCTCAAGGCGCTCGCCGAGAAGGAGGAGGAGGCCGCCGGCTGGAAGATACTGCATGAGCAAAGCAGGGCCTCGGGGATGATGCTGACAGCGGTCATTGAGAAACTGATGGGTGACATGAGGAAGCTCTGGATCGAGCGCGAGCAGGAGGTGGAGGAATCCGTGGCTACTTTCAAGCAAAGTCGTGAGGAATTGAAGAAGGAGCTGGAGGATGTCGTCACCCGATGATCCATCGACGAGTAGTGATAGTAGCGATCCAGATCGTTGTCTATGATTTCCTTCTTCTCTTGACCTCGTGTCTTCCAGGCTTTGCCGCATGTGGCCTTTTAAATTATCCAGAATATGTAAGACAATTATTATATGCACCATTGTAAATTTGTCGTCGTATTATCCATTGCCATTTTATTTGTGGTCATATTATCCGTTGCCCTAAGTGGCAATTTAAATTAGGCCGAAATACGAGTTGAAAGCATGAACAAAGCAAATGCTGCCATGGGATCACAAGCAAACACCCTCCATCCAGGTGCTTTAATTAACCCATTAATGGAGAAGCTGTGAGTGAGGTGGACGGCGGCTAGTGCATGCAGGTCAAAGAGCTCGCTTCCCGGTGAGCATGGGCGGCCTTGCTGCTCGCATGTGTCCCACCGAGCCTGCGAGGTGGACAGGACACACGCGTCCCGTCGAGCCTGCACGGCGGACTACTTGCACGCGTCCCGTCGAGCCTACGTGGCGGACTTCTCGCGCTCATCACGTCTAATCAAACAGTTGCACACACACCACCGAGTATGGTTAAATTTTGACACGGTTCATATAATACAACTGTTTGCGATATTAACGTGTCAGCTTTTTGTTTCAAAAAGGACTTCGTTGGATACTAATGTGTGCGCCTCTTCTCAAACTGGACGATTTTTTTACCACGGCATATATGTGCCATGTCATGAAACCATGCCAAGTTTCATGTTTTTGGGGTGAGTTTTTGATTTACTGGGATTTAAAAACCAAGATTCTCAATGTTTCAGGGCGACGACAAGTTTGTAATTCATTCCCATTCCTTAAATGAGACCTAAACATGCACCAAATGACACATGTACGATTTCCCATCCATTTTCCTTCACTGTAGCATGTGCTCGTAGTTCAAATTTGAATTGTGGACTACATTAAGTGCGTAGAAAACTTAATTAGTAATATATACAATGGCCGACCGAACCCTGAACAATTTCAAATTTCAGCACGACACTCCTGTTATTCTATGTTGCCTGTAGAAAACAAAGTTCAAGGCGAGAAGAGGCAGTGATTATCGTTTCGCCCACCGAAACATGAGGGTTGCGAGAAGCTTCGGTTTGTAAGAGGCTTGTAATATAGCTTCGCCCAAATTGGGTAATTATATGTACCATCTAGTGACACCCTGCCAAGTTTCATGATTTCCTGGTGAGTTTGGGATTTACAGAGATTTAAAAACCGAGATTCGCAATGTTTGTGGCCAAGGCAGGATGGCAAGACGGTTGAGTTCATTCCCATTCGTTCCATGGGACCTAAACATGCACCCCAAGAACACATGTATGTTTTTTCAAGCCATTTTGGTGCACTCGAGCATGTATTTGTAGTTCGGATTTGAATTATGGACATTAAATGACTAGAAAACTCAATTAATGAATAAAAAGGGTCAAAAGAACCCTGAATAATTTCAAAGTTTAGTGCGAATCACCCGTTGTTCCGTGTTGCGTGTAGAAGAAAATACGAGGCTAGAAGAGGGAGTGATTATCATTTGGCCCACATGGAGACACGTTTCCCTATCGAAACCATGAGGGTTCTTGCGACAGGCTCCGGTTTGTAAGAGGTTTGTAATAAAGCTTGGCCCAAATTGGCAATGTTTTTACCACGACATATATGTGTCATGACGTGACACCATGCCACCGTTGATGAATTTCTGGAGTTTTGGATTTATGGGGATTTAAAAACCGAGATTCCAAATGTTTGAGGACGAGCCAGGACGCCGGTACGATTGTAATTCGTTCCCATTCCTAGCATGGGACCTAAACATGCACCCAAGGACACATGTACATTTTTTCTATCCATTTTGGTGAACTTGAGCATGTATTTGTAGTTCAGATTTGAATTCTGGACATTAAATGCCTAGGAAACTCAATTAGTGTATAAAAAGGCCTAACGAACCCTGAACAAGTTTAAATTTCAGCATGGATATCATGTTGTTCGATGTTGCCGTAGAAGAAAGTACAAGGTGAAAAGAGGGAGGAATTACGTTTCGCCACAAGGGGAACACGTTTCCCTATTGAAACCACGAGGCTTCTTTGAGAGAAGCTCCAGTTTGTAAGAGGTTTGTAATAAATCTTGGCTCAAATTGGCAATGTTTTTACCACGACATATATGTGCCATGATGAGACACCATGCCACCTTTGATGACTTTCTGGTGAGTTTTGGATTTATGGGGATTTAAAAACCGAGATTCCAAATGTTTGAGGACGAGCCAGACGCTTGATGACGGTTGTAATTCGTTCCCATTACTGGCATGGGACCTAAACATGCTCCCAAGGACACATGTACATTTTTTCTATCGATTTTGGTGAACTTGAGCATGTATTTGTAGTTCAGATTTGAATTATGGACATTAAATGCCTAGGAAACTAAATTAGTGTATAAATAGGCCAAACGAACCCTGAGTAAGTTTAAATTTCAGCATGGATATCGATGTTTCGCATAGAAAAAAGTACAAGGCAAAAAGAGGAGCGATTACATTTGGCCACAAGGGGGACACGTTTCCCTATCGGAACCACGAGGCTTCTTTGAGAGAAGCTCCGGTTTGTAAGAGTTTTGTAATAAAGCTTGGCCCAAATTGGCTATGTTTTTACCATGACATATATGTGCCATGACGTGAGACCATGCCACCTTTGATGACTTTGTGGTGAGTTTTGGATTTATGGGGATTTAAAAACCGAGATTCCAAATGTTTGAGGACGAGCCAGGACGCCGGTGCGGTTGTAATTCGTTCCCATTCCTGGCATGGGACTTAAACACGTACCCAAGGACACATGTACAATTTTTCTAGCCATTTGGTGAACTGGAGCATGTATTTCTAGTTCAGATTTGAGTTATGGACATTAAATATGCCTAGGAAACTCAATTAGTGTATAAAAAGGCCAAACAAACCCTGAATAAGTTTAAATTTCATCATGGATATCCTGTCGTTCCATGTTGCCCATAGAAGAAAATACAAGGCGAAAAGAGGCAGTGATTATGTTTCGCCACAAGGGGAACACGTTTCCCTATCGGAACCACGAGGCTTCTTTGAGAGAAGCTCCGGTTTGTAAGAGGTTGGTAATAAAGTGTGGCCCAAATTGGACAATGTTTTTACCACGACATATATGCACCATGACATGACACCATGCCAACTTTCATGACTTTCTCGTGAGTTTAGGATTTACGGGGATTTAAAAACCGAGATTATAAATGTTTGAGGACGAGCCAGGACGCCGGTACGGTTGTAATTCATTCCCATTCCTTAAATAAGACCTAAACATGCACCCAAGGACACATGTATATTTTTTTCTAGCCATTTTGGTGAACTGGAGCATGTATTTGAAGTTCTGATTTGAATTATAGACATTAAATATGCCTAGGAAACTGAATTAGTGTATAAAAAGGCAAAATGAACCCTTAATAAGTTTAAATTTCAGCATGGATATCCTGCCGTTCAATGTTGCTCCTAGAAGAAAATACAAGGCGAAAAGAGGCAGTGATTGTGTTTCGACAACAAGGGGAACACGTTTCCCTATCGGAACCACGAGGCTTCTTTGAGAGAAGCTACGATTTGTAAGAGGTTTGTAATAAAGCTTGGCCCAAGTTGGACAATGTTTTTACCACAACATATATGTGCCATGACGTGACACCACGCCTACTTTCATGAATTTTTGGTGAATTTAGGATTTACATGGATTTAAAAACCGATATTCCAAATGTTTGAGGACGAGCCAGGATGAGGTACGGTTGTAATTCGTTCCCATTCCTGGAATGGGACCAAAACATGCACCCCAAGGACACATGTATAATTTTTCTAGCCATTTTGGTGAACTGGAGCATGTATTTGTAGTTCAGATTTGAATTATGGACATTAAATGCCTAGGAAACTCAATTAGTGTATAAAAAGGCCAAACGAACCCTGAATAAGTTTAAATTTTAGCATGGATATCTTGTCGTTCCATGTTGCCGGTAGAAGAAAATACAAGGCGAAAAGAGGCAGTGATTATCATTTCCCCAACAAGGGGGACATGTTTCCCTATCGGAACCACGAGGCTTCTTTGAGAGAGCTCCGGTTTGTAAGAGGCTTGTAATAAAACTTGCGCAAAAAAGGACGAAAAAATATCCTCCACATATATGTGCCATGTCATGACACCATGCCAAGTTTCACGATTTTCGGGTGAGTTTTGGATTTACTGGGATTTAAAAAATCAAGATTCTTTTCACGAAATGTTTTTAAATAGCACACGGTTCACTCACGAAAGCCGTGTACCTACCAAACCGTGGCCAAGACACCCCCCCTTCCCCGCTGATGTGCCCGTGATCTGAGTCGTGTGTTCTGATTGGCCAGAGCCCAAATCCCACGGATCGTACATCTGCATCGTTGGATGCTCCCAGATCGAACGGCAACCCTCAGCCCTTTCGACAACACATGCAGTACATGGGTAAGCACTATGCTCATGCGTCGTGCTAGCTCACGCTTCCTTCTCTACTACGTTTTCTAAACATGCTACTGTTTCCCACCACTCCCCTCATCGGTTTCCTGCCTCTTCTCCCATAGGTTTCCCGCTACCAGTGTAAGTGCTCATTGGAGGCTAGACGGCGACACACCAGCCATGTAAATATCGCACACAGTTTCTAAAAGCACAAATGTGTGTGATAGGAGGGAGTAGGTCCCATAGGGTGACCAGCGTGAAACTCCTTAAAGGCAATTGCAATTCCTATCAGCAAGGTGTCGCTTCCCATCCGCTAGCCTAGTCGAATAGAATGCAGAAGTTAAGCATGCTCGAACTGGAGTAGTCCAAGGATGGGTAACCAGGTGGGAAGTTACATATCTCAAGATTCATTTAATCGCCATGACACAGTCATTATAGAGATAAAGAGATAAATATCTCTATAGTTACCTTATCTCTATAATGACCTGACATGTTGATTATATAAACCTTGGGATCCTTGTTTTGCTAATTTCTAGACTATGTTTTTATAGGTTATTTTTTGCTGTAAAATCACCACGACTGCGCAAGCACGAGCAAATGGTGGAGGTACTGGCTTAACCGTCTGCGATGCAAGTGCACTGTAAAATCACCATGACTGCGCAAACTAAACGCGGGTAAGTTTATTTAGAAATTAGGACGAACCGTGTGCTATAGACCAGCTAGCTAGAAATATAAAAACAAACTACCCACCTTGAGGGTTGCAAAAATCGGCGGTTCCGCCACTTTTCCTTATTATCATACACGCATATTCTTATTGGACCATGCGCGAACTTGGGCACTCCCACCCCGCATCAATTCCTTTACCCAAATTTTAGTAGCGGTCGTACTTCAGCCGTCGCCCACACTCCTCCAGCACCGACCTTATAGTAAAATTGCAGTAGCCGAGGCATTTGAACTGTCGCCCTCCCGCGTCCACCACCATCTCCACCCACCATTACTAAAATTTTCAGTAGTCGCGGCGTATCCTCAAACACCACCATCCCCCCTCCACAGTCCCCCACCTGGCTCCCTCCCCCCTCGAACCCTAGCTCGCCGCTGCCACCGGCGCCGCCGCCAACCCGTGCCGGTCTGCCCGTTCCTCCTAGCTTAGATAATAAAGTTCAGGTTACCAAGCAATTGCCATATCGTAGCCCCACTCCCCTGAGTTTTTAGATGAGGCCTACAGTGTCCCTCCCCGCCAGATCCATATTCCCTGCTCCGGAATGTCGCAGCCTAAGCTCGACTATGTATCCCGGGGAGCCCGACGAGCGTTCGGCCAAGAAGAGGTTTATCATGGCTTCTCTGGCGGACATTTGCAAGGTGGCCACCGTTCGCCCCGACCTGTCGATCCCGAAGCAACACATCGCCGCGAAAGCCGGCGAAGACGTTGACTACGTTGCCATGCCGAAGGCTTCATGTCAGCAGGCTTGCGTATTACTGTATCTCGGGAAATTTGGCTACGACATCAAGCTCGTCGACAGCGAGGCTAAACGCGGGCCATGTCACAGGTTCCGTGGTCCATCCCCAACCCCTCTGGTTCAACCGCCATCAATCTCTTTGATGCCCCTGCCGCTGATCTCCTCCGCCATGCGGTCAAGGATTTGCGATCCTTATACGCCACGAGCCCATTTTGTCATTTCCAAAGGACACATTCTACGGCGGCCGCTTGGGATCCTCAATTGCCAAATCATATCTTATCGACCACGACCACGACCACGAGGAGGGCACCACAAAGGTTCTTCCAAGGTGAAACAACCCATCTGTGACATCAGAGAGCGCTCCATGGGTCTATGCTCTTTCAACTGGAAGGATCCCGTTCATGAAATGTGAGACAACATCCTATCTGCTTGCCAACCCATACCCTTTGTTGTAGTAGCATTTGCCATGCGGTGCTATAACTGTGGCGTGTTTAATTACTAGCAAAAGGGCTCGTGCGTTGCAACGGGAGAAAGAAGACATTATACACCCTTCAAAATATCCAATGGGCTACATTGCAACATAAAAGATAATTAATACGTTCTTACAAAGCTATAAAGCAATTTATTTACGCCACTCAAATAGCATGATTCTTCATTAAATGATGCTCCTATAAACAAAATAATACCCCACTTGTGACTAATCGTTACATAGCATGCAAGAACATATGCCATATGATCGAAGCCAAATGAAAACTAACTATATGGGTCTAATCCAGGAGGGATCAACAAACAACTCCACATTGCATTTCGCGGAATTATGCCCCTGCCCATGGCACCTACAGCACCAATTCTTCACGCGAATCTCCATATATATAAGAGTAAAAGAAGGGAAAGCAACACCATATACGTACTTGTCAAGAAATTCAATGGTTCAAAAGCAAAATGAGGACAAATACATCTCTATCCACGATGGAAAGTAATAAAATATAATCATTACAATTTGGGTATGCAAACAAACCAATGTGATTTGGACATTTCATCCCATGAACAACTATTACAAACAAAAGCTGGAATTAAGACCAAACAGGAAATAAGCAAATAAATGACATGAAACAGCAAATCTACACGTAGGTCTCTTGCGCGTGGCCCACCTCGTCCGAGGAGGAGGAGCTGTTGGTGGACGCCGCCTGCGTCAGATTGCCGTCGAGCTCGGGCCGCCGGCGTGGAAGTGCACCTTCAACTTGGCCGCCATGCTAATCTTCCTCTCATAAAACTAGACATTTGGAAATAACCTGAAGAAGGATTCATGTGATACAGTATGTTCAGAAAATGTATATTAAATTGGAGCATAACCAATCTCCCAACTAAACTTGTCTCAAATCCAACTTCTTTGCATACCTAGAGATAAACAACGAAAAGTAAGAATTAAGATTATCAAAAACAGATAAATAACAATGGAACATAAAGGAAAGATATGGCCATTACTATTTTTCTCAAGAAAAAAATAGCATTTTAGTATCAGAAGTTTATCTTTTAGTAAATGCAGCAATGAGTAAGTGAAATCAGACAGTATAAAGAGGGTGAGGCAATACCTTACTTTGCTCTAACCATTGCATGAGTTGACAGTCATCTCCTACCAAAACACCATGTTTTAACAAATGCAGACTTAGTGGGATCAACAATTCACACTCCCGCATTGAGGTAGTACAGAAGTGTTGCATTACTCATGCAGTAGTTCTGGACCCAGTTTTTGTTTACTCCACTGGGTAAATCAAGTCAGCTTAGCATATCTTTAAGCAATTTGAGGCATGTAGACCTTGCTCCATCTAGTTCCTTCTCATAGAGGATATAGGTTGTGCACAAACAAAGTTTTCAGTTGACAGACAACCAAGACCCCTTTTCAAGCCCTCATCAGTCAAGTCTACCTCACACAGAAGGCCGCCAAAACTATCCAACATATGAAGCAATGTACATATTTATCAATTATGACACCATCACCAGAATTGCACCTTCCAAGATGGTGAACCCACAAATCCATGATGCATCTATTCAGAGGTATTGTGGTCGGATCAAATTGCTTATTTATGAAGTCTAACTTTCAAAGGAGCAACATACGTGATAATGATCTGAACTGCAGTCTACGATGTAATCCAACTGATAAATGTGCAATGTAGAAAAAATATTACATGTTAGCATGTGAAATCAGCTCAGCTAATGAACTGACATTGAGAGAGCCCACGTTATGTGGTGCTTTGAAGGCTGCTACAGTAGGGCAAGCGTGATGGCTCTGTTTTCTTGCTTGTCTAGCAGGAAAGTCTTGCATGCCACAAAGCCATGCATGGGATTCACGTAGAAACCCCTAAAAACAGTACTGAAAATTGGTACCTCTGCTCGAGCACGGGCGCACGGTTCTCCGGCGAAGTTGGCGAGATTGGAAGCTTCAGACGCAGTAATTTCAAGAAGGGAAACTTGCAATTTAGTCGGGATTTCAGTCGAGGGGCTCGGGAATCTTTTATGTCAAAGGAGGGCAGTTCGGGCATAATCAGCATCGGTCATGTCATGCCTACGTGTTCGAGCAGTTCTCCTGCACTGACACAGCAGGGATCCAATCTGAATCCTGGTAATCTCAATCCCTTTAGGAAAAGCCCTTCCGCTGCATCAAAACAACCATTTCAATATTTAAAATTTTCAAGAACATTAGGTTCCTCAAACCCTACGTCTCCAAATATACATCATTTTTGTTCCTTGAAGTTCAGAATAATATGACCGCGCAGACCAAACAGTGCTGCTCTATACACAATATTTTTGACGAGTGCAAGTAAATTGAAAAAGAAATAACAGAATCCCATTGTTATTAAGGTTCAGTACGCACTTGTACAATGATAAATTATACTCCTGAACTTATGTCCCACCAGGAAGTTTTAGAAGTTACTAAGATGGTATATGCTGAGATCTTGGAGAAGTACAATCAAATAGTATGCAGATAATCAATTTGTAGATTTCCATGCAGAAGTACTCCCTCTGTTCCTAAATATAGGTCTTTCTAGAGATTTCAGCAAGTGACTACATACGGAGCAAAATGAATGAATCTATGCTCTAAAATGTCTATATACATCCGTACGTGGTAGTCCATTCGAAATCTCTAAAAAGACTTATATTTAGGAATGGAGGGAGTACAATACATCATCTACCCAGGCCTGGGAAGCAACACAAAATTATGGCATGATATTATTCACTTCTTTTTGTTGCCAATGAACATTAAATTTTCACTTGCCAATACAAGACTACAACCACTACGTAGACCTGTACATCGACCAAATACATTAATTAGTTTCCCGTGGACAACATATCTTAAACAGTACTGGATGTTTCCACAAAAGGCTTGCTAGGGGTTGTCGTGTGATTGTCAAAATTGAGCAGAATAGATTATGAAGAGAAAATACTCTCACCTCGTACACGTCGCTGTTATCTGTGGCCATCAGCAACTAGTGCCCCAGGTGAAGATGCACTTCCATACTGCGGGTGAGGAATTGCAGAATCTAGCATCCAGGGCAAGCCACGATGAAAAAGGAGGAGGAGAGGCAGCAAGGGATCCAATGGATCTGTGGAGAACATGTGCCTCTGGATGGGTGCGCCGGGCAGGGCGGCAGGCCTTGAGATCCTTTGCGATGGATTTGCTGCGCGTCCGGGATCCCCGGCAACGGCCGAGAGTAGTTTGGACGGTGGTGGTGGCCGCGGCGGGAACGACGGTGGTGGCGACGGCAAAGGGCGGCGGCGCGGACGGCGGTGGTGGCCGAGGCAAAGGGCGGCGGCGTGGACCCGAACTACTCCTCCCGCGCGCGTCTGCTCCCGGCCGCCGCGGCCACTTTGGATCCCGGCGAGCGAGCGAGGGCTTGGGTGGGGTTCTGCGGGCGACGGCGAGAGCAGGGGAGGAGGCAGAGGGTTGGTTTGGTTGTTTACCTCGTCCTCGCGTACACCTGATTCGGACGAGCCAAGTCACATAGCAATCCATATAAGAAATCTTCCAATAAAAAAACCCACTTGCCTATCTCGTTAGACTAAGCCCAACCGAGCGTCGTACGGGCGAAACGTTTTGTAGGGACGGCGAACGAAACGGTTTTAGTACCACCTCGCGTATATATTTTAAATTTAAACTGAAAGCATAAAATCATGAAAAAAAACATATTGTGACGGTGAACCCGACAAAGTCAATCCATGCTTTATTATTACTAGCAAAAGGTCCGTGCGTTGCAACGGAAGGAAACAAAAACTCATAATCTCCAATGGCCATGACAACATTTTGTTGCATCACCGCACCGATAACATTTCGCCGAACGTTGTCTTCAATTTCATTAACATTTTTAATACATGAGTTTTTTTTTAAACATCAATATATTTTTAGTTTCTCACACATTTATTTTCAAAATTGTGAACATATTTTGAATATGCTAATTTTTTTTAAAATACAAATACTTTTAGAATCCACAAATATTTTATGATTTATTAAACATTTATATATTTTTCAATATTGAAATGTAACTTTTTAGCATTATTTTGACTTGGTCCAAACACAAGCATTTTGCATCTAAGGTATTCTAAAGACACACACACATCTCGTACCTCACTCCAAGCTCCGTGCAACACCTTCACAATCCGTCCAAACGTGGTTAATCACAAGGTAATGAGCTGAGGCACTGCACAAACATGTCTGCAACGGTCGGTCAGGTTGAGGAACTTGGTCATGTGACGTTAGTTTAAGACATACAACATGAATAAGGGGTAGCTGGTTCGACGAACTGTGTCGTGGACTCGCAGGATATCAAGCTTGAAGCCCAGTAACTTGAGCCTCTCAAGAAACCCGTGCGCCTGAAATCAGAAAGCCGGGACAGAATCACAAAAGTGTGTTGTTCTAGCAAACCATGTTCTAGCACATCTGGTAGCTAACAACAACTATGAAGAATGCGACATTGACGAACAAAAGATGATTGCTTTATTTGTAACATCGTAGATTGCTTTCTCATGGTTTTGTAAATCTGATTGCACATATGCCGATAGGATGACATTGGAACATCCAATAAATCTAAACCAACTAAGAAAAAGTACAGCAAAAGCAGGCCTTTCAAGTGATGAGATAGTCTGTAAATTCAGATAATTTACCTTCTGTACAATTGACAGAGGACCAAGTAGCAATGATACCCAGTTAGAATAGAGCAAAGAGCAATTAATATTATACAAATAATCATGTACCAATACTTCTATAGAATCTGCCACTGTACACAGTCTTTGTCTATGCTTGAACACTGCATGATTCTCTTCCTCTCTTCAGTAACCCCATGGTCTAGTACTGTACAATCAATCATGTTCCTTTGCAGTTTTTGATTCAGTGTTTTCTATACCCGCATAAATCGAACGCAGCCTAAAATCCCAATCATCTCTCCATCAAGCCTCACGCAGCACAACACCCACAGAGCAGCTAGCTATCCATCCGATGATCTATCATCCATCCTCACGCACGCACACGGGAGGCAAGCGGAGAGGAACAGACAGATCAGCAGAGGAGGAGATGGTGAAGATTCCGAGCCCGAGGAGGCTGTTCAGAGCCGGTCCAAGAGCACGGTGGGCGGCATCGGCGGGTGGACATGCGCGCTGGCCGCTCCTCCCCTTCCGCCGCCACCGACCACGATTACTCGGTGCCGGGCGAAGGCCCTGATCTGCGCAGGATCCGGTCCCGACCGGATCCGCTGGCGTCGACCTCCGCCGCTTCCCGACTCCGAGCCTCGCCGCTCATTCTCCTCCCGATCGGAACAGGCACCGAACTCTGCCGCTTCCCCGACGTTTCCTAACTCCCACAGCCCTGCCGTCCTCCGCCGCTTCCCCGACTCCCGGAGCCCTGCCGCCGTCGTTCTCCTCCCGATCGGAACAGGCACCGAACTCTGCCGCTTCCCCGACGTTTCCTAACTCCCACAGCCCTGCCGTCCTCCGCCTTCTCCCGATCGGATCGGGCCAGCCGCTGCTCGACCTGCAGCCCAAAATAATTTATCGAATCGTTTTTTTCTTAACTCTTCGAGGACTGCGGGTTGAATATCTCAAACAATAGGGATTTTTTTTGTAAAAACGCCGCGACGGTGAACCCGACAGACTCAATCCGTGCTTTATTATTAGGGATATATATATATATATATTATTATTATTATTATTACTAGCAAAAGGGCCCGTGCGTTGCAACGGGTAAAAAATAATAGAAGTATGGGAATCAACCTATAGTTGGATGGTTAGAAGGACAGTGGTAACCATAGCTCATCAGAGTTCAAATTCTAGACTTGACACTGGTGCTCGTATTTTTCTGGATTTATTTCAGGCCTTTAAGCGATGTGCGTTCAGTGGGAGCTAGACGTTCCCATCGACTATGGAAGCGTTTGTGGTGACTTCATCAATCTCAAAATGATGTGTTGGTTCAGTCTATTGAAGGTGCTCATAAGGATAGAATGTGAGCATATCCGTTCATAAAGGCGAATGTATATTCATATGTACGAGCGCTGCGTTTGTACTATGTTTAAAAACACACACGGACGCATGTGCTTGTTAAAACAGTATATAACACTACATAACACTACTACAGGCAATTATTTTTCACCTTATAAATAAAGAGTAGAACAAAAATTGTTGAAGAACATCTAAAGGATATGTCATCTCATTCATTATTCACACTACATGTTTTCTTTGATTTTCTTACACTACAACTGAGTTTAATAATGAGTGCGCCTAGTACTATTGTTTGAGAAACTGCATTTGAATACTACAGGCTTTTCTATAGCATAGACATGAAAAAAATCAGATCGAGCTATCGGCAAGGGAAAAGCTATCTACAGCGAACTTGTTTTGAGCAGCAGCCAGCCAGCTGGGCCAACCGGCCAGGCCGTCCCACCTAAGGCCCAGCCAGCCACATAACCCTAGCTCACAGGCCAGCCACATAACCCTAGCTCACAGGCCGATCCTCACTTCCTCACCTCTTGCCTCAATCCTGACCTTCAAGTGCAAATGGCAGCTAAAGAGAGCAACATGAAGCCAATATTTTTCAAAATAATGGAAACTTATTGGTACAACATGAAGCAGCTACTCAACCTTATATAAAAGAAACTTCTGATTTTTCATAGTGAGCTTAAGAACTTGTTGAATCTACAAAGATATAATATGGGAATCGCAATAAAAACATATTATAGAAAACATAAACTACTTTGTTATTGTTACCTTTTCTTTTGACAATGTGAATTTGTGCATTTAATAATGTGAATCATGCATGAGATGCTGAAGCCAACATTAGAAAATATATTCTAATATGGAATCTTTGCAGACAGTGTCACTCAGAATTTAATTCACCTGAATTTTAACTCTACATGAAAAGAGTTTGTGTGTAAAGCAACAGATAAAATTTGGCCATTTGCAAGTTGTAAACATAAAGGCAGATCCATTTGCAAGCTGCCGCCACATCCTCTTATTTCAATATTGCCGGCACTTAACACCACCGGGCGAGCAAAAAATTCAAAAGAAAATCTATTGCCTTGGTGGTTTGCTCCCTTGACCTGCAGAACGTCTGAATGTGTTATTGCTGCGCTAGCCAACTCACCTGCATGTAGGCTTCGTGCAAGACGTGGGCTTCCGCTCCTTACCAAGTAAACCTAACCGCGCTCATCTTCTCTAGCGAGCAAACGATGGAGCTCTGATGTGATGCCGGCGAGCAAATGCGGCGGCGACTGCGGCTAGAAGACAGCGACGGGCGTGCCGGTTTTAGCATGGATGCAATGGAACGAATGGCTGAGGCAAGGGTGCGAGCAAAGTGCCCGGGTGCGTGGGAACTCGAGGTCGAGCAGGAGCTCATCTCGGGCACGCGGCAGCCAGGCACGGCGAGGCGGCGGCTGCTGCAGCAGCAGAGCAACGGCGGGCGTGCGAAAGGGGTGCAGGGTGAGGCACGCGGGTGTGGTATGGGCTCGGCTGGGAGAAGGTAGGAGCCGTGGCAAGGCAGAGCCGCCGCCCGACCTTCATGGCAGCCGCTGCTTGAACCCCGTAGGTCGCCGCCCACGGAGCTGCTCATCGCCGCAGCGCCTTCGGAATCACAAGTTCGGCCGCCGCCGCTCCATTCCGGTGCCGGCTCTCGCGAGCCCCTCCCCTCGTCCTCCTGCATCAACCCGAGCCGCCATGGATGGTCGATGCACCCGTGTTGACTGCGGGCGAGCGTGCGTGTCTGCCGCATACGGCTCGGCCTCCGCACCTCCCTCTTGCTCCTTCTCTCGCCCGGGCAGCATGCCGCCCGCGCCCTTCATGTGCTTTCGCCATGCGTCTGCACTCCCGATCGGATCGGGAGCGCCACCGCTCGATCTGCAGCCCTCTCGAACAGTTTTTTCATAATTTGGTGCGGGTTAATTCTATAAAAAGTCAGGGGGCTTTGTGCAAAAGCATTGTGACGGTGAACCCGAAGACCCAATCCGTGCTTTATTATTAGGGAGAGAGGAGAGATTAGGGAGAGATTTCAGTTATGCAAAAATGTATTATCAATAGGTGTAACGCCCCGGATACAGTTTTCCATATTCGTAACTCCAACTCTTGCCTTTTCCGGAGATGCGATATGTTATTTCCTTCGTGGTTGGGTTTTTGTCTTTTGTTTTGCATTTTGTTCATGTCTTGCATTTCATCTCATAGCATCATGCGCATTGCATCTGCATGTTTTCATAAAGTTTGTATCCGTTCGTAGCTGCCGCGTCCCCCTTGCCTTCGTTGTCCGTTTCGCGACCAATCAGGATTTTCGTTTCCCTCTTGTCGGACCGCCCAACCCCTCTTTGCATAACCACCAACCACCTCCGCAACCTAGTCCGAAAACTGCTCCGAACCCAAACCGCTTAGTCATCACCGTTGGATTCAGATCATCCCCAAACATCTATAAAACATCTCCATTTTGTTTATTGGACTCCCTAGCATATTTTTCTTGACCACCCGATCTAAATCGGAGGGTCCAATTGAACCTCTACCCAAAACCACTCGCTATATAATCAGTCCAATCCCTAAAACCTAGGCTGTATGTCCCATCCCCATCCTCCCGCCGCCACTCTCTCCCTTGGGATCCTCCCAGATCCCCTTCTCACCCAACCAGCGCAGCCAAGCCTCCACCTTCTCCTCCAAATTCCCACGCCACCGCCGCCACACTCAAATCCCACCTCGGGATCCTCCCAGATCCATTCCCCTCCAACCAACGCCCGAGGTCGTGCCTCCTCTTCCCTCCTCTGCTCGATCCCGAATGGATCGTGAGCACCGAGCGCCTCCCAGTCGCCCTTCCCATCTGCCGCCGGCGCCCGAACCTTCAGCTAGCAAGATGAGCTCCACCGCGCCCTTCCCCCACCACTTTTCCTTCTATCTCCCTCTCTCTCCGGTCTCTCATCTCTCTCTCTCCGTGCTTGAGGAACGCCAGACCGCCCGTATCCAGCCGGCGCTTCGATCCGATTTGAGATCGAGGCCACGACCTCTGTATGCCCGGCGTCCTCGACTCTCCCGTGCGAGTTGTCGCCACCAGGCCGCTGCTCCCCGCCTCGCTAGCCTCCCACGCCGGCCACCTCTCCGGCAGAAGCTGGTCCAAAGAAGTCCCCTGCCTCTGCCCCTTCCTTCCCTCCTGCTCCGTTTAGCTCTCCCTCCCTTAATACCTTAGCTCTCTCTCTCTCTGTTGTTCGACAGGACCACGCCATCGCCATGGCCTTCATCACGTCGACGCCCAGCTCGCCTCCGCTCTGTTCTTGGACGGACCCGCCCTCCGGCCTCGCCTATACCATTGAAGACCCGTCTTTGGGGTCTTCTTATTCTGCCGCCTCATGAGACCGTCACCTTGGATCTCATTACTATCATTGCTATGCTAGTTGCTTCGTTCTATCGCTATGCTACGTTACCTACCACTTGCTGCTCAAGCCTCCCAAATTGCATGAACCACTAACCTTTGTCACCCTTCCTAGCAAACCGTTGTTTGGCTATGTTACCGCTTTTGCTCGGCCCTCTTATAGCGTTGCTAGTTGCGGTGAAGATGAAGATTGCTCCATGTTGGATTATGTTTATGTTGGGATATCACAATATCTCTTATATTATTAATGCATCTATATACTTGGTAAAGGATGGAAGGCTCGGCCTTATGCCTGGTGTTTTGTTCCACTCTTGCCGCCCTAGTTTCCGTCATATCGGTATTATGTTCCCGGATTTTGCGTCCCTAACGCGGTTGGGTGATTTATGGGACCCCCTTGACAGTTTGCTTTGAATAAAACTCCTCTAGCAAGGCCCAACCTTGGTTTTACCATTTGCCTCACCACCACCTATACCCTTTCCCTTGGGTCGGCCAACCCGAGGGTCATCTTTATTTTAGCCCCCCGGGCCAGTGCTTCTCTAAGTGCTGGTTCGAACTGGGCAGACTGGGGGGCCACCTCGGGGCAACTCGAGGGCTGGTTTTACTCGTAGGCTGACCTATCCGGTGTTGCCCTGAGAACGAGATATGTGCAGCTTCTATCGAGATTGTCGGCGCATCGGGTGGCTTTGCTGGTCTTGTTTTACCATTGTCGAAATGTCTTGTAAACCGGGATTCCGAGACCGATCGGGTCTTCCCGGAGAAGGAATATCCTTCGTTGATCGCGAGAGCTTATCATGGGCTAAGTTGGGACACCCTGCAGGTATAAACTTTCGAGAGCCGTGCCCGCGGTTATGTGGCAGATGGGAATTTGTTAATGTCCGGTTGTAGATAACTTGACACCAGATCCGAATTAAAACGCATCAACCGTGTGTGTAGCCGTGATGGTCTCTTTTCGGCGGAGTCCAGGAAATGAACACGGTTTTGGGTTATGTTTGACGTAAGTAGGAGTTCAGGATCACTTCTTGGTCATTGCTAGCTTCACGACCGTTCCGTTTGCTTCTCTTCTCGCTCTTATTTGCGTATATTAGCCACCATATCTTGCTTAGTCAGCTGCAACCTCACCACTTTACCCCTTCCTTACCCATTAAGCTTTGCTAGTCTTGATACCCATGGTAATGGGATTGCCGAGTCCTCGTGGCTCCTGATTACTACAATAACGATTGCAGTACAGGTTATGCGATGATCATGACGCGAGAGCGATGTTTGCTTGTTTTGGAGTTCTTCTTCCGCTTCTTCGATCGGGGATAGGTTCCGTGTCGGCAGTACTGGGCTAGCGGTGGTGGATATTGTTTGAGTTTCATTTATGTTTCATCCGTAGTAGTCGGATGTTGATCTTGTATGTTGTATTGTTGTATTCATGTGACATTGTATGTATTGGATGTATCCCCACTATTATGTAGTGTTGATGTAATGATATCCACCTTGCAAAAGCGTCTTGAAGATGCGCTTCTATCCTTGGTGGGACCTTCGAGTTCCTTTAGGATAGGGTTGCATCTTGGGCGTGACAATAGGGCTATGTGATGTTTAAGTATGAATTGTCCACTTCAGTTTCACGAATGACTATATTTGGTTGTTTATAGTGAGTAGATGCCTTGTTTATCTGTGTTAATTTGGTTGTTAGGTTGATTGCAGTGTGCATTTTTTCCAGTTATCGAGCCGATGCCTTGTTTATATGTATTTGGTTCTTAGTTTGGTTGCAGTGAGCATTTGTCCAGTTATCAAGCAGATGCCTTGTTTATTTGTATTTGGTTGTTAGGTTACTTTTTTTAGCATTTGTCCAGTTTTCAAGCAGATGCCTTGTTTATCTGTATTTGCTTGTTAGGTTAGTTGCAGTGAGCATTTGTCCAGTTTTCAAGCATATGCCCTGTTTATCTGTATTTGCTTGTTAGGTTGGTTGCATTGAGACTCTGTCCAGTTTTCAATGGCTATATTTGGTTCTTATACTGATCATTTATGCCTTGTTTATTTAAGTCATTCACAATGTGTTGTTCATTATGTGCAAGTCAGAACTGTGCCACTCGACTGCATCTATACCAGCTTGAACAACTATATTTGGTTCCAATTATGCCTGGTGTAGTTAACACATGCCTTGTTGGTCGAAGTTAACATACGTTAATATCTCCTGCGTTGTTGGTCGAAGTAATGGACGTCCATGCAGGCCCACGAATATATAGGTCGTCGATGACAACCAAGCGACGGAGAGTGTCCAAATACAACCACTGCATATATGTGCCCCAAACATATGTATGGACATGCATGATGCATGCATATATGTTTTAATACCAAAAGCACAACATTTTGATGTGGCGCATGCATGCATCGAAAATCGCACAGTCCCCACAAAGATCTGGTTCATGACGCGTCGCATGCTCCCCCCACTTTGACCCGGTGGGAGGGATTCGTGCATACACATGCGCTCGAAGTATAGTTGGATGTACCGTACCGTATAAGACGAACCAAAATTTAATCCCCTCCTAATTATAAGTCAAATTAACCTCGGTTGTTGTCGGTCAAAGTGATTGACCAAGCGGGCACACAGAGATGGACGAAGCATCCCGCCGATAACCCCATGAGTGAGTGCTAGAGGACAACTGAGGGAGTCCTTGATTAGGGGGTGTCCGGATGGCCAGACTATGACCTTTGGCCGGACTCCTGGACTATGAAGATACAAGATTGAAGACTTCGTCCCGTGTCCGGATGGGACTTTCCTTGGCGTGGAAGGCAAGCTTGGTGATACGGATATGTAGATCTCCTCCCATTGTAACCAACTCTATGTAACCCTAGCCCTCTCCGGTGTCTATATAAACCGGAGGGTTTTAGTCCGTGGGGACGAACAACAAACATACCATAGGCTAGCTTCTAGGGTTTAGCCTCTACGATCTCGTGGTAGATCTACTCTTGTACTACCCATATCATCAATATTAATCAACCAGAGTAGGGTTTTACCTCCATCGAGAGGGCCCGAACACAGGTAAAAACATCGCGTCCCTCATCTCCTGTTACCATCCGCCTAGACGCACAGTTCGCGACCCCCTACCCGAGATCCGCCGGTTTTGACACCGACATTGGTGCTTTCATTGAGAGTTCCTCTGTGTCGTCACCTTTAGGCCCGATGGCTCCTCCGATAATCAACAATGATGCGGTACAGGGTGAGACTTTTCTCCCCGGCAGGTCTTCGTATTCGGCGGCTTTGCACTACGGGCTAATTAAGCAGCCATCCGAGCAGATCGAAGCTACGCCCGGCCATCAGTCGATTTGGAAGTTTGAACTACACGGCCGACGTCCGCGGAGACTTGACCTTCGACAGGTTCGAGCCACGCGGCCAGCGCGCGCCATCACGATGGGCATGATCTAGCTCTGCGCCCGATCAGTTCCTCGGAGGCCGCACGGTGTCCGCCCGACCCTTAGCTCGGAGCCAAGCTGCATGTCGAGGACGGGTGGCTGGACACCACCTCGGGGCTGCAATCTCCACAAGCAATCGAGCGAACACCATACCCGTCCTTTGCGGCTCGTGACTCCAAGGTGCGGGCTCCTCTCCGGACTCAACCTTCCGCGCCCTTAATCGAATCCGATTGGGCGCCGATCATGGAGTTCACCGCCGCGGACATCTTTTCAAGACTTCGCCTTTTCGGCGACGTTCAATTCACTAAAGTCTCTCTCTTTATCAGAGAGCCCTGGCGGACTATGCCCGGCAAGGTTGGGATGCGAGACGGCGAAGAAATTCAAAGCCTACCCACCACCCACTTCGTAGCCACCGCCGATGAATTAACCGACATGCTCGACTTCGACTCAAGACATCGACGGTATGGACGCCGATGCAGGAGACGACCAAGAACCAGCGCCTACGAGGCACCGGAAGGCCACCTCGTCAGATGACATAACCATGGTGGACACCCCAAAAGAAGGGAATGGCGATGGAACAACGGAGGATGACCCCTCCAATAAACAGCCTAAGCGCCGGCATCAGCGGCGCCGCTCTAAATCCCGCCACAGCAAAAACGGCGATTTTGGCACGGGAGATAATAACACCCCGGACAGTGCCGAAGACAATCCCCTCCAGCAGGATTCAGTAGCGGGAGGATGGAGAAGCCATCCCTCATGAGAGAGCGGCAGACAGAGAGGTAGAGGGCGATAATTACATGCCTCTCTCCGAAGGCGAGGCAAGCCTCGATTTGACGCATTTAATTTGTCGTGCCTGAGGATCCCGTCGAACAAGAGCGTTTCAAATGCAGGCTTATGGCCACGGCGAGCAGCCTCAAGAAAAAACAGCGACAGCTTAGAGCTGACCAAGACTTGCTAGTCGACAGATGGACTGATGTCCTTGTGGCTGAAGGGTACGAACTCGAACGCCCCTCCAAGAGCTACCCAAAACGCATGCTGCTACCCCGATTAGAGGAGGAAGCACCTAGATCTACATCACCAGCGCATGATGCGGCCGACCGGCCACCTCGTGGTCATGACGAGAGGCCTCTCGGCCCTCCAGTCAAGCCGCACCCCGGCGTCGCTCAAAGAATACCAAGGCACGGGGAAATGCGCCAGACCTGCGAGATATATTGGAGGACAGGGCAAGGCAAACAAGATTGATCTATGGATCGCGTGGGTGCCCCACGACACGTGAAGATAACTGTCATGCCGGATATGGTAAATCTGGCCGGGCCGAACACGATGAGACAAAGCTCATTTGAGCTACGCCGTGATATAGCCCAATCTGAGGCGCCAAGACACCCACTATGCTTCGCAGATGAAGTAATGGATCATCAAATCCCCGAGGGTTTCAAACCCGTAAACATCGAATCATACGATGGCACAACAGATCCGGTGGTATGGATCGAGGATTATCTCCTTCATATCCACATGGCCCACGGCGATGATCTACACGCCATCAAATACCTCCCACTCAAGCTTAAAGGACCAGCTCGGCATTGGCTTAACAGCTTGCCAGCAGAATTAATTGGTTGTTGGGAGGACACGGAAGCCGCATTCCTTGACAACTTCCGGGGCACCTATGTGCGACCACCAGACGCCGATGACCTAAGCCACATAATTCAGCAGCCCGGAGGAATCGGCCAGACAATTCTGGACACGGTTCCTAACGAAGAAAAATCAAATAGTCGACTGTCCGGACGCAGAGGCCCTTGCAGCCTTCAAGCATAACATCCGTGACGAGTGGCTTGCTGGCACCTAGGACAGGAAAAGCCGAAATCCATGGCAGCCCTCACGACACTCAAGACCCACTTTTGCGCGGGAGAAGACAACTGGCTAGCTCGTAGTAACAACATGACCAACAACCCTGGTAATTCGGATACCAAGGACAGCATTGACAGGTCGCGTCGCAACAAGAAAAAGCGCCACATTAACGGCGACAATGCTGAGGATACGGCAGTTAATGTCGGATTCAGAGCCTCTAAACCCGGTCAGCGGAAAAAGCCATTCAAAAGAAATACTCCGGGCCCGTCCAATTTGGACCGAATACTCGATCGCTCGTGCGGATACACGGCACCCCGAAAAACCAGCCAACCACACCAGCGAGGATTGTTGGGTGTTCAAGCAGCGAGCAAGTTAAACGCCGAAAACAATGACAAGGGGCTGCATAGCGATGACGAGGAGGATCCCCAACCGCCGAACAATAGGGGACAGAAGGGTTTCGCCCCACAAGTGCAGACGGTGAACATGATATACGCAACCCACATCCCCAAAAGGGAGCGGAAGCGTGCACTCAGGGACGTATATGCGTTGGAGCCAGTCGCCCCAAAGTTCAACCCATGGTCCTCCTGCCCGATCACTTTTGATCGAAGGACCACCCCACTAGCATCCGCCATGGCGGATTCGGCCGCATTGGTTCTAGACCCAATCATTGACGGATTTCACCTCACTAGAGTCCTTATGGACGGCGGCAGACTGAACCTGCTTTCTCGGGATACGATGCGAAAAATGGGCATAGATCCCTCAAGGATTAAACCCACAAAGACGACCTTTAAAGGCGTCATACCAGGTGTAGAGGCCAACTATGACAGGCTCGATTACACTTGAGGTGGTCTTGGATCCCTAGATAATTTCGAGCGAGGAGTTAATCTTCAAAATAGTCCCGTCCGCGGTGGCTATCACGCATCGCTTTCGGACGAACCGCATTAAAGTTCAATGCGGTGCCGCACTCACGCATACCTCAAGCTCAAGATGCGGGCCCTCGAGGAGTCATTACGGTCAATGGAAACACGAACACTCTCTCCGAGCGGAGGAGCATCTGGCGGCCCTCGCGGCGGAATTACAAAGCGGCCTATCAAGGCAATTCTCGATCCGGCCATTAAGCGTTCGGACACCGTCTGCGCGCCGGAGTAACCTACAACAAGACCGCACGCGCGTGCGAGAATCGCAGCGTAGCAATGCGGCCCCAACCCCAGCCCTCGCGAAATTGCGAAACCAAGATTACTGGCGTACATAACTACGCTCTGGAAATACCATGGGCATAGGGGGAGGGGCACGACCACGGCATGCCCAAAATGCGGCTCAACCGCACCAGGGGCTCATGATTTTGTCATTCTTTTTTTCTTACTTTCAGGACTCCACTTTCCGGAAGGCCTGTCCGGCAGTATAATCGCCGAACACACGATGCAACAGCCAGGGACGCAGAAAGCTACGTCGAGTGTCCAGGTGGTCTCTATAACGAGCAGTATACTTGTTTCACATATCATCCCGCTCGCCCTGGAAGGGGACATGTCAAATAGTCTCATCTCTTGCTTATCGCACTATTTGTATCGTTCTGCTTTTACCGCAGCCTTTTCAAATAAACAATGCATAGCTTTTGTCTATTATTGCATTCCTTTTTTTTATCTGTATATGTTCATTAATGACATGTTGCACCCGTACACTTTGGTACGGCCAAATACACCAGGGGCTTAAGTACCCCAAAATACGGTGTGATAAGTCCAAACACTTTCACAAGTGCGGCACCCCGAACTTATAGCATTATATGCATCGGCTCCGAATCATGTCTTGGGTCAATAGTTGGGTTTGGCCGGCTCCCATGTTTTGGTACCTTACGTTCCGTTATATCGGCTAAGGTAGCCTTGGGAGAACCAACTGCGATTGTGCCCGGTTGAGCTGGGCTAAGCACCTCAGTGGAGAAAGCTAAAACTGACCGTCATGATAGGTCGAGAGCTGGTCGCTGTTCGAGAGGTTTTCGAGTCCCTAAAGACTTATGCCGCTTAGAGCGAGGAGTCGGCTTTGTCCAGCCTAGGCGTGGATAGCGCCCCGAACTCGGTCTTCCGAATACTAGGGGCTTCGCCAAAATTTAAAATTATAGAATTCTATGGCTAAGTGAGAGTGTTCAAGCATTATAGTCCGATTGCGTTGTTCGTTGTTTTGAGCGCCTCCTCAAGGACCCAATAATGGGAAAAAAAGCGCTCAAGTTTATCCGAACACCCCAGCACTTTCATGACATGGGGCGAAGCCGACGACTTCGCCATCTCTCAATTTTGATAAGCGGCCGCCTGAGCGTAATATTTTAAATTCAAAACGTTGCTTAAGCGCATATGAACAAGTTTTTAGCGTCACGGGATCACAAATGCGAGTTTATTCAAAAATACATCTTTGGAGCACTCATACGCTGCTCTGGCGGGCACCCTTCAGACGCCCTCATAATACATCTCGGGCTTGCGATGCTCCTTGCCCGGCGGTGGTCCGTCCGTCACAAGCTTCTCGGCGTCCATCTTGCCCAGTGCACTTTAGCACGGGCAAGGAACTCTGAGCACCTTCGATGCATACGGAGCGCTTGATGACTTCAAGCCTTGGACAGGCATCCACCGGCCGCCTTACCAGCCAAGTAGCTCCTGTGCATGGCTTCCCGAGCCACACGGCCGGACTCTGAGACCCTTCATGGCCTGTTCGGCCACCTTATGGAGCTTCGACCATTGCTTCATTTGGTCGCTCAAAACTGCCGGTGTCCGACCTCGACATCTTGAGACCAGAACACCTTCTCCATTGAGCTCCCCTCTTCAGCTCGGTAGAATGCGGCAGCGTCGGACACACTCCGGGGAAGATATGCGAATGCTCCTGGAGAGCTCCGGACTCGGATAAGTAACAAGTAATTCACTTTCGCGTGCTTGCTTTGCATAAAGAATGCCTTACCCGCCGCTATCTTCTTCATCGCCTCAATTTCCTGGAGGGCTTTTTGGGCTTCGGCCTTGGCAGATTTGGCGCCCTCAAGCGCCGAGGCGAGCTCAGACTCTCGAGTCTTTGATTCAAGCTCCAAACTCTCGTGTTTTTCCACGAGAGCCTGGAGCTCTTGCTGCACCGCCGCCACCCGCGCCTCCTGCTTCTCTCGCTCGGTGCGCTCCACGGCCGCATTGTTTTCGGCCTTGGACAGCGCTTCCTTCAGGGTCGCCACCTCGGTTGGTCCTGTCATTTTTTGCAACCACATCTTTTTTATATACTTACATAAGGTATTACTTACCTTCCTTGTCCTCGAGCTGCTTCTTGGCAAGGCCGAGCTTGTTCTTGGACCGCTCGAGGCTCTGCTTCAATGCATTGACCTCCATGGTCGGTCTGGCAGAGAGGTCAGCAAGACGGCCTGCATTCCCATATTGACATACTTACGTTAGACTCCTGCTTATTTCTTTTTGATCCTCGGTTCGGCTTTTCTTCTGAACACCAAACTGAGCATCGAGAACTCTTGTCTATGGTAATATTTTTACATATCTTAAATACATACCTCAAAGCCTGTTAGAAGGCTGGCACAGGATTCGGTTAGCCCGCTCTTGGCGGACTGAACCTTCTGGATCACCACACTCATAGTAGTGCGGTGCTCCTCGTCGATGGAGGCGCCATTAAGCACCTCCAGCAAATTATCCGGTGCCTCCGATTGGACGGAGGTCACCGGCGTCGTAGGCTTGCCCTTCTTACGTGGGGGCCGCCTGCCGGACTCCGGAACAATTGAAGGTTCCGGTGCGGAGTCCGGCCCGGGGCCAGACTTAGAGCCCTTTGGGGTTTTATCCCCTTTTCGCCTGGAGTCCGGGAGGTCGCCTTGCGGCGCCACCAGGACCACCACCTCCTGGCTTGGCCCCTTTTGGGACTCCACCTCAGCATCATCCGCAGCGCGAGGAGAGGAGGCGGCCGGAAGTGAAGTGCTATTCACATCCGACGAACCCAGGGAGCCGCTCGTGGAAGCGTCGAGCCCGGCCTTGGGCGGACTGCATGATTATATTCGGCGTCAGAAGATACTGTGCAATGAAGAAGCGCCATGAGTTACTCTGGTATCCGGATACTTACGATTTCGCCAAGGGCTTGGCCCTGGGTGGCCACTCTTCTTCACCGTCGTCGGCGTTGGTGGAATAGTCCGGAGAGAGGGTCCTTCCCTTCTTGGACCCTCCGCCCCCCTAGTTGGGGCGGCCTTCCTTTTCTTCTCTCCCCCCACTGGGGGAGAGGCCTCTCTTTCCTCCTCCTCGTCTTCACGGGAGGAGTCCGCCTCGGAGTCATCGGACAATGAGTCCGACACCACCTGGCGCTGAGAACTCCTTCGAGTTACCGTGGCCTTCTTCTTGGCCTTCTTCTCCGGCACCACGTAAGGTGCCGGAACCAGCAGCCCCGCTGCGGGCGTCCGGGTCTTCGGCAAGGGAGCCGGACAGTCAATCTGCCCGGACGTCCTCTGCCAATCCTGTCAAAGGTAAGGGAGTTTAGATCCCGCATAGAGTCAAACTATGAAAAACAAGTGTCCCGTAAAGGGCAAAATAGCTTACCGCATTGGCTTGATGCTGCACGCTGAATCCGTGATCCTCGGTAGCGGATGCGGGAGCCTCGGCGCCCTTGAACAGCACCTTCCAGGCATCTTCGTACGTAGTGTCGAAGAGCCTGCTTAGGGTTTTAGGTCTTTGTGCGGATCAAACTCCCACAAGCTGAAAGCTCGTTGTTGGCACGGGAGGATCCGGTGGATGAGCATGACCTGGACTACGTTGACGAGTTTGAGCTTCTTGCTCACCAGGTTTTGGACGCAGGTTTGGAGTCCAGACAACTCCTCCGAATTACCCCACGACAAGCCCGTCTCTTTCCAGGAGGTGAGCCGTGTAGGGAAGCCAGATCAGAATTCGGGGGCCGCTGCCCATTCAGGGTCACGCGGCTCGGTGATATAGAACCACCCCGATTGCCACCCCTTTATGGTCTCCACGAAGGAGCCCTCGAGCCATGTAACATTGGGCATCTTTCCCACCATGGCGCCTCCACACTCTGCTTGGCGGCCGCCCACAACCTTCGGTTTGACATTGAAGGTCTTCAGCCATAAACTGAAGTGGGGCTGGATGCAGAGGAAGGCCTCGCACACGACGATGAACGTCGAGATATTGAGGATGAAGTTCGGGGCCAGATCGTGGAAATCCAGGCCGTAGTAGAAAATAAGTCCCCGGACAAATGGGTGAAGTGGGAAAGCTAGTCCGCAGAGGAAGTGGGTGAGGAACACCACCCTCTCATGGGGCCTGGGGGTGGGGATGAGCTGCCCCTTGTCGGGAAGCCGGTGCATGATGTCATTGGACAAGTATCCGGCCTTCCTCAGCTTTTTAATGTGCCCCTTCGTGATGGAGGAGACCATCCACTTGCCTCCCGCTCCGGACATGGCTGGAGAAGGTAGAGGTGGGATGTGCGGACTTGGTATTGGAGCTCGAGTCTTGCGAAAATGGATAAGCAAAGGAGGAAGAAGGCGTAGATGGAAAAGGTGGATCCTTATCCCCTTATATGGGCGGACGAAACTATGTGCCCCCACCAGCTGGTAAAACTCGCTTATCTCCCAAGCGCCGTAAATTAATGGCACGGTTGGGTTACCCACGCCCGTATTGATGAGAATCCCGGAATAAGGGGACACGATCTCTGCTTCAACATGACGTGCCAAGGAAACCGCCTCACTAAGTGCGATGAGGTGGGACAGTAAAAACGATTCAGATAAAGGCTTGGCCGTGGTGTGATGTCACGCTGCGAAATACGTCAGCCGATTGGATTTGTGTAAATATTATTCTGTCTACGGTGGTAAGCGGAAATTATTTTGCAGAGCCGGACACTATCCTTGTGTTCAAAATCTTCTATGAAGTATTCGGAGGAGGAACCCGCCTTGCAATGCCGAAGACAATCTGCGCGCTGTACTCGTCATCATTGAAGCCTGGTTCAGGGCTCTTGAGGAGTCCTGGATTAGGGGTGTCCGGATGGCGGACTATGACCTTTGGCGGACTCACGGACTATGAAGATACACGGTTGAAGACTTCGTCCGTGTCCGGATGGGACTTTCCTTGGCGTGGAAGGCAAGCTTGGCGATCTGGATATGTAGATCTCCTCCCATTGTAACCGACTCTGTGTAACCCTAGACCTCTCCGTGTCTATATAAACCGGAGGGTTTTAGTCCGTGGGACGAACAACAATCATACCATAGGCTAGCTTCTAGGGTTTAGCCTCTCACGATCTCGTGGTAGATCTACTCTTGTACTACCCATATCATCAATATTAATCAAGCAGGAGTAGGGTTTTACCTCCATCGAGAGGGCCCGAACCTGGGTAAAAACATCGTGTCCCTCGTCTCCTGTTGCCATCCGCCTAGATGCACAGTTCGGGACCCCCTACCCAAGATCCGCCGGTTTTGACACCGACAACAACCACCATCGCTTGCTTGTGGGCCAAACACATGTATGGATAGGTGTGGTTGTGATGTTTGAATACCTAATATATATGCAGAACTTTGATGTGACACCTTCCTTGAAACCTTTAAGTCCCCCACACGAACCGAGGTTCATGACACGTAGTATATATATGTTGCCACCTCCCCTCTTTGACGCGTAATATATACTCCTACGTACCGTAACACAACCCGAAAATAATCCTCCTTGTTCGTCAAACTACCTTTCTCGTTGTGTGACATATTAGATGGACGACGACCTCAAGGGCCCATGGAGGGAAGAGTCATTTGGCGAATGAGTGATAACCATCGTCTGCACGTGGCCCATTGTGTTGGTGGTGTTTTTAATACCCAATATGCACAACTTCTTTGTGGCACCTGCCTCAGAAACCGAAAAGTCCCCACACGGAGCGAGATCGTTCATGACGTGTGTGTAGTATGTGCTTCCCTAGCCCCCTTGTCCCCTCTTCGACGCGTACTATATACTCTTACTGCAAAACAACCCAAAAAGAAGCCTCCTTGTTGGGTCAAAGTGATGGAGGACAACCTCACGGGCCCACGGATGGAAGCGTCGCACGTGAGTGACTGTCCTATATGACGCGTAGTATTACCCCCGGCCACCCTCTTCAACGCGTACTATATATATACTCCTACCGTAAGTAACAAAAACCAAAAAATGACCATCCTTGTTGGTCAAATTAACCTATCTCATTGCATGTCATAGTGCTACACGGCGACCTCACGGGCCCACTCGAGTGAGTGTCGTAGGACCGCCGTAGCATGTGGCCCAAATATGCATGTCAAACTTTTTTTGCAGCGAACATGCGACCAAAGGAGTTTTGTGTTTAAAATTGAAAAATATACATAACATTTGTCCATTTTTATACATTGATTGATTTCCCAGGGATTTAATGTGCAAAAATCAAATTTGATCTACACGAGACCCGTGATAGTGCATGAAAATGGATTGCAAAATCATATGTGTATGTGACCCTATGTGTAAGTTTAGTCCCCATGCAAGAAATTTCTAACATCGAGAATCTTGATTTTAAAATCTAGTAAATCCAAAACTAAGTTGAAATTCAAGAAACTTATCATGGTGTCATATGGACACGAATAGACTGTGATATTTCTTTTCAAATTTGAGGCAAGTTTTGATATAATCTTCTTACATACAGGAAATTATACATAATTATCAACCAATATCGCAAACGGATTGTTTATTCGAACCGTGTGTGTTAGACCAACAATGTATGTGTCGGGCTTCAGTTAAGCAATAAAGCGACATAATTAATCATTAGAAAGGAAAAATCAATATAATAAATGTCGCGCACGCGTCCCGTGTACCGTACGAGCATGCGTGAGTTGACGAGACGCATGCTAGCAGGCACACCAGGAGGCCGAGGCATGCACATGTTTGCTACGCACTCACCATGGGGCGTGCTAGTAGCTGTGTGAAATGACGGTAGGCATGCTAGCAGTCCGCTGCACAGGCTCACCGGGAGGCGAGCCAGCCCTTTGACCACCGCCCACCTCCCTCCCACTACTCCATATTAATGGCGCGCCCGATCCGCTGGACATAATAGTTGGCCGCACACCCCGCCCACAGTTGTCACTGCCGCATGGAGTGTATTAGGATTTTGCCGAAGAGCTCCATCGGTGGGAGTGGCAATGCCTGGGCTGGTAAAGCCCCCGCGCAATGCATGAAGCTGCGTGCAGAGGTTGCTGTCGCCGCCGACGAGGTCTCCCGCGGGCAGCAGCGCGACCTTGACTTCTGCCTCCCTAGCCGGAGCCGGAGGTCCACCGCTACTCCGGCAACCACTCCGACTCCGACGGAAATCAGGTTTGTCCCCCCCCCCCCCCCCGCCCTTTTGTTGGGAACATAAATCCTTGGTTATGTTCACCCAGTCCATGAAATCAGAGTAAGATTCGTTAGATCCGTGTAGTGTATTGATTATTTGAATGGTATCTATGGTTAATGATTAATTGATTGTTCTGTACAAATGAATATTTTGCAAATAATCTGACTAGGGTTAGCGTGCTTGCTAATAATTCGTAGCCAGATATTGAGAATTGATTCTGAATGTCCTACATATATGTTTGTGCCCTTTTTTTCTTCCAGATCTTGAGAATTGATTTTGAATGTCCTACATGTATGTTTCTGCCTTTTTTCCAGATTGCTATGTATACAGACGAGTCTCCGGCCAGCGGCGCTGCCGACTATAGATCCTGCACCCGGCAACGCGGGCAGAAGCGGCCACGCCCCTGGATCTGAGGAACCCGTAGAATATCGGGCGGACCACATCAGTGATATCCCAGACGCCATCCTTGGGGAGATCATCTTCCTTCTCCCCACCAAGGATGGCTGCCGCACACAGGTCCTCGCATCTCGGTGGCGCACTCTATGGCGCGCCGCACCTCTTAATCTCAACTGTCGCCGGCTATCTGTCGTTCATGATTTTGAACTCCACGAAGCCATCATCTCCTCCCACCAGGGCTCCGTTCAACGCCTATGCATCCCGACATGCTTCCTGTTGCACATACCCTGCATGGTGGATGCCTGGCTGACATCTCGTCAATTCGAAAAACTCCAGCATCTTGAGTTCTACCATTACTATGCAAATAGCTATCCACCAAGCGTTGTAGTTGTGCCCTCACCACCAATGTCCATCTCATGGTTTTACTCATCTCTTCACGCCACCACCCTGGCTCGGTGTCATCTACCAGACAATCTAGTACAAATGATTTGACTCCCACTACTAAAAAAACTCGCGCTTCTGGTGGTCAATCTGTTGGAGGCCTCATTACACACCATCATCCACTCCTGTTGCCCTGCCCTGGAGCGCTTGCTGCTTGTTTTTGGAAAATAAATATGTATTCGTTTTCTCCAAATAAAGTCGCCTCACCTTGTAAGCATTGGAATTTGCTTTAAAGGAGAGGAGCTCATCATCAAAGACGCCCCTTCACTCCAAAGGCTGCTCCTTGATTATCGTTATGCACCTTCGCAAATAGTTGTGGTCTTTGCGCCTAAACTGGAGAACTTGGGTGTAATTCCTGATCGGTTTGAAGGTTACAAGATGGTGGTTGGCTCCACACTTATTTAGGTACTATATATTATCATCAACGCTTTTGTAATCATAACCTGCATTTTTCATTTGTGTCCGTAAGTTTTATATCATCAACACTTTTGTAATCATAAGCTGCTTTTTCATTTGTGCGCATAAGTTTTATATAATCTTGGAGTATGCGTTTGGTACTAATATTATGTTCTATGCTCAATGAAGAGTTTGTCCATGGGTACCCTATCAGTGGTGCTAGATTCTGTCAAGACCTTACATATAAGTACGTGGTGTTTTGATCTGAACATGATTATCGGCTTGCCGCGATGCTTTCCATGTCTGGAGAATTTGTATATAGAGGTGATGATACCAAGCACATTGATATACTTTACTAGAACTAACCGTTCAGCTGTACTATTTTTTTAGACATTAACTGTTTTCAGTCTTCATGTCTATTTAGGCTAAAGGACATGGACAAAAAGGTATAACCAATTGGTGGCATAAGAAGCACCGGGATTTTCTCAGTTCCCATGACATTTGTTTGAGGACAATAATGCTGGCAGGATACGCATCCAACCATGCAAACACTAGCTTTGTCACATTCTTCCTGTTGAATGCGAGAGTACTATTGTCTATGAGGATTAAGTTTTTTAACAAAAACTTTCTCGCGGATGGACACGTTGAACATCATACGAAGAAGCTTCAGGTGGACAAAAGGGCTTCTGAACGTGCTCGTCTTCTATTTACAACAACTTGTCTTCATGCACCAGTAGATTTTCTGGTCCAGGCTCTTGATTTTATGGATCAGACGGATCATTTGATTGTGACTGCCAAAAACTTTGGTTGAGTTAGTTGTTATTGTCCTGTTCAATCTGGATTTTGTGTAAACCTTCTGAACAATTAATCATCGTGCTTTTGTACCTTCTGTAAGTTGGGGTTAGATATTGTTGCCCTTTTCAACTCGGCTTTGTTACAAACCGGAGCTTCTATCAAGAAGGCTCATTGTTCCGAGAGGGAACTTGGTCACATGATGTGTGTGTGAAATGACATACGCTGTATCTTTCCGCCTTCATTATTTTACAGAGGCAACATGCAACTGTGCTAAACATATGAAATTATTCAGGGTTCGTTTCGCCTTTTTATACATTGATTTTCCTATGAATTTTTAACAAATAGCCACCACATTATTATTGCAAACGGTCGTATTAGTCCAACCGTGGGCGTTCAACCAACCTTTTACTACCACATGTAGCTGTTTGATTTGACGGGACGACCGTGAGCAGTCTGGCACGGACGCTGCGAATGCTGCAATTTATTGCTTGTTTTGGACTTTTGTTTCGGCCGCCTCGGGAAGGTACGTAGAACAGTCCTCCATTCACATCTACAAGCACCGCCGCCGAGGATCGCCGCCCGCTGCGAGATGGAGGACGAGCAAGCCAACAAGCGGGGGCGGGTCGAGCCAGAACCGCAAGAGCCTCCGGCGAACGTGGACTTCATTAGCAACCTCCAAGATGAGATGTTGGTAACCATCATATCCCACCTCCTAGACCTCATCGTCGACCACGAGTTCTGGAGCGGGGAGCAAGAACACCTGGAAGCATTATCCCACGTCCTCGCCATGCACCCTGGGCCGGTCAGACGCCTTTCTATTGGCAGGCTCAGTCCCCACAAGAAGACCGTACCCAGGTTGCACTACTGGTTCCTATCCCCAGCCCTGCATTGGCTCAAGGAGCTCAGCCTTCATGCTAGACGTCCTTGCTTGCTGCCGCCGTCCGTGCTCTTCCTCGCGCCCACGTTGCGCCGTGCTACATTCAGGTAGTGCATTTTTCCCCGGACCGATGTCGCGCGTGCTCTTCATATCCCTAAACTTAAGCACCTCGAGCTCATTGCCGTCCGTATCTCGAAGGAGGATTTGGAGCGCCTGCTCGTCGGCTGTACATTGCTTGAGTACCTTTGCCTTCATGCGATGGATGGGTTTAGTAGCCTCCACATCACCTTGACGAATGTCTGTGCGATTTATGTGCATTGCTGGCGCCGCCCAAGGCTGTCAGTTGAGGTGTTTCACGATATTTTCATTGAGAATGCGCGTTTCCTCGAGAGATGTTATGTACTTGATAAATTAGGCCCATCAAGAATCAGGGTCACTCATGCACCGAAATTTAAAGTGTTGGGCTATTCATGCGCTGAATTCAACGAACTTGTTACTGGATCATTATCCTTTCAGGTACAGCAATCTTCTTCTTCTCCTTCTTATATATTATTGGACAGAAAATGACTCCCACAAGCTTGACCCAGCCTATGCGCACAGTGAAGATCTTGGCACTATAATCTGTCGGCCCCGATCTGGATAAAGTTGTTAGATTCCTTAGATGCTTTCCTTGCACGGAGAAGCTATACATCGAGGTGATGCCCCTTTCCTGTTAATTGTTAACCACAACGGAGCTCAATTTTTTGTTACTTTTACCCATGATTACAATGACAAATGTAGAATGATTTTTAAAGGAAATTTGGAGGTTTTCAATACATATTTTTTTTAGATGCTAGTGTTGTACGCATTTTATTCCTTCGCCCGACATGCTTTCGTAATAAAAGTTTATCATGAAATATTGAAGGTGGCATTTCACTCTCTTCGTGTATTATAGAAATCCTGCAAATCAAAGAGGCCCGAAGTGTCCAAATCTGCAGCTAGGCACTAATATCTTGTCTTTGTTTGCAGATACTAGCAGGCCCGAAAGTAGAAAATGTTGGGGAATATAATAATCCCATTGAATGCCTTGATCTTCATCTCATAGAAATTACTTTTAATGAGTACCGAGACACCACACCAGAAATTAATTTCGCTAGGTTCTTTGTTCAGAAAGCAAGCTTGCTCAAGGTAATGAGGTTTTCCCTATATTTACTGCGCAGAAGTGAATGGATTGCTAAAGAGCGCAGGCGTCTACAGCTGGATGGAAAAGGCTCTGCACAAGCTGAATTTTTGTTTGTAGCTTCATATGATAGATTATTCAGAAATCACTGTATCAAACCGCTATATGACTTCTCGGTGGATGATCCTTTCGCAGAAATAATGCATGTAAAAGATTCTGAAGAATATGAATTTTATGTGTTTGAATAGTTTGAACCTTGTAATCTTTGAATTTGGGCCTTGTAATGCTGGAATTTGAACCTTGCAATATTTATGGTATTTGTTCCATAACGTAATTGAATGTTTAATTTGGTTTTGCAATCATGTCCTGTTATAAGTATATATATATATATACTTATATATGTTGTTTTCTATACACACATCATAGATGTTGTGCAGACAGAGCATATCACATCGCACACGGACCACACGAGGTAACCCGTTAGTGATGAATTCATCAACTGCAAACGGTTATATACCAGCAAGCATTTGCCTACAACCCACATGGCTTATTCCATCACAAACAGTTCGGATGGATCAACTTTATGCCATGTATCGCACACGCAACTCCAATATGATTCATGCCTGATGTCTCCGCCATCACTCGCACAGTTCGTCTTATTTTCCACGTATCACTGTGCTGGCCTCTGCTTGCGTCCCTCGACGTGCTCTGCTCGCCGTTAGGCGCCACAGTGCGATGTGCTCGCCATTAGGCGCCGCGGCGTGCTCAGCACGCATCCGTCGGCGCGCTCAGCTCGCGTACCTCCACGCACTCGGCTTGTGGACAGATTTTTCTTGCGTGTTCAACTTCTATATGCATATATATGGTTGCTCGCCGTTGAGGCGCCGCAGAGCGCTTTGCTCATGTCCGTGCATGCGCTTTGCCATCGGTTGGGGCCTGCGCACAATCATGTCGGGGGCCCCATATCCATGTGGTTCCGCTGCACGCGTCGCCACGATGCAGTTACGTGTGGCACGATGGAGTTACGCGCTGCAATTTAGAATCGCCATCCGAAGTGCGGATATTCTGTGTCGTCCAGCTTCCCCATTAAATTCCCGCGGCCATTATAACCTTAGTCTTTTCAACCTTTAGATCTCACCCCACAACACAACAAGCACACCCAGGATGACACATACAGAGAGGATATCTAGCGGCGCTCCAATGGAGTTCGGCGAGCGTAAAGTGGAGACCCACGCGAGGGAGATTGATCTCTCGGAGGTGTGCACCATCGACACGGCCGTGGTGGAGGACTACATCAACACCGTGGAGCAGTTTCTTGGTCGACACAAGTGCAAGGTGGTCGTCATCGACCTCTAGTACACCAGCGGTCATCCCGGCAAAGATCAAAAGGTGGCTGTCGCCCAGCTGTGCATGCGCCATCATGTCCTCATCTTCCACTACTGCATAGCCACGGAGCCTTGCGACCGTTTCGCCAGGTTTGTCAACAACAACTACTACAAGTTCGCTACGGTGGAAACCTGAAACGATGTAAAGGCGCTCAAGGTTACGGGCTTGGCCTACAAGAACCTTGTCGAAATCCGTGACCACTACAGGGTCTGGGGTAGCACGAAGAAGGACTCCCTGGTTGAACTCGCCTCGGCCATCATCGACCCCTACTACAAAAGGATGAAGCAGGATGCCAAGAAAAAAATCCTTTATCCTCGCACGAGCGTGTACACATGCTACCAGATGCACAGGCGGATCGTTGACATGAGGAAGTGCCTCGTTACCAAAATCGACGAGGCCGGATTGAGCCACAAGCAGAGTAGTAGCGGCAAGCGTCACAAGAAGTAGATGATGATCAGATGATCGTTTATCCTAGTTAATTATGCATGTAATACATAGTTTACTTTGGCGTGTGGAAATGTCATGTGTGTAGTACCCACCTATGTAATTATGCATGTAATAGTTTACTTTGGTGTGTGCAAATGTCATGTGTGTAGTAGCCACCTATGTAATTGGATGTTTAATATGGTTATGCAACCATGTCCTTATAAGTGTATGTGTGTGTGTGTGTGTGTGTGTGTGTTGTTGTTCTGTATGTAATCCCATGGCACAACACATACGTCTTATTTGCAGCAATCGTCTGTGTTATTATCGGTCTTCGTACACATTTTTTTTATTATAGACCTGTTTGCCGCGTATCACACACATCTTGTTGAATTGAACCATTTTTGTTCTCTTGGCTCAACGCAAACAGTTCATCCGAGTGAACGGTTTACCCTCTATCGCACATACCTTGATCTGGCTGACCGTTTCTTTTGTTCCGCCTAATCACAAAAAGTTCATCCGAGTGAACTGTATGCCGTATATCACACACACCTTCATATGGCTGCCTGTTTTTGTTGTTCTGCCTCATCAAAAACAGTTCATTCTACTAAACCGTATGCCCCACATCGCACACGCAACTAAAATCCAAACCGTGTTTGATGTATCCGCCATCCCAAACGTTTTTCATCTTTTTTGACAGTTTTTTTACATCACCGTTTGCTATTATTGCATCGCACATAGCTTCGTCGAAGGGTCTCTGATTGTAGTGTCGCGTTAGCAGCATCCTGCAGTAGTGTATCTATCTATGTAATCGTGTGGGAGTTATATAACAAACATTAGTTTGAGTTTTGTTGTTTTACCATCTTGTTTAAACCTTAGCAATGAAACAAAATCAGAATAATAAGATCATATGCTAGTCCCATGGGGAGTAATGACTTCACATAAAAGAAGTGAAGTTGATAAAATTTGTTGGAAGTTAACAAACATAGCAATTGTCATTGATGCAATTGATGAAAAGTAATAAAGAAAGAGAGGTCACATATAAATATACTATCTTGGACATCTTTTATGATTGTGAGCCCCCATTAAATATTCTATGCATGATCAAATAGTTGACGTTGGACAAGGAAGATGACTTAATGAGTTATATTTTCTTATATTCACATAGAACTTATATTGTCATGGATCCTCTAACATGTGGTTCTTGCTTAGGATCTTTTGCTAGCCAAAATTTGCACTAAGTAGAGATACTACTTGTGCATCCAAAAACCCTTTAACCCAGTTTCTTGCCATGAGAGTCCACCATATCTACCTATGGATTGAATAAGATACTTCAAGTAAGTTGTCATCGGTGCATAAAGCAATAAAAATTGCTCCTGAATATGTATGATCTTTTATTGGAAGGGAAAATAAGCTTTGTATGAACTTGTTATCATGAAGAAATAAAAGCAACAAACTACATAATAAAATTTGTTATCTCAAGGGGCAATATAAAGGATGTTCCTTTCCATTAAGAGTTTGCACATCCAAAAGTAAAAAGTGCATGACAACCTCTGCTTCCCTCTGCGAAGGGCCTATCTCTTTACTTTTCTGTATTTACTTTTATTCAAGAGTCAATAATGTTCATCCCTATTCCGCTCTATTTACTCTCTAGTTGGCCAGCATCAGGTGGTGGGGAAAGATCCAGGTATATATATCCAGTTGGATGTAGGTGATCATGAGTTATTATTGTTGACATTATCCTTAGGATAAATAAGTTGGGCGTTGAAAACCATAAATCCCTACCTTCCTATGTGTTTGCCTAAAACTTTTGCTCTATAAATATGTCGTGAGTGTCAGGAATCATAGAATACTTTATGATAGTTGAGTATGTGGACTTGCTAAACAAAGCTGTTACATAGACTCTTTCTGAAAATATGATAGATTGTAATTTTCTTGATGACTGAGATCATAGTTTGTTAGTTTTCAATGAAGTTTATGGTTCATACTTTTAGCTTGTGAATGAATTGTTTCTTTATCATGAGAAGTTTTATGATAATATATTGCTGTTATGATAATGATCATGATGCCTCCATGTTTTTATTTTGTTTTATTGACACCTCTCTCTCTCTCTCTAAACATGTGGTCATGATTATATATTTTGACTTTTGCTTGAGGACAAGCTTGTGGGAGTTGATACATCCATTTTGCATCATGTTTTCCTACTTTTATTTATTATGTTTTGGATTGTTATTTCACTTTATGATGCAATTCTATGCCTTTTCTGTCATATTTTGCAAGATTCACACGACGAAGGAGATTTCGGGCAGCTGGAATTCTGGACCTGAAAAAGCTACAACAGAGATAGCTATTCTCCACAAATACAAATGACCTGAAAATTGATGGAGAATTGTTTTTGAATATATTAAAAATACTGGAGTAAGAATTACCAGAAGGGGGCCACCCAAGAGTGACGAGCACAGGTGCCGCGCCCTACCCCCTAGTCAGGCCTTATGAGCTCGTGGGCCCCCTGGCAGGCCTCCTGTGCCCATCTTCTGCTATATGAATCTATTGGCCCTTGAAATAAAATAGAGGGAAGCCTTTTTGGAGGAGGCGTCGCTATCTCGAGGTGGAACCTGGGCAGGAGCACTTTTGCTCTCCGGCAGACCGATTCTGCCGGGGTTACTTCCCTCTGCAGGGGGGGGGGGTCAAAGCCATCGACTTCACCAATGATCCTCTCATCATGGTAGGACCAATCTTCATCAACATCTTCACCAGGACCATCTCATCTCAAAACCTAGTTCATCTCTTGTATTCAATCTTTGTCCTGAGACCTCAGGTTGGTACATGTAGGTTGCTAGTAGTGTTGATTACATCTTGTAGTTGATGCCAGATGGTTTATTTGGTGGATAATTAAATGTTCAAATTCTTTAGCATATTCAAAACCCCTCTGATATTGAACATGAATATGATTTATGAGTAGTTACTTTTGTTCTTGGGGACATGGGAGAAGTCTTGTTATAAGTAATCATGTGAAGTTGGTATTTGTTTGATATTTTGAAGATATGTATGTTGTTGCATCCTTTAGTGGTCTCATGTGAACATCGACTACATGACACTTCACCATACTTGGGCCTAAAGGAAGGCATTATGGAGTAATAAGTAGATGATGGCACTACTGGGAAAGTACTTATAGGTGAACCCCAATTAGTGGCGGGCACGGCGGGGCACCTGCCACAGTTAGTTTTGAAACCAAGCAGTGGCGGGTGACACAAAGCGACCGCCAGAGCTACTGGACTAGTAGTGGCGGGTGCGGTAAATAACCTGCCACAAATAAGCATCGCCGCGCATGTCCATGTTATGAATGTGTTCAGTGGATGGTGTATAGAGTTGCTCGTGACTGCTCTAGAAGGAAACACTGGCGGGCCCATTCTACAGCTATCCACAGTTTCGTGCCTGCAACCGGCACTGAATAAATTATACAGATATTATCTGTGGCGGGTAATTGCCAGCAATTGCCACAACTAAGTTAGTTGTGTGGTCGTCCCAAAATCAAATTGGCTTTGCCGCCTGCCACTCCAAAGTAGCAGTGGCAGGCGGGTTGGCGCACCCGTCGCACACAACAAACTCAATTGACTATCCACACGCGCATGCCCCTCCCCTGCCCCACTTCACTGTCTCACTCTCACTCTCCCCCATCTCGTTGTCGTTGGCTCATCCATGGTGCCGCTGTCGACCTCGGCGTCCGCAACCTCCGTCACCGTCCACTGCCTCCATTGCCCTCGCCACCGACCTCGGCATCCGCAACCTCCGTCGGCCTTCGTTGCCTCCATCGCCCTCGGTGTTGATCCACCCCATCACCATCCACACTCGGTAATACACCACCATCCCCGCCGTCCTCACTTATCTTTCCAGTCGGCTTTCCTCCTCGATCGCCACCCGCGGCCGTGGTCGCTACACACATGGAATACTGCGGCAGCAGCCACGCGTACACAGACATTCAACTAGGGATAGGGTTAGGGTATATATTTATATTATTTTGTGTTCATAATCGTTAGTAAGTTCAATTTATTCATACTAGAGTTCAGTTATAGTTGTAGTTTCTAGTTCTATTGTTTTGAAGGCACACACCAAAACGATTATAGTTGCAGTAGCCACATATGTAACCATCAACGGGAAAGCCCAAATTGTTCATTAGATGGATCCAATTCTTGTTAGGGTTTGTGTAGTTTATTTAGTTTTTTACATAGATAGATAATAGCGAGGGATGAAATCAGTGGCGAAGCTATGTTGTAAGATGAAGGTGCCATGGCCCCCATCTTTGGTATAATATGTTTGGCTTTGGTATAATATCTGAAGGAAATTTTTTGGGGGGAGAAAGATTAGGAAAAGTAGAGTCTTTTGGCCCCCCAAACATCCATATTTATGTTTGCCCCCTATCTGTGCCAAAACGGCGGACCTCGGGTAGGGGGTCCCAGGCTATTGATCTTGGATCAATGGGGAACAAGGGACGAAGGACACGATGTTTACCCAGGTTCGGGCCCTCTCTAAGAGGTAATACCCTATGTCCTGCTTGATTATATTGAGGTGTATAGGATGATTATAGAGTCGATCTACCACGAGATCATATGAACTAAACCCTTGGTGAGTAGGATGATGGTTGTTGTTCTAGCCCCTATAGACTAAAACCCCCTGGTTTATACAGACACCAGGGGTATCAGGTTTACATATGGTCGGTTACAACGAGGGAATAAACATGCCGAATATTGTATATTGACTTGGAGGACACACCAAGATTTTGAGGGTTTCCTATCCAGACGTGGTGTCATGGGAAATCTCGGCCACCTATGTGGCCATGAGCCCCTTTTGGTTCGGCGGGGAGATGGGCACGTTGCACAAAGAGCGGAGAAGCGTAACACAGCACGACAAAGATCACACGGGCAGTTTTACCCAGGTTCGGGCTGCCGCAAGGCGTAAAAGCCTACTCCTGCTTTGGTGGATTGATGGTGGAAAATGGTGGAAAAAACGCAGCGCTCTTGCCAAGCAAGGTTGCCTCGGGGCGAGAGTGGCTACGCACGTTTGAATGTGTCGGGGTCCGAGTCCTTTCTACAGTTGCCATGGGCCTCCTTTTATAGATCAAGGGGTCACCACAGTGGCAAATCAGGCTTTACATACTGATTAGATGGCAAACAGAGCTATCATACCTAACTTTGCAGGCTGACAGAGTGCATTAAATGCGCCGCTCAGTGTCACATCACAGCCTGTCCGGCAGGCCCTGCCGGGTTGTTTTGCCAGCTTCACGCCTACTTGCTTGACATGTCTCAGGATGGGTGTCGCGTGGAGCTATTTTCTGTAGGAAGTGGCTGCCATGTGATAGGGAGCAGCCACTTAGTCACTTAGGAGCTTCAGAGCGCACTTATCGATGACGTGCGTCGCTGTGAGGTGGTGTGGTGGAGTGGTTGGCCTCTGTGAGCCCCGACAGGCCTGCCAGGGCGATCTTGGAGGCTCGCTTCTAGGGTAACCCCAACCTCGCTAGCCTCGCCTGCCCGGCAAGGGAGGTTCCTCTCGTAGTGGTATCTTGTCTCTCTGGCTAATCTTGGTCTTCTTGATCTGCACTTTGATCCTTCAAAGAACTGATCCCTCGTGCATTAATACGATCTTGGTGCTGTAACCATGTTCTTGGGCCTGTGCACAGTCTGGGCAATGGACCCAGGGTTTGTTGCACCGACAGGAGCCCCCGGACCTGGCCCAAATGCATTGCCGGTCTTCGTCGGGGAAGGCCCTAACCAGTGCACGGGCAGCGGCGTAGAAGTGGCTGGCCCCTTAAAAACTTCTTTGCTTCTTCACTAACTTGAGCCCTGGCCGATTTCCGGTTCTTCCGTGCGTCGTGTAATGCCAATCATGGTAGGGCCACTCTTGTAATGGCCCGTGAATGACTTTAACACACTGGCGAGTAACTGCCAATTCACTCTTCCCACCACGCCCTTATCCTTAGCCATGTATGTTGCATGCACCAAGTGGGGTAGGTAACGGAGGCGCGTGGTGCGGGAGAGCATCAAGGCAAGGGCCCGACCTTCTTGGATTGGTGGAGGAGGGCGGCAGTTACCCGTCGAGGATCGGCTCTCTTCCCGACCCGCCTATAAAAGGAGGGCGGGGAGGAGCGGAGGCATTCATCCTCACACCCCTTCTCCTCCATCCTCTGCTTTCTGCTGGTCATGTCGAAGGGGAGAGCTCGGGGCCAGGCCCCGGACCATAGCTTGGGTTTGGTAATGTTGAATGCTCGTGCTGATTCTTGGGGAGTGAATCTGGTCCAGGTACGAAGGGGGTGCGGTGGACGAGTCGTCCGCAGTGCAGGAGATATCAAGCTCTCCCACTGTGGTGGAATGCTTGTCTCCTCTGCCTCGGTCGGCCGTGTAGTAAGTGTCAGACCTGGTCACAAGCCATTGCAACCCGTCGACCTGGTGACCAGGTTCTTGGAGCCCCCGACGCCCATCCGGGATGCAGGGCTCGGGGTTGTTGGTTATCCCAACACTACCCCTCCCAGCAGGACCGGGGTCGATGCTGAAGAAAGGGGCACCTTCCTGCTCGCCAAGGTGGGGAGCGGTGCACCATGAGTCCCCTGGTCGTCTTGGCCGTCGGTTGCTTCTACAGTGAAGGTGTCGGGATGGGGGCCCGACGTCTCCCTGGAGCAATGGTGATGGAAAGGAAACGAGGGAAGACGGAGAAGGCGGGTGGTAGGGCGTCAGGTTGGAGTAGAGATGGCACCGACGCCTTCGTCTCCTTCTAGCGGCCTGCCGCCTCGTCTTTCCGCTCTTCCCCTCCCTCCCTGGCACCATCATCACCGGTCTCTTCACGTGATAGCCGGGGAGGGATGTTCCCTTGGTGCCTTCGTCCCCCTCCAGCATTATTCCAGCTGAGCTTTGGTGGTTGCTCCCACCGGTGCTCGAGCTGGGGCTTCTTGCTAGTCTTGGAGGTGGTGACCAGGGCTCCGCCGAGCTGCTCCTTGTGCCCCTCCTTCGCAGCCTCACCACTCCCGATCTTGTCAGGCTGCGCCTGGCAGACCATGCCGGGACTGGGGTGGGCTCCTTCTTGGGTGCTCCTTTAGCCATCTCCTCTTCCCACCGCAATACCTGGCGGAGGGAAAACGAAAAGAGGAGATTACGTGCCACTTATCTTTTTTTAATCTTAAATCTGTAGGCACTTGCCAAATTTAGTTTAAATTATGTAATCTCTTGAATCCACGTTTATGTCTTGTAAGGTCAGTACTTATTTGAGCAGCATATTAATGAAAGATAAACCTTGCCGGGGACTTGTGCATGTAATATGTCCATGCAGGGGCGGAACGCCTCTATACTTTTAAGTAAACAAGTTTCCCCCAGCAGGCTACCCTGCCGGTACCCTCAATTTTGTTGCCGTGGAGTCAGGCCTATCGAGCACAAATCGTGAAGAGGGACCAGCCCCCCGCCAATCTTTTTTCATGAAAGGCCACTGCGACCATCCTGACCGAAGCAACATTTGAGTCAAGGGATGAGAGCACCAAAGTTTCAAAAAGCGGCGAGGTTTTCTTATGCACAAGTATTTACTTACAGAACACGTATGGATAAGAGAAAGAACTTATCTGTTTGGCTCGCCGGAGATCGCAGTGTAGGCTCATCTTTCCATCTCCTCTTGGAGACCAAGTCCTCGGCAGGAGCCACTACAGGAATCAGGAACTTTGCCGTCTGCCATGGCTGACGACAAAGGCATGCATGGCGGACGGAAAAGGCCTTTGCCGTCCGCCAGCAGACGGCAATAGGTCCGGCTGAACAAACTACGGAAAAGGGTACTTTGTCGTCTGCTTACGGGCGGCAAAGATGCAAATGTCTTTGGCAGACGGCACACGTGGTAGCTTAGGTTCGTTAAGGGGTTAACGACATGCTTTGCCGTCTGCTAGCAGACGACAAATACCTTTGCATCTTTATCGTCTGCCAGCGGATGGCAAAGTGCCCAAATAGGCCAGTGTCGGTGTCAAAACTGGTCAATCTCGGGTAGGGGGTCCCGAACTGTGCGCCTGAGGATCGAAGGTAACAGGAGGCAAAGGGGACACGGTATTTTACCCAGTTTCGGGCCCTCTTAATGGAGGTAAAACCCTACTTCCTGCTTGATTGACTTTGATGAGTATAGGGGTTAGAAGAGTTGATCTACCTCGAGATCGTAATGGCTAAACCCTAGCTACATAGCCTATATGAATTCTGATAGCCTCTACGGACTAAACCCTCCGGTTTATGTAGACATCGGAGGGGCCTAGGGTTGTATAGAGTTGGTTTACAGAAGAAGGAAACTATATATCCGGACGCCAATCTTGCCATCCACACAAAGCAGAGTCCCATCCGGACACGGGGGAAGGCCTTCTACTTTGTATCTTCACAGCCCATCAGTTCGGCCCACAACACACGGGCCGGACACCGGAGGACACCTTAATCCGGGACTCACTCAATAGCCCCCGAACTTGCCTTCAATGATGACGTAGCATCCAGATTATGTCTTCGGCTTGGCAAGGCGGGTTCTTCACTATACTTCGGACCAATGACAGTCTGGCTGCGACCTCGATGTTTCTGCCTCTTGTGCTTCCTCCCCGTTGTCGCTTCAATTTCCGTGCACCGAGTGAACACGAACGGTCCATGCTTTTTTTGCAAATAAGCCCCTCACTATGCTTCGATGGCGTCTATATAAGGAGATGTAGATCCCCCGATGCCATCTCACGTCACGCAAAAGGAAAACCGCCAAGGTTAGCTACGAATAAAGCCTTCCATCATGGCCAGTGCGCCAGGCTCTTCTTCGTGCCCCCATGGCCCTCAAGAGGGTGATTGGCAAAGCTGCTCTGTGCCTCATCTTCAGCTGAGCTGACTCCAGACGCAGGGCTATCTTCCCCTCGCAGATCTAGTCTTTGTTCGAGCGGGTTTGGCCTCAATCAGTAACGACGTGATGGGTTGAGAACTTTCCCAACCCCAATAAGGAGGAGACGGTGTGCTTCATTTCATTCCTGTTGCGGGGCCTAGGATTTCCAATCCATCCCTTTCTCAAGGGGTTATTGGAGTTTCTGACATCCACTGCACAACCTCACCCGAGTTCGATTACGCACATCTCGGGTTTTGTTGCCCTTTGCGAGCTATTCTTAGGCATCGAGGCCCATTTCGAGCTGTCGAGAAAGTTCTTTTGCCTCGTTCCCCGCCATCGAGGAGGTTCCATATTTGATGTGGGCGGTACCATAGGAACTCCCAAAGAGGTTTACCCATAGTGGTCTTCGGAATGGTTTTATATGGATGACGTCCCGCTGCCAGACCCAGTTCAGCGCCGCCTCCCTGAATTTTCCAGTGCTCCTTTAAAGAAGCGCCTCAACTGGCGTCCCCAAAGTCCCAAGGACGAGGACAGGGCGGAAATAAAGAGGTTGGTCAGCAAGGTCAGGTTGCTAACCCATACCGAACTCTCGATAGTTGAGGACATAGCGATTTCAATAAAGAGGTGTGTTCAGCCTCTCCAATCTAGAGTAACTCCCTTATGCTGTTACAATGGAGAAGATGATGTGTCCCGTTACAGACGGAAGGGTCCAGATACCCCAGCCGAACTGGCCACAATCTTGGCCGATCTGTACAAGGGCGAGAAAGAAGTTTTTCTCTGGTTAAACTGTCGGAGGGTTATTCCAAGTACACCCCTATTTAATGGGTAAGATTTTGACTGTCTGTTTTTATTTTATTCCCGTTACAGATACTAATCAAACTTTCCCTTTATTGCCACAAACAGTCATGGAGGAAGATGATCGAGGATGTCAACTAGCCCGCTCCCCAGCCAGAGGATCATAACCGTGAGAAAGACTCCGGCTTTTGTGAGGATCCAGACATATATATAGAGTTTGATGATGGGGTATTTTATCAAGCGAGCCTTGACGACTCAGAATTGGCTATCACCACCGACTACCCTCGTCTCTATCCCTTCTACATCATGAGTATTTGGAGGATTCTTAAAAGGAAATCCTCATCTGCATTTTTATCTATTTGTACTGATCCAGACTTTAATAGGATCGGTGCTCTAGGGATCGTACCTCTTCAAGGGCGACACCTAGGCAATGCCGTCGTTCAAAACGAAAAGGGTCTGGGAGTGCCACAGAGACCTCATAGTCTTCCAAGAGGTAAATTTTCTTAAGACATGCCTAGGCATGAGTCTGGATTGTTAAAAGTATCCTTTTATCCTTGATGTGAGGAGGAGTACGCGGCAGATGGTGGGAAAACGCCCGTTAGCGGAATGTCTACCGATCCAGTGCTGGACTCGCCAACTAGGACGCGAGCCGATGCAATGCCAGTCCCGCCTCCTCAAGAGGATTCGGATGACGTATCGGTCACGAATTCCGAAGTGGAGAGCGTGATGAATCACCGTCGACTAAAAGAGGCTATGCGTGCTCCGGCCTTTTCCGAACAAGAGTTTACCACACTCAGTTTGGTGGATGCATATATCCGAGCCGCTCTAGACGGACTTGCCGGAGTCATTCATCTGTTCTGGAAGGATATACAGGTAAAAGTTTACACAATTTTAATAGCCATGTGCCAGTAGCCCCCGAGACTTGAAACGGTAAGGCAAACCGATTTAAGGATCGACATGACCCGCATGTTCTCAAAGAGAGAAATACCGCGTTATACCAGGAGCTAGAAGCGAATCAAGTACAACTTAATGCTGTCACCGCCGAATTGGCAGAAACGAAAAAGGCCGCAACAAGTGCATCCAGGAAGAATGGACATGAAGTGGAAAAAGACAAACGATCCGAAGAGATAGAGAGCTTAAGGGCTCGACTATCTGCCGCTCAGAAGGAAAAATGAGAAGCTGAAAGGCGGCATGTTCAGTATTTCTTCCTCTCTTATTTAAAACCACCCTACGTACTCATGTGTAGTCCATAGTTCAGAATGTCATGACCTTGTTGGTGCAGGTCTGTTAACTGGCCGGCCGGAAGAGGAAGTATCCGGATTTCAAGGTGACATGCTAAAGGAACTGTCTGTGATACATGCTCGGGCCCGGAAAGCCATGAAGTGTATGGTGAAGGCATTATGGCCCTCTGACACCCCTTCAGAATGTATGGAGGGTTTGGCAAACTTTTTCAAGGGTGCTCGGCGCCGGTTCAAGCTATGGAAGGCATCCTCCTGTCGTGAAGGCGCACGAGAAGTCTGGGCCATGGTAAAAACATGCTTCACCAAACTAGATCCAAATAACATGACCCGAGTGGGACCACGGGGACCAGACGGGAAAGAAATTCCGGTGAAGTTGGTTTATGACCAAGTAATGGAAGCTGCGAAGTACTCGCAGGAGGACTGTAGTTTAGACAGTCTTATAAATGGAGTAGATAAGGAATAGGTGTCTTGTATTAAGGAACCTATACCTTTATCCGAACATGTGAAAATTTTGTCATCGCAAGCCTTTGGCTTTTAATCTCCGAACCGAAAAGAAGTATTTACTATGTCCGTGTAACACCCACGATGTGGCTATATCTCCCACGTGTCGATCCACGACTTAGAGGCATAACCGCATTGTGGTTTTGTCGCAAGAAGGATCATCTTCACACAATCCTATGTAATGAACAAGAAAGGGATATATAGAGTTGGCTTACAATCGCCACTTCACACAATGATCAATAAATTCATACATCATTCAGGGTACACACATAGTCCGACTACGGACAAACAAATGAAAAGAAGATAACCCCAAATGTTACATCCCCGATCGTCCCAACTGGGCACCACTACTGATCATAAGGAAAAGACACGTAGTAACGGCCAAGGTCCTCGTCGAACTCCCACTTGAGTTTGGTAGCATCAACTGCACTGGTATCATCGGCACCTACAACTATTTTGGTAGTAATCTATGAGCCACAAGGACTCAGCAATCCCATTACCAAGGGTATCAAGACTAGCAAATCTTAATGGGTAAGGAATGGATAAGTGGTGAGGTTGCAGCAAGCGGCTAGGCATTGTATGGTGGCTAACTTGGGAGTAAAAGAGTAAGATGAGAAGCTACGCAAACGGTCGCAAACTAGTAATGATCAAGAGGTGATCCTGAACTACTTACGTTCAAACATAACCCAACCGTATTCTTCTCTAGAACTTCCCCGAAAATAGACAGTTACGGTTACGCACGCGGTTGGTGTATCTTAGTTGACTTTACTTCAAGTCCTCTACAACTGGAAATTAACAAATTCCCATCTGCCACATAACCGCGGGCACAACTTTTGAAAGATTAAACCCTGCAGGGGTGTCCCAACTTAGCCCATGATAAGCTCACGATCTGCGGAGACAATCTCCATCGCGAGACCCTCCGATCAGACTCGGAATCCCGGTGCACAAGACATTTCGACAATGGTAAAACTAACCCAGCAAGACCTCCCGGCGTGCCGACACGCTGATAGTAGCCGCGCGTATCTCGTCTTAGGTCACGTTCGGATGGTTCAAGCTACGACTAAAACCAGATCCTTGGTTTCCCCATTGTGGCCCCGCAGGTTACCCGGTTGGGACCAACACCAACAACGCTGCCCCCCTGTATTATGTTGAATTACTCCTCGGGTGGCGCTAACTCCCTATGCGTCAAATTTAATATCAAGTTTAGTTATCATGTTGGGAAAAAGGTAAAGCCAATGTTGGTCCTTGCTGGAAGATTTTTATTCAAAGCGAACTGTCAAGAGGGGCCCATAAACCCTCATCGTGTTAGGGACGCAAAATCAAGGAACATAACACCGGTATGACAGAAACTAGGGCGGCAAGAGTGGAACAAAACACCAAGCAAAAGGCTAAGCCTTCCATCCTTTACCAAGTATATGGATGCATTAATTAAATAAAAGATATTGTGATATCCCAAGATATCCATGTCCCAACATGGAACAACCTGCACTGCACCTGCAACTATCAACGCTATAAGAGGGGCTGAGCAAAGCGGTAACATAGCGAAACAACGGTTTGCTAGGATGGTGGAAAAGGTTAGAGCCTATCATGACAATTTGGGAGGCTTGATAAACAAGTGGTAGGTAGCGCGACATAGCGATAGCATTGAGACAACTAGCAAAGCAAAGATAGTAATGAGATCCAAGGTGACGGTCATCTTGCCTGAAATCCCGCTAGGAAGAAGAACGAGTCCATGAAGAAGACGAATCAAGCGTAGTCGAACGAATCCTCACGATCGCAACGAAACATGAACTATCGAGGAGAGCACAACCGGAAAGGAGCAAACAACATGGTAAACAAGCAAGCATAATCATGGCATGATGCACAACCAAGTATGTTGCATGTCCGGTTTAATGATTCATGGCATCACAAAGTGCAACAAACAATACTACAGGTTAAGTGGAGCTTAATATGCAACGAGTTGCATATTGACGAAACACCACATTCAAGTATTTAGTTCACTCTCATTTAAGCTACTCAACAATATTAAATGTTGTTAAACATGGAAAAAGGTGAGGCATAATAAAACTACCTATCTAGGCAAGTTTAAGTGAGGCCGAAATTAGCAAGCAACTATTTCAGAAAATCCCCACATGTCATTTAGCGATTTGATGCAAACACAATTTTAAGCATATTAAATATTGTTATCATGATGCGGATCACATATACAAGTTTTATGCAATTTTATGAAAATGTTGACATGAACATGTTATGAAGCATTTGTCACCGTGGTGAAACGAAAGGGGTGCCACGGCAACTACCACGGAAATGGTGCCACAACATCATTCCAAAGATCCGACAACTCGTTGAGATATCGGTGCAATAGAAGTGTGGATGTGCAGAACATGAAAAGGATGGTGAGGTGATCCCGGTTACCGGGTTCCCACGGGTCGACGCATGGCAAACGAGGAGGACTGTGCAATGACAACTCAGACACGGTGCAAACACGAGCGTCTCATACAACACACATGCATTCGTCCACGGGCGTCATCACGGGATTATACCTTCAAAGCATGCATTTCAGGGCAGTTCAAAATCTTCGAGGGAAGTAGTCGTATACGACGATGGTAGTGGAAGTAGTGGTTCACGTTTCGTAGTCGTACACACTCCATGGATGATCGGGGTCACAGCGAGGAACTTGACGTCCACGGGGTCGACGGTAGAGGTACACGTTGTTGGGGTACTTGTTGGATCCACGGCGACGGTAGTCGTTCGCGTTCGTTCGGAGAGGTAATTGGTGACTCCAAGCCTTTCGCAGTCGATGGTGGTGGTACTTGGCGCGACACCTTGTAGTCGTTCGGGCGTCGATATCCAACAGTAGAAAACGAACCGGCTGCAACCGAAGGCAGCAGGGCTTGCGGATGTTGTGCTCGCAGTAGTGGTGGATGCATGGGGCAAGGCAACAGCAGCATGCGCACGAGGCCATGGTGATGGTGTGCACGGGGCCATGGTGATGGTGTAGGAGAGCGGCTGGAGATGGCGGATGCAGGGGGGTCTCCGGGCGGCGAAGGACGAAGTGGCTGACAAGGCTCGCGGGCAGAGGAAGGAGGCCTCGGGGCGGCTGCGCGCTTGCGGGACCGAAGCGATGGCGCACGTGCATGGCCCCATGGTGAGGTCGAGCAAGACTTCGAGGCGGGCAGCAGAGGCGCGGCGCTGGTCGTGCTTGAGGCCGACGACTGGCGAGATGGTGAAGGTGCTGCAACAGCGGAGGATCTGCGGGGAGGGAGATGGCAGAGGACGGAGCAGGTCCGCGAGGCAATAGAGGGACGACGGGAGCAGAGGAGCGGCCGAGCTAGCTGATGGGAGCTTCGTGGAGGCGCCATGGTGGGGAGGCAATGGTGCTGGCAGCGGGGAGGTCCGGCGGCGCGCGGGAAGAGCAGCGGCAGCGAACGCGATTCTTGATGGTGTGGCGAGTAGTGGGTCAGGTTGTGGCCGCGCCATGGGGAGCAAGCAGGAGGCGTCGCACGGAGGGACAGCGCTCGGTGGCGGGGCCGGCGTCGAGGAGGAGGTCGGGCAAGGGAGAAGACGAGAGGAAGAGGGGATCGATCGGTGGAGGATGGGGATCGGGTCAGGATGGGAATGGGCCGGGTCGGCCCGCCGAGTCACTGACCCGGCCCAAAAAATCGAGGCCAATGGGTCGTGTGGGTCGGCCTCGAACAATAGTTGGGTGAGTGGAGCCGGCATCGACTGACCCAATGGGTCAGCAGGGTCGACCCACCTCCGAGGCCTCAACTTCATCGCGTAGTACGGCTGGTTCTGCCCTTGGCGCCCCGTCCATGCCTCCCGATTGGTCCATTCCTTGTGCACCTGCCGCTCGTCGTCTCACGTTCCAGCTCGCCACTCGTTCCTGGTCGATGCATGAGTTAGCTAGTCACTCGGGCATGCATGTGTTTTGTTGCGGTGGAGTGAGGAGTCGCTAGTTCGTTAGCCTAAGTGCCCATGGGCGTAGCTAGCTAATTGAAAAACAGTAAAACTGAGCCAGCTAGGGCCTTCCACAGCGATTTGACACTCTAAACCGTCCGATTTGTGGACTCAACGCTTCAGATCTGCTCGCTAAATATTCTTAATCGCTCCCACTTCACGTACTTGGGCCCATTTTGCGCCAGATCGCCGTTATGGGCCGACCAAACTTCTCTTGGGCTGCTGCTCCGGCGACCGACTTGCATGCTCTGTGGTTAATAGGCCGACATGCTATGAACCGCACGGCCCAGATCTCGTACTTGTGTGCACACTCGAGCAGACAAACTTTCTTATCTCAAAAAAAGAAAAGCAAACAAACTTTTCTCTAAAAAAAAGCAGACAGACTTTTATATATATAAGAAAAAGAACCATCATCGTTTCCCATCCCTCGCCGCTCGACTCCGTCGGCATACTACGAAGGAGAAGATGGATGGGTGGACGTGGTGCCTCCCCCATCTCTAAACCTCTCCATTGAGCGCCTCCTACAACTCCTCCCATCTCCCGCTCTCCATGACTGTGAGATCACCAATGATCGCGACGATTCAATGGCCTGCTGCATTGGGACGTCGGATTGATAGCGGGATCTAGAAGACGACGATGACAATGATGTTCCACATCAACAAGGTAAACTCTAACCCAAGGTGCGGAACGTCCCTGTCAAGTTGGCCAAGCAACAGTTCATACAAGTATAAAGTTATCATCTGCTCTCCTTCCGCTAAGATCCCCTATCGCGGAGTTGGTCAGGGCAGTCACATCCATTTGTCATTCGTGAATAAAATCAGATGTTATTTGAGGTTTCTATTTCTGTACAATTCATCTGATGTTCAGCAATTTCATTGCTTTCTGCTTGTTCCGCTGATATGGATTCCCCAATCTTTTTATTTGGTGCATAACTTGTGCTTCAATGCTCGAGTCAATGGCTGAGGAGCAGCACACTCCGTTATATGATTTTTCTAACATTTAACATCCTTGGTAACTAACAACGAGCTACATTGCAGGATCCGACAGAACACAAGTTGAATATAAATAACTAAATACACATTCCAACAGAGCCTCCAACCACCGGAGCCGATCGAAATAAAATGTATAGTGGAATGATTAACCCTTATGTTTCTAGCATCACATAAATTTTTCTACATTTCTACCATTCATAACGAGTCCCTTGATACAAGAATCAAATCTCAAAATAATTCATTGCTTACACACAACATATCTAGATGAATAGAAGGAACAATAATCATTTACGTGTGGTTGTATTTTCATTTCATAAATAATATACTGACATCCTCCTCTCCATTGTATTAGACATGTTGATATTTGATGTCGTTAGATATGCCAACATTTTGGCTTCTTCAATGTTACTCAAAATATTTATACCACCCGAGTTTTCCAAAGTATTTACATCTCCCTTTGTTAAAATGGACGAGCGCAGCAACGCGCGCCTTTATGATCTAGTTCGCTTGAACATATAACGTGCATGCATGTAGGATCTGCTGGCAGGCCCGTGTTGTGCGCGCAGACGCGGCCGGGCCGACGGATCACAGCGCGCGCAGTAGGCGCTTGTGAGCGTGGCCTTGCGTATGCATGCACCGGTAGCTGCAACATATCTTTTCCTAAAAAAAGTTGTAACATATCTGATTACCTGAGATACTAGATAACAACTAGAATTTGGGCTAACCCGAGATACCCATCAGGCCAGCAAGGCCATTGGCATTTTAAAAATGGGTCGACCCGTGGCCTCATAAATTGGCCTTGAGACCATGAGGGCTAGGTCCAAGGCCAAGGCCGGGTCGGCCCATTCCCATCCTGAGGATCGGGCTAGGGTTAAGACGGGGCACCGACTGGGCTGCGGATGGGCCTTAGAGGCTAGCCCAATGGAGAGGGAAATGACCAGAAGCCTGGCCTAGTGGCATGCGGCTGCTGGGCTTCTTCTCTCCTCCTCCAAACAGAAAAGGAGTAACAAGAAAAGGGCAGAAAAGAAATACCAAAAGGGCTTGGCAAAAATATGCAACATTGTTGTGGGACTTACTAGAGCAAAACCAAGCCAACAAAGACAGTTCCAACAATTTAAAAAATGTTTAAATTCAATATGATTGAATTTAAACCAAATGAGTTAGAAGTGGACGTAGGAGTTAGAAGTGTCCAAAATGACGATCATTTGGCGGAGCTTGAGAAGGTGACAAAAGAATTTATAGCAAGGTTGGAGGCCAGGAGTTGAGTAGGAAAAGGCATGGAACTTAACTGTAAGTGTATGATGGTTTATTCCTAAAGAATGGAATATTTTATAATAGCTCCCTAATGTTGGGAGGATTTGTTATAAAGAGAAATCACCATGTGAATTCCCTCGATTTAAATGGATCAAAGATCCATGCAATTTATTTAACTGAGTTTTAAAAAGGGGTGCAAGATGACATGATGCAATGCACATGATGCAAAGATGGATGCAACTAACAAAACAAATCACATGACGAATCTCGGAATCCATGGAAGGCATCTAGAGCGCCGGTCTTGGGGCGTCACAACTCTCCTCCACTTACAAGAGATCTTGACCCGAGATCTTAGGATGGCACCAAGGAGAAATGGGAGAGGAAGAGGTAAAACAAGTTGCTTCTTTGACAAACGAGTGAAACCAATGAACCTTGAGAGGTTGAAAACTTCAAAGAAAGAATACAACAGAGTTGAACGAAATTGAGAGCACTCCGGTAGAAAAGAGAAACAAGGAACACCATGTGAACCTTGGAGGTTGCAGAGCTATGAATGACGAGCACAGTGGACAAGAAGGAATTGAAACCACTCTGGTTGAAACGAGATAAACAAGGAACAAGGAAGAACAAATCGAACATCACTCCGGTTGAAAAGAGATACAAGACTTGATAAGATGAAAAGAACTTGAGCAGAGGACACAACACTCCTGCTAAACAGATAAGCAAGGAAAAGAACATGATATTTACAAAATGAGATGATGGGTCGAAGAGAGTAACATCACAATGCCTCCGGAAGAAAGAATAGAAGATAGATCATTGAAATAAAAGAATGGAGAAGAAAATGCCAACTTCTGCCACGAATGAGCTTGGAAAGCACCCTTCCAAGAAGGTTATAACAGAGTTGTTGGAAAACCAACAACGAAACGAATAAGCTTGTAGTGGGCTTATGGAAAACTTCTCAAGATTGAGACGAAATTCTGCCACTGCGGAAACAAATAAAATAATTGATAACACCAACGAGATGAAAAAACTTCTTCCACCAAGATGATAGAGAGATAACTTGGATCATTGATAAGCACCATAATAGCAACATTCCTTAGGGAAGGCTTTGGTGAAATATGACACAAGATAACTCCAACGAAGAGATTAGTGGATTTAAAATGCCTCATTCTTGACAACATGTGACTGGCGAAACATGAACGGAAATTGTCAAGAATGATATAATGCCATCTCGAAGATAAGGTAGAAGGAATTGCACTTTGGAATGCAAGATGAAGAATACTTGAACCCCTCAAAACAAAACACGTGTTGAGCACCCTGTTTAATTTTGAGTATAGCTTGGCAGATCATAATTCCGAGAGAAATCTTGACGAACAATTGAAGAAAGAAAGGAATCCTTGATGAACCACCATGTAGAGCCTCCATGAAGAACTCCGGTAGAATAAAGATGATAAAAATAAAGAGAAGTTGAAAACACAAGGTGAAGCCTTGCGATGATTTAGATGAAGCTTCGCGACGAGATAAAGCGGAAAATTTGGAACTCCCTAAAAGAAAAGATGAAGCATCTAGAACCAAGAAATGTGACATGATGAACAACTCTGGAAAGAAGAAACTAGATCACTTGGATGAAACAATAATAAGAATTACGTTATGCGTATCCTCCACCAATTTAAATTGATGACAAACAATGGATTTGGCATACTACTTATTCTTCTTGAAGGATTAAGGGTAGACATAGCGCAAACTTGAGAAGGTATTGATGGAACGACCGGCATGATTTGGAAACAATGAATGAATTGATATGATAACGAAGGAAGAGAAATCTTGAGCGAACCACCGTTAGAATTGAAAATGAAAGTAGCAAAGGCACAATTCATCAGGAAGAATTGGAAAATGAATGAAGATACTTGAGGGGATTTGAAGGATTGACATAGCGCAAACTTGAGAAGGTATTGATGGAACGACCGGCAGGATTTGGAAACAACGAATGAATTGATATGATAACGAAGGAAGAGAAATCTTGAATGAACCACCGTTAGAATTGAAAATGAAAGTAGCAAAGGCACAATTCATCGGGATGAATTGGAAAATGAATGAAGATACTTGAGGGGATTTAGATACATGAGAACAAAGAGATCATGAACTGATTAGAGGATATTTGAACGATTCACCGGTAAGGTTTGGAGAACGATAGCTACATGCTGAGAATGACGAATTATGACATGATGGCCTTCGGAGGAAAGAAATGGAAACAACTCATGAAATGCTCCAAATGGTAAGAAAAGAATTGTCACAATCAAAAAAAATTATGAGGATGGCATGAAGCTAGAACCATGAATCTTCAAAAGAATGGACCAAGATTTCAGGAGAAATCTCTTCCTAGGTCTTCTTTGTTGAGAATGACGATGAGAAAGACCACCATGAATTGCTGAGATACTCTGGGAGAATGAAAAACAAAGAGGTTGAGCCAACAATGAAAAATAATTTGAAATCGATCTTGGAAAACATCTGACTGATGAAATTCATTCTTACGTCAAACTTCGAAAAGAATTTGGGAATAGCTCCGAGAAAATTTGAACAGTCGGGTAAGATCCTAGGAAAAGACCTGTGGGTTAGGGCCCACTCAAGAGAAACACCATTGGAATGATTGCTTGAAAGAGGGATTGCACTGATTGGATTAAATTGCTTGACTGAGATAACAACCTCAAAATAGCTTGAACGAAATAAGAATGGAAACACAAGACTTCTGAGATATCTTTAGCACTCCGGAGAAGAAATAGGGAGGTGAATAATTAAGAGGTGCACCGGCATGAGAAAGCATTGGACAAATGAAAGGAATATGCTCAACATCGAAGCCTTGAATTTAGTCCACCGGAGAAGAAAAAAAATGAAGAATGATGAACTTGAAACTCCTGACCATCTTCATGATAATCACCGGGTAAGAACATTGATGGAAAAGAATGGAGAGACTTCCCATCAATAAAAGGATACTTGATTAAGAAATCTAAGTCCTTGAAGAAAAGGGAGGGAGGGCGGGAAAAACAAAGGCAACTTGGGATGGATGGAACAAACACCATTGAGAAGAACTGAAATTTGATCCCGCGAATGTTGAAATGATCGAATCCGCTTGAAGAGAAGCACACCGGTTGGAAATAATTGAAAAGACAACCTTGATGATCAAGAAGGATTAGCATCCACATTGAAATATGAGAACACTGCTTAGAAAAGGTATGGAATCAACACTTGAGATCGAAGCAACTCGAATACCACAACTCACAACAAAACAAAGATTTGGCTTGCAGAATAAGCCGGAACAAATACGTATGATAGAGATTTACCCAATCCCATATCATGCATCTCTCGAAAAGATATTCTAGGAGCTACTTGAATTCCCACCTATAAACTCCCGAAACTTTCTGGTTATGCAATCTGGTGTTGGGGATACAGAGGAAGCAATATATCTCACCCAACTAAACAATCCCTACATCCAGCTATATCCATCTGTCAACACATAACCAAGAAAACTCCGGAAATTGTGTACCTCAACCTTCAAAAAGCATCCATTATACGAGCTATGGGAATACTCCTGAACTCCCGCCCCTGTACTGGGTGGCGTCGAGGTTATCTCACCAACAACTACATAAAAGAGATTTTCGATGTCGGCGAACTCAGGTATTCCAGAACTGCAACGATAAAATTGTGACAACAACACCTCGGAGCTCAACTCCTCGGACACTGCCACAACCCCTAAATGTCAGGAGGCACCAAGAACAATGTTCTCGTCACAAGAATATCGGAACGATCCCAAGATACCCACGTGATCCTAAATTTTTTTTCGTAAAATTTGAGGAGAGGAAAATCAAAGCATCTACGTCAGGAGGCCTCACCAAAGAGACGAAGGGACGGAGTAGAAAGAATCCTACTCTCCGATATATATAATCCTAAGACTCAAAACATTTTTGTTCTAGACTCAACAACGTCAGTGATTCGATCAAGCAGGGGGCTCCTAAGTCGGGGATGGCTCTGATTACCAACTTGTAACGCCCACGATGTGGCTATATCTCCCACGTGTCGAGGCACGATTTAGAGGCATAACCACATTGTGGTTTTGTCGCAAGAAGGATCATCTTCACACAATCCCATGTAATGAATAAGAAAGGGATAAATAGAGTTGGCTTACAATCGCCACTTCACACAATGATCAATAAATTCATACATCATTCAGGGTACACACATATTTCGACTACAGACAAACAAATGAAAAGAAGATAACCCCATGCTAGATACCCGATCGTCCCAACTGGGCACCACTACTGATCATCAGGAAAAGACACGTAGTGACGGCCAAGGTCCTCGTCGGACTCCCACTTGAGTTTGGTAGCATCAACTTCACTGGTATCACCGGCACCTGCAATTGTTTTGTTAGTAATCTGTGAGCCACGAGGACTTAGCAATCCCATTACCACGGGTATCAACACTAGCAAAGCTTAATGGGTAAGGAATGGATAAGTGGTGAGGTTGCAGCAAGCGGCTAGGCATTGTATGGTGGCTAACTTACGAGTAAAATAATAAGATGAGAAGCTACACAAATGGTCGCAAACTAGTAATGATCAAGAAGTGATCCTGAACTACTTACGTTCAAACATAACCCAACCGTGTTCTCCTCTCGAGCTTGCACGAAAAGAGACAGTCACGGTTACGCACACAGTTGGTGTATTTTTATAGAGTTTACTTCAAGTCCTCTACAACCGGATTTAACAAATTCCCATCTGCCACATAACCGCGGGCACGACTTTCGAAAGATTTAACCCTGCAGGGGTGTCCCAACTTAGCCCATGACAAGCTCACGATCCAAGGAGACAATCCTCCATCATGGAACCTCTGATCAGACTCGGAATCCCGGTGCACAAGACATATTGACAATGGTAAAACTAATCCAGCAAGACCTCACGATGTACCTACACCCTGATAGTAGCCGCGCGTATCTCGTCTCAGGTCACGTCCGGATGGGTCAAGCTACGAGTAAAACCAGATCCTCGGTTTTCCCCGTGGTGGCCCCGCAGGTTGCCCGATTGGGACCAACACCAACAGCGCGGGCCCCCTATATTATGTTGAATTACTCCTCGGATAGCGCTAACTCCCTATGCGTCAAATTTAATATCAAGTTTAGTTATCATGTTGGGCAAAAGGTAAAACCAATGTTTGGCCTTGCTGGAAGATTTTTATTCAAAGCGAACTGTCAAGAGGGGCCCATAAACCCTCATCGTGTTAGGGACGCAAAATCAAGGAACATAACACCAGTATGACGAAAACTAGGGCAGCAAGAGTGGAACAAAACACCAAGCGAAAGGCTAAGCCTTCCACTCTTTACCAAGTATATGGATGCATTAATTAAATAAGATATATTGTGATACCCTAAGATATCCATGTCCCAACATGGAACAACCTGCACTGCACCTGCAACTAGCAACACTATAAGAGGGGTTGAGCAAAGCGGTAACATAGCCAAACAATGGTTTGCTAGGATGGTGAAAAAGGTTAGAGGCTATCATGGCAATTTGGGAGGCTTGATAAACAAGTGGTAGGTAGTGCGACATAGCGATAGCATCGAGAGAACTAGCAAATCAAATATAGTAATGAGATCCAAGGTGACGGGCATCTTGCCTGAAATCCCGCTAGGAAGAAGAACGAGTCCATGAAGAAGATGAACCAAGCATACTCGAACCAATCCTCATGATCGCAACGAAACATAAACTATTGAGGAGAGCACAACCGAAAAGGAGCAAACAACATGGTAAACAAGCAAGCATAATCATGGCATGATGCACAACCAAGTATGATGCATGTCCGGTTTAATGATTCGTGGCATGGCAAAGTGCAACAAACAATACTACAGGTTAAGTGGAGCTCAATATGCAACGAGTTGCATATTGACGAAACACCACATTCAAGTATTTAGTTCACTCTCATTTATGCTACTCAACAATATTAAATGTTGTTAAACATGGCAAAAGGTGAGGCATAATAAAACTACCTATCTAGGCAAGTTTAACTGAGGCCGAAAATAGCAAGCAACTATTCCGGAAAATCCCCACATGTCATTTAGCGATTTGATGCAAACACAATTTTAAGAATTTTAAATATTGTTATCATGATGCGGATGACATATACAAGTTTTATGCAATTTTATGAAAATGTTGACATGAGAATGTTATGAAGCATTTGTCACCGTGGTGAAACGAAAGGGTGCCACGGCAACTACAACGGAAATGGTGCCACGACATCATTCCGAAGATCCGACAACTTCGTTGAGATATCGATTGCGAAGTGTGGATGTGCAGAACATGCAAAGGATGGTGGGGTGATCCCGGTTACCGGGTTCCCACGGGTCGACGCATGGCAAACGAGGAGGACCGTGCAATGACAACTCGGACACGATGCAAACACAAGCATCTCATATAACACACATCGTCTCGGGGTTATACCTTCGAAGCGTGCATTTCGGGGCGGTTCAAAATCGTCAAGGGCAGTAGTTGTACACGACGATGGTAGTGAAAGTAGTGGTTCACGTTTCGTAGTCGTACACACTCCATAGATGATCGGGGTCACGACGAGGAACTTGACGTCCACAGGGTCAACGGTAGAGGTACACGTTGTCGGGTACTTGTCGGATCCAAGGCGACGGTAGTCGTTCACGTTCGTTCGGAGAGGTAACTGGTGACTCCAAGCGTTGTCGGGGTACTTGTAGGATCGACGGCGACGGTAGTCGTTCATGTTCGTTCGGAGAGGTAATTGGTGACTCCAAGCCTTTCGCAGTCGATGATGGTGGTACTTGGCGCAACACCTTGTAGTCGTTCGGGCATCGGTATCCAACAGGAGAAAACGAACCGGCTGCAACCGAAGGCAGCAGAGCTTGCGGATGTTGTGCTTGCAGCAGTGGTGGATGCATGGGGCAAGGTATCAGCAGCATGCGCATGGGTCCATGGTGATGGTGTGCACGGGACCATGGTGATGGTGTAGGGGAGCCGTTGGAGATGGCGGATGCAGGGGGTCTCCAGGCGGCGAAGGACGAAGTGGCCGGCAAGGCTCGCGAGTAGAGGAAGGAGGCCTCAGAGCGGCTGCGCGTGTGCGGGACCGAAGCGATGGCGCACGTGCATGGCCCCGTGGCGAGGTCGAGAAGGACGTCGAGGCGGGCAGCAGAGGCGGGACGCTGGTCGTGCTTGAGGCTGGCGGCTGGCGAGATGGTGAAGGTGCTGCAACAGCGGAGGATCTGCGGGGAGGGAGAAGGCGGAGGACGGAGCAGGTCTGCGAGGCAGTAGAGGGACGGCGGGAGCAGAGGAGCGGCCGATCCAGCGGATGGGAGCTTCATGGAGGTGCCATGGTGGGAAGGCAATGGTGCTGGCAGCGGGGAGGTCCAGCAGCGCGTGAGAAGAGCAGCGGCAGCAGGGCGCGGTTGCGGCGGTGTGGCAGAGCAGCAGCGGATCAGGTGGTAGCCGCACCATGGGGAGCAAGCAGGAGGCGCCGCGCGGAGGGACAGCGCTCGGCGGCAGGGCCGGCGTCGAGGAGGAGGTCGGGCGCGGGGGTCTCGCTCCTCTCTCTCTGGGTCGCGGCGCAAGGGAGAACACGAGAGGAAGAGGGGATCGATCGGTGGAGGATGGGGATCGGGCTAGGGTTAAGACGGGGCACCGGCTGGGCTGCGAATGGGCCTTAGAGGCCAGCCCAGTGGAGAGGGAAATGACCAGAGGCCTGGCCTAGTGGCATGCGGCTGCTGGGCTTCTTCTCTCTTCCTCCAAACAGAAAAGGAGTGAGGGAGTCCTGGATTAGGGGGTGTCCGGATGGCCGGACTATAACCTTTGGTCAGACTCCTGGACTATGAAGATACAAGATTGAAGACTTCGTCCCGTGTCCGGATGGGACTTTCATTGGCGTGGAAGGCAAGCTGGGCGATAGGTTTGTTTAGATCTCCTCCCTTTGTAACCGACTCTATGTAACCCTAACCCTCTCCGGTGTCTATATACACCGGAGGGTTTTAGTCCGTAGGACGAAAAACAATCATACCATAGGCTAGCTTCTAGGGTTTAGCCTCTCGGATCTCGTGGTAGATCTACTCTTGTACTACCCATATCATCAATATTAATCAAGCAGGAGTAGGGTTTTACCTCCATCGAGAGGGCCAGAACCTGGGTAAAAACATCGTGTCCCTTGTCTCCTGTTACCATCCATCTAGACACACAGTTCGGGACCCCCTACCCGAGATCCGCCGGTTTTGACACCGACATTGGTGCTTTCATTGAGAGTTCCTTCCGTGGTCCGTCATCTTTAGGCCGATGGCTCCTCCGATCATCAACAACGATGCGGTCCAGGTGAGACTTTTCTCCCGGACAGATCTTCGTGTTGGTGGCTTTGCCTGCGGGCCAATTAAGCAGCCATCTGGAGCAGATCAAAAGCTACGCCCCTGGCCATCAGGTCAGATTTGGAAGTTTGAACTACACGGCTGACGTCCACGGAGACTTGATCTTCGACGTGTTCGAGCCGCAGCCAAGCGCGTCGCACTGTCGCGATGGGCATGATCTAGCTCTGCTGCCGAATAGTGCCCTGGAGGCCGCACCAGTGTCCGCTCCGACCTCTAGTTCGGAGCCGACTGCGCCAATCGAGGATGGGTGGCTAGACACCGCCTCAGGGGCTGCAATCTCTACGGCGATCGAGCCGAACACCAGCTTTGTCCTTTGCGGAGCTCGTGACTCCAAGATGCCAGACTTTTCCCCGGACTCCAAACCTTCCGCGCCCCTGCCAATCGAATCCGATTGGGCGCCGATCATGGAGTTCACCGCCGCGGACATCTTTCAGCACTCGCCTTTCGGCGACATTCTGCATTCACTAAAGTCTCTCTCTTTGTCAGGAGAGCCCTGGCCGGACTATTGTCAGCAAGGTTGGGATGCAGACGACGAAGAAATTCAAAGCCCACCCACCACCCACTTCGTAGCCACTGTTGATGATTTAACCGACATGCTCGACTTCGACTCCGAAGACATCGACGGCATGGACGACGATGTAGGAGACAAACATGAATCAGCGCCTATAGGGCACTGGACAACCACCTCATCCCACGATGTATACATGGTGGACACACCTAAAATAAACAACGACGGGGAACAAAGGGGCGCAACGAGGGATTGTTCCCGCGAAAAGCAGCCATACAGACCCAACCATAGAGCAGGGCGAACCGGCGGACGACGGACATGCCATCGAGCAACCGTCCGAACAGGGCAACTTGGATAAACAACCCGTCCCTCAAATGAAGATAATGATCCCGACGACCTCACGCCGGACAGATTGTCGGAGCAGAAGAACCTCCAAAATGGCTCATCGCCATCGCTGGCGTAGCCTGAAAAAGGTAGAACGGAAGCTCAAAACAGCGGAAGATGCACTCGAAATTAGATGGAGCAAAGTACTCAACACATGAGACAAATCTGGCGGCGACAGTCGCCACACAAAGAGCTATCCGAAGCGAAAATTACTGCCGGAATTTGATGATGAGGCCTTAGAGCCTCCGCAATCAAAAAATAAGGAAGCCACCCGGTCGGATAAACGACCCCATGGCCAACATAGTGCGGGAAAGGACGCCGCACACGATCCGCACAAGGATTTGCATCAAAAAGATGGCCTGGCCAGATCTATCTATGGTCCAAGAAAGCAAGCTCTATTAAGCAATGCAACACATCAAATATCTGAACATCACGGTACACCCAGATATAGGGGTGCCTCACACCCCCTGCGTTTCACCGATGAGGTGCTGGATCATGAATTTCCAGCGGGATTCAAGCCCGTAAACATAGAGGCATACGACGGAACAACAGATCCTGGAGTCTGGATTGAGGATTACATCCTCCACATACAGATGGCTAGAGGAGACGACCTCCATGCCATAAAATACTTACCCCTCAAGCTCAAAGGGCCTGCCCGGCATTGGCTTAAAAGCCTTCCCGAAAACACCATTGGAAGTTGGGAAGAGCTCGAGGATGCTTTTCGGGCAAATTTTCAAGGGACCTATGTCCGACCTCCGGATGCAAACGATTTAAGTCACATAACTCAACAACCTGGAGAGTCAGCCCGGAAATTCTGGAATAGATTCCTCACTAAAAAGAACCAAATAGTTGACTGTCCGGACGCTGAAGCCTTAGCAGCTTTCAAACACAACGTTCGAGACGAATGGCTCGCCAGACACCTCGGCCAAGAAAAGCCAAGAACAATGGCCGCATTAACAAGCCTCATGACCTGCTTTTGTGCAGGAGAGGATAGCTGGTTGGCAAGATGCAGTAGCAGCGACCCAAGTACATCCGAAGTTAGGGATGGAAACGGGAAACCGTGATGCAACAAGGACCAGCGCCGGACGAAGGGAAACAGCCCGAAGAGCATGGCAGTCAACGCCGGATTCAAAAGCTCTCGGTAGAATCAGAAAAAGATGCCCCTCAAGGATAACAGGGACGAGCTATCTAACTTAAACATAATCTTGGACAAGATATGTCAAATCCACAGTACTCGCGGGAAGCCTGCAAACCATACCCACAGAGATTGTTGGGTCTTCAAGCAATCCAGCAAACTCAACGCCGAACACAAGGGGCTCGACACACCAAGCGAGGACGATGACAAACCCCACAAGCAGAGCACCGGAAAACAAAAGAATTTCCACAAGAAGTCAAAACAGTAAACTCACTTCACGTGACAAAAGGGAAAAAACATAGTGGCGCCTATAGAGATCACGCCATACGGCCTATCAGAGGAGTCCCGCCTTGGTTGTTACAACCAATCACCTTCGACCAACAGGATTACTCTAGAAGTATCCGGAACGCAGGCTGGACTGCCTTGGTATTAGATCCGATAATTGACAGACTCCACTTTACACAAGTCCCAATGGACGGCGGCAGTGACTTAAACCTGCTATATCAGGACACAATCCGCAAAATGGGGATAGACCCAACAACAATTCGCCGTAGCAACACTTCCTTTCAAGGGGTAACGCCAGGCCCAGATGCCCATTGTACGGGCTCTCTCCTGCTAGATTTCGGCTCACCCGACAACTTCCGCCGCGAAAAGCTAACCTTCCACATCGCCCCATTTACAAGTAGCTATCAAGCACTGCTAGGACGCGAAGCTTTCGCCCGCTTTAATGCAATACCGCATTATGCATCCCTTATACTTAAAATGCCCGGTCCACGAGGCATCATCTCATTAAAGGGAAATATCGAGTGTTCCTCGAGCACGGAAGATTGTGCGGCTGCCTTAATAGCCACACACTAAACCGGCCTCACTAATCAAAGCACCTAAACAGGTCGTTCAGACCACGGACATGGCTAGACGAGTCCGGCGTAAACATACAAGGGCTTACTAGCCGCATACCCCCGTTCAAGGGGCTCCGCGCATGTACAACAAAGAGAAAATAAAGCTCAATTTTATTCATTTTTTAAATTGTACTTTGTTTATTTAATATAAACGTACATTTTCGCACGATCTTTTTAAACTAAGTTCCTCTCTTTTACAGATGAACACCGTGCTACACCCGTCCAGGATACGGCACAACAGAGACACAGGCGTGCGGTAAGAGGACCCATTCCAAGGATTCTTTTAAGATTAAGACCCTGCGTAAACCTTTTTTACTGTCTCTTATTGATACACATCCCCCGGTTTCTTGCTATAACCGAGGTGGAGGCTGGCGTCTTGGCATTAGCCACGTCGAGATTTTGGCGCTGCATCTTATTACATTAGGGGCTTATTACTAAGGGCGTTGTTCAGCCCGTTTTCATAAGGACCGAATACCTTAGGGAGTGTTCGGCGTCATGAAGTTTGGCCTTATATGCATCAGCTACGAATCATGTCGGCAAATGTTGGGTTTTCCGGCTCGTGTTTTGCTGCCTTACGTTCCGCTCTATCGGCTAATGCGGCACCGGAGAACTACTGCGATTGTGCCGGTTCGCCAGCAAGTACCTCAGTAGAGAAAGCCGAAAACTGACTGTCATGATATAGCGTGAGACTGGTCAACCACTCGATGACCCACCGGAATCTTTAGGATTCCTCCGCATTAACGAAGGGCCATTTCCCGTTCAGGCACACACGCGCCCCGAATTCGGGCGAGCGCGGTGCCCCTAGGGGCTATATAGTAGCTCCACTGTCAAACTCCTATGGCTAAGTGAAAGTGATAAAGTATTACAGTTCGGTTGCCTAGTTCGCTGCGCTATCACCTCCTTTATAGGACCAAGACGTTGGATCAAGTGTGAAAATGCACCTTCTGCGAACACCCCCGCATTATATGTGTGGGGGCTGAAGCCGAAGACTGCCATCTTTCAGGTTATATACACATGTACATTAACGGCCGCACATGAGGTATTTTAATTCTTGCAGGCACAAGTATAAAAAGCTTTTATATTCCATTGAAACATTGTTTCACAATAATACATGTTATTCGAACATAATATCCTTCGAAACTGCGTCTCTATTAAACGCAGCGCCTTGCGAACTTCACGAAAATAGTGCTCGGCGGTACTCGGCTCCCGTCCGAATCTTGGGATGCAACGTCGGTGGCCTCCATCTCCGCTTGATATGTCTTGGCACGGGCAAGATCCATCCGCGCACCCTCTATGCATCTTGACCTCTTCATCGCATTGATATGCGGCACCGCACCAAGGAACCGCTGCACCAAACTAAAATAACTCTTGGCTCGGGCCTTTCCGCCACAGATGACTCACGACATCCTTCATGGCGAGTCCGGATAACCTATTCAGCTCCACCCATTCGGCCAAACGCCGGTTAATGGAAGTGGGCGCCTGCATTGTGGAACTGCGACCAAAAAGCTTTTCCACTTTGTGATCCCGTTGATCTCGGAAGTGTTGGCCGCGTCCGCTGCACTTGCCGCCAAATCCAGATAAGTATCCGCCGCACTCCACAGCCGGTCCAAGCGAGCATATTTAGGATCACCGAACTTCATCCGCAAAGACATAAAGGGCTTTCCACCGCGATATCTCCGGCCTGACGTAGCTCCTGCTTCATGGCTCTCATTGCAGAGCGAGCATCCTTGGCCTCGGTAGTGGCCTTCTCCAGGTCTTTCTGTTCCGCCCGATCTTCTTTTTCAAGAAGCTTGCAGCGGTCGACATCATCCTTCAACTTCACAGCCATCTCGGCCATTTCCTTCCTGCTTCGGCAGTGAGCAACCTGTTAAACTTTCGGCTCTTCGCCGCCTTTTAAGGCAGCCGCATCACTTTTTCTCGCCTGCTCCTTGGCTCGGCGAAGTTCCGCCCGAAGGTTCTCCATGGCAGCGACACCATCTGCATCAAGCATACATGTTGTAAGGCACGGGCATCAAGCCCCCTTACCAGGTGTCCGCGGAGAAATTGCATACCTTGTGACTCGTCAAGCCGCTTGTTGACAAGCGCGATGTCGGCATCTGCCACATCAAGTTGCCGCTTTAGCTCGGCAAATTCATTAGTCCGGCTAGCCACCGGACACTTCGCCACCTACATAGGAAGAGCGACATATTATACCTGGGATTATGATCCTCGGCGCGCTGTCATTTTTGACAACGCACCGAGTCTCGAAACTACTATCTATCTGGCATCTTTTATATGCGGAACTGTCAAAAGGCACATCATTTCACGTACCTCAAAACCTGTCAATAAACTTCTGACAACCTTGTGCAACCCGCTCTCCACGGATGAAATCCTTTCAATCACCGTGCCCATCAATGCACGGTGTTCTTCTGAGATAGACGCTCGCCCGAGCAGATCCTTGACTCCTCCGGCATGCCGGACGGTGTCGGATTCGTCCGATGGCCTCTTTCGAAGACCGGACACGGAGGGCTTTGGGGAGCCATACGGCTGCTTTCCGGCCTTGCCGGATTCGGAGAAACCCTCCGTGACGACACCTCAGGGTTGCCCGCCTCGCAAGGCGGTAAGGCAGGGGGAGGCGTTCCGCTCTCCATCATCTCCGGACGAAGATTCCCTGAAGATGAGCTCTGCTGAGAAGGGCTGAGATCCGAACTACAAGGTAAAAATTCAGTTATCTTTCTCAGGAATAGAATAGGGATGTCTCTTATTTTAAAACTCCCTCTCTACTTACGGCTCATTGGAGGGCTGATCCCTTGAGGGCACAGTGCGGCCGAGGCACCTCCGGTCTGAGGACCCTCGATGAAGATTTCTTCCCCAGTTTGAGACCATGGTCTCGGTCTTCGTGAGGCGGTCCTCTTCTTTCCCTGGATGGAGGGATTCTCGATTCCTCCTTTCTGACAGCCTTCTTCGGGGAGACGGTAGCTTCCTTGTTCCCCCCTTCGCCTTCTTCCAAAGGCGCAACCTCCAGCATCCTGGTTAACACGGGATCCGGCGTGGTCTCAGGAAGGGGGGCCGGACACCTGATTAGCTTTGCTTTCGCTATCCACTCTTGTTTAAGGGACAACTCTTTTAAGGGCAATTTTATAATAAATATATGGATAGCGTGTCCGGGTACATGGCTACTTACTTGAGTATCCGGGCGATTGCAGCTCAGACCTGCGTCCTCGGTCGAGTCCGGACACATTGCTTGTGATCCGAAGAACAATTTGTACATCTCCATGGGCGTCACGCCCATAAAGTGTTGGAGAGCTCGTGGTCCCTCCGGATTGAACTCCCACAGGCGTAGGGGACGGCGTTTGCAGGGCGAAGTGCGGCGAATCAACATGACCTACGTCACTACGGCCAGGTTGATGTCTCTTTCCAAGAGATCTTGAATGCGGCCCTGCAACAAGGGCACGTCCTTGGACGGCCCCCAGTCAAGCCCTTTATTGACCCATGACGCCAGCCGCGGGGGAGGACCCGAGCGAAAGGCAGGTGGTGCCACCCACTTGGTGCCCCTGGGAACTGTGATATAAAACCACTCTCGTTGCCATAAGCTGAACTCCTCTTGAAAAGAGCCCTCGGGCCATGGAGCGTTAGCATTCTTGCTTATAACAGCCCCTCCGCTGCCCCTCGATCATCTTCGGCTCCACTTTGAAGGTCTTAAGCCACAATCCGAAGTGAGGGGTAATGCGGAGGAAGGCTTCGCACACGACAATGAACAATGAGATGTGGAGGATGGACTCCGGATCCAAGTTGTGAAATTCCAACCCATAATAAAACATGAGCCCCCTCACGAAGGGGTCCGTCGGGAAGCCTAACCCCCGAATGAAGTGAGACGCGAACACCACGCTCTCACCAGGCTTGGGAGTGGGAATAACCTGCCCTTGAGGCAGCCTATGCGAAATTTCGCCGGTTAAATACCTGGCATCTCATAGCTTTAGCACGTCTTCTTCCGTAACGGAGGAAGGCATCCACCGGCCTTGAAGGTCGGAACCGGACATCATCAAAGGTCCGAAGCGCCTGAATCTGGAGCTTTGGGTGTTGGAACTCGAGGAAAGGGGTGGATTCGATTGAGATTGAAAGAAAGGAGTAGAGCCTTGGTCTCTTTATAAAGAGGTTGAATACCAAGAGCCCTCCCCGTGATCGTTTGGGACTCGCCTTCGATAGAGGAGACATGCCAACGGGCACGATTGGGTTACCCACGCCCGTATTAATGAGAATCCCAGAATAAGGGGACACGATCTCTGCTTTGACAAGACGTGCCAAGGAAACCGCCTCGCTAAACGCGCCGAGGTGGGACAGCAAAAACGATTCGAATAAAGGCTTGGCCGTGGTATGATGTCACGCTGCGAGATACGTCAGGAGATTGGATTTGTGTAAATATTATTCTCTCTACGGTGGTATGTGGAACTTATTTTGCAGAGCCGGACACTATCCTTGTGTTCAAAATCTTCTATGAAGTATTCAGAGGAGGAACCCGCCTTGCAATGTCGAAGACAATCTGCGTCTTGGGACTAAATCGTCATTGAAGCTTGGTTCAGAGACTCTTGAGGAGTCTGGATTAGGGGTGTCCGGATGGCGGACTATAACCTTTGGTCGGACTCTGGACTATGAAGATACAAGATTGAAGACTTCGTCCCGTGTCCGGATGGGACTTTCCTTGGCGTGGAAGGCAAGCTTGGCGATACGGATATGTAGATCTCCTCCCATTGTAACCGACTCTATGTAACCCTAACCCTCTCCGGTGTCTATATAAACCGGAGGGTTTTAGTCCGTGGGGACGAACAACAATCATACCATAGGCTAGCTTCTAGGGTTTAGCCTCTCGATCTCGTGGTAGATCTACTCTTGTACTACCCATATCATCAATATTAATCAAGCAGGAGTAGGGTTTTACCTCCATCGAGAGGGCCCGAACCTGGGTAAAAACATCGTGTCCCTTGTCTCCTGTTACCATCCGCCTAGACGCACAGTTCGGGACCCCCTACCCGAGATCCGCCAGTTTTGACACCGACAAGGAGTAATAAGAAAAGGGCAAAAAAGAAATAGCAAAAGGGCTTGGATAAAATATGCAACATTGTTGTGGGACTTATTGGAGCAAAACCAAGCCAACAAAGACAATTCCAACAATTTGAAAAATGTTTAAATTCAATATGATTGAATTTAAACCAAATGAGTTAGAAGTCAATGTAGGAGTTAGAAGTGTCCAAAATGACAAACATTTGGCGGAGCTTGGGAAGGTGACAAAAGAATTTATAGCAAGGTTGGAGGCCCGGAGTTGAGAAGGAAAATGCATGGAACTTAAACTGTAAGTGTATAATGGTTTATTCCTAAAGAATGGAATATTTTATAATAGCTGCCTAATATTGGGAGGATATGTTATAAACAGAAATCACCATGTGAATTCCCTCGATTTAAATGGATCAAAGATCCATGCAATTTATTTAACCGAGTTTTAAAAAGGGGTGCAAGATGACATGATGCAATGCACATGATGCAAAGATGAATGCAACGAACAAAACAAATCACACGACGAATCTCGAAATCCATGGAAGGCATCTGGAGCGCCGGTCTTGGGGTGTCACAGTCCGGAAACCAAGCAACCCGGTCATTGTGCTCGAACAGACAAAACGTTTAGTTCAGGATGTATGTTATATTACATATGTAAGAAACATCTTTCAAGGAAAATAGGTTCGTTAAGGGTCCCTTTCCTTAGGTTTGCATGCTATAATTATGCGTGCCGCGGTGTTGGTCCGTAAGACGGGAGAAAGGTGTCCCGCAGTGTTAGAGGGGTCACCATAATGTAACAATATGTTGCTTGATTGCCGACCACTGATTCTCTTAAGAATGCTAGCTTTCGGCTTCACCCATCTGAGGTACATATCCGGATAACCCGGTTGTAACAATCGCAGAGATGCTCCCTTTACGACCTAGCCGAACAATCGGGAACGTAGGGAATAAACAGAGGAGCGAGGCAACCCAGCTTGGCAAAAACTTAAGTCATAGAGGCGTACATCAGCAAACGACACTTATATTGTGAGCTCCAAGCTCGGAATAATAGCGAGCTTTGGCTAAAGAAGCCCCCAGTCATGGTGGGATATATACATTTAAATATGTGTGTCCCTGAAGTGTTCGGCTTATCCGAACAAATCATGGAAATCGTACCGAAACGACAAAACAAAAAATAAATGAAGAGGAGAAAAAAAAGGAACTAAAACGAAGTGTGGCCGAACTTATGCATAGAATCTTCGGAGCCGAGCAGCGTTCCATGGATTTGGCTCGAGGAAATTTTCCGATGCATTACAAAGGCGGTAGGCTCCTCCAGTGAGAACTTCATCTATAATGAAGGGACCCTCCCATTTTGGCTTGAGCTTGTCCTTTTTCTTCTTTGGGAGGCGTAAAACGAGCTCACCGACGTTAGAAGTCTTTGCCCGCACTTCTCTGCTTTGGTATCTCCGAGCATGTTGTTGATAGAATGCGGAACGGGCTTTTGTGACATCGCACTCCTCCTCCAGGCCGTCTAGGTCATCCTGCCAATCGAGCTCGGCTTCTCTCTCTTCATACATGCGCACTCGAGGTGAGTCATGACTCATGAAAAATGTCGCAGGGTAAGACAGCCTCTGCGCCATACACCATGAAGAAGGGTGGGTATCCGGTCGTGCGATTGGGCGTGGTCCGCAGTCCACAGAGTACGGAATCGAGTCCCTCGACCCAGTGCTTATCTGACTCCCGTAAGGAGCATACTAGTCTGGGTTTGATGCCGCTCATTATGAGGCCATTAGCCCATTCGACCTGACCGTTTGTTTGAGGGTGATATACGGAGGCGTAATCGAGCTTTATGCCCAGGTTAGCACACCAATTTTTCACCTCATCGGCTGTGAAGTTAGATCCGTTGTCAGTAATGATGCTCTGCGGGACGCCATAACGGTGTACGACACCGGATATAAAGTCGATCACCGGCCCAGCTTCGGTCATTTTTACTAGTTTGGCCTCTATCCACTTAGTGAATTTAGCCACCACAACCAGCAAATATTTCTTCTTATGGCTTCCCCCTTTAAGGGGTCTGACCATGTCTAGCCCCTAGACTGCGAAAGGCCAAGTAATGGGGATTGTTCGTAGGGCAGCGGGCGGCATATGGCTTTGATTGGCAAAACGCTGTCATCCGACACAGCGTTGTACAAGGGCATGTGCGTCTGCTCAGGCCGTGGGCCACAATAAACCTGTACGGAAGGCTGAAAGTGCTAGTTATCGACTAGAGGGGGGGTGAATAGGTGATTTTTATGAAAGTCTTCAAAACATGAGAGTTTCGAAGGCAAACAATAGAAATGAACCTATTGATATGCAGCGGAAGGTAAACTACACTAAGCAACCCATACTCAGGTATGCAATGAAGTGAAGGCACGAAGACTAATAGCAGCTAGGTAGTAAGGATCAGGATGGAAGATGGTATGAAGCCAAACAACGATAGTAGTCACACAGTGAAGACAAATAGGTAAAGCAAACAGGCAATGACTTCACAAAGACAAACTGTAAGTAAGGAGAGGGAGAGGATAGAACCAGTCACTTGTTGAGGACATAGGATTTGTTGGACTAGTTCCATTTGCTGTGACAACTGTACATCTGGTTAGGGAGCCTGAGATTCAACTCAGAAGACCGCGTCTTCACCTTATTCCCCTTGAGCTAAGGACACCCAGTACTCGCCCAATCACTCTGGTAAGTCTTCAAGGTAGACTTTCAAACCTTCACAGACTTCGTTCACCGACGATCCACAATGGCTCCTGGATGCTCGAACGCCGACGCCTAACCGGGTGGAGGATTCACAATCCTCAAGTGTAACAAGTCTTCAGTCACGCAGACGTAAAGACTTGATGATGCCTAACACTCTTTGGCTCTGGGTGTTTGGGCTTTGTCCTCGCAAGGATTTGTCTCTCTCAAAAGCTTCGGAGGTGGGTTGCTCTCAAACGACAAAAGCCGTGCACTAACTCTGAGCAGCCACCAATTTATGGTGTAGGGGTGGGCTATTTATAGCCACTGGGCAACCCGACCTGATTTGTCCGAAATGACCCTAGGTCACTAAGGAACTAACACGTGTTCCAACGGTCAGATTTCAAACATATGCGGCAACTTTACTTGGGCTACAAGTAAAGCTGACTTATCCAGCTCTGGATAAGATTTGCTCTCATTGTCTTCACTCGAAGACATAGGATTTTGGTTGAGCATCACTTCAGTCACTCTGACTTTGTTCACTGGGACCCCACTTAACGATGCGGTGGTTCCTATGACTCAACAAAGAATAAAAGGAAACAACAAAACAACTAAGTCTTCGCGCTCCATAGTCTTCACGCAATGTCTTCTCTTGTCATAGTCTTCAATGTGAATATCTTCACATACCACCATTGCCTTCAATGTCTTCATACATTTTTAGGGGTCATCTCCGGTAGGTAAACCGAATCAATGAGGGACTACTACCTGTGTTATCCTGCAATTCTCACAAACAAATTAGTCCCTCAACCAGGTTTGTCATCAATATTCTAAAACCAACTAGGGGTGGCACTAGATGCCCTTACAATCTCCCCCTTTTTGGTGATTGATGACAAACTGGTTGAAGTTTTCAACGGGGATAAAAGTATGTGAAATTGTAAAGGATAAAGGTATTGTCTTCATAAGTAGCAAAAGGCTCTCCCTGAAGATATGCATATAAGTAATTTTCTTTTGGAATGCAAATGCACATGGTAGGTTGTACGTGCGGAGATCCTCTTCAACTTATGAAGACAATTCATCATGCATGATTTGATATAACAAAGATAATGACATGCATAATGAAAAATGGACATCTGCAAAATGACTAAGTGCGGAATTTATCATCGCACATGCGGAATTTATCATCGCATCACGTAATAGCGTAAAACGAAAGTGCATTTACCATCAAGTTTAAGTGTTACAACTCAAAGAATCAAATGTATCAAAAGCAAGGTTGTAAACACTAGGCAAAATATAAAGCAACCGCCCATATGGACCCGCTTGAAGACTATCAACTCATATGCTTCTCCCCCTTTTGTCAGTAAGGACCAAAAAGGTTTGAAGATATATAGCCTCTACTCGTTCCCAGAAGGAGTAGAAGAAGATGCAGGGTCGGCGTCGGGGTTTGGCGGTGCAGACAAACTTGGTGCAGTGTCGATATGCGCTGAAGGTGGAGGTGGTGAAGTAGCATCATCTTGATCATCTATCACTCTGGCATTCACCGTTGCAGCGGAGGAGGAATAATCAGAGTCTTCAAGAGATGGAGTTCGACGCAGGACAACATTCCTTGGGGGAGTGGTGTCAAACATGAATCTTTCAGTGAAGCCATCGTCTTGAAGATCTGCTTCAGCACTCAGCAAAGTCAAACTCATACAAGACCACCCACAGGTTTCATGTGTAACAAAGGCATTCTTGGTGGCAAGATTGCGAATGCGATTAACGTCCACCAAGAGGCTTTGCATCTGTCGCTTCAGCCAGAAGTGATGCTTATCCTGTTTCTGACGCAGGGCAACGAGAAGTTCTCGATCATTGAGGACACGAGATCGCTTCCGAGGCCTTTGAGCAATAGTGCTTTCAGTGGCTTCAGTGGGAGCACGGTGAGGTAAACGTGTATTGCCAGCCAAAGGATAAACAAGAGACGGCCTGGACTCCTTCAATGGGTTGCGTGAAGCTTTAGTGATCGGCATTGTGAAGACAACAGGCTCCTTGGCAGGCTCTGGGTATATGGCTTCAACTGACATATCAACCTCTGGCAGAAAGATCAGATGGCAGTCACAAAGTTGAGCAAGCCAGCATCACGGAAGCAGTCAAGGGCTTCTTCAAGGCATGGCAGTCCAGCAATGGCTTCACAGTCAAGACGCATATGAGGGAAGATGCGCCCTTGATCATAAAGAACACATGAGTAATAACTGCACTGCTGATAGCTCCAGAACCGATCAGATGAAATCCTTGGCTTGGAATAGGGGCTCTTGGCGCTATCAAAGAAAGTGTTGTGTGCAATGAAGCCATTTGCATTATAGGACCCTGGTGAAGTGGTCATGCACAGAGCACAGGCGATCTTGACTTAGGCTTCTGGACCTGAGGCCTGTGCTCGACATGATAGTCAAATTGCGGACCAGAAGCAGGCGGAGGCACCAGGATAGGCCATCGAACCATGAGAGGCTGACCATGATCAAGTGCTAGTGCAATAGTATGAGGCCATGGAGGGGGCACATTTGCATTAGCATTTTCATTGACATGAGGTTCAAGCTGCACAATAGCTTCAGGTGCAGCATTGGCTTCAGGTGCAATCACTTCAGGCACCACACTAGCGTCAGCCATGACAACGTCACTGGCTTCAGGGTTGGTGTTGGTGGTCGCCTCAATGTTGTTAACCTCCACTTGAGTAGCAGGAGGGTCAGAGACGTTCTCCTCGAGAACAACTTGGTTGCTTGGGGGTGTAGCAACACGTTCGTCTTCTTCTCTTGGTTCTTCTTGGTCATCGACTGATGCAGCCGGAATATCTTCAGCCATATTGGCTTCAGTCTCAGGGTTGTTCACAGTTGGAGAGGCTTCTGGAAAGACTTGGTGTGAAACGGATTGGCGCTCTTCTCCTTCTGGAACACTTGACAGAGTGACCTGTGGCCTTGGTCCTTTGCGAAGCTTGCGAAACGCTGACGACGCTTGTGGAGATGGAGTTGGTTGGGCCACAAAGTCTTCATCTTCAATCACCGGAGTGGTGACTTGTGTTGGGTGAGTAACTGGTGTTTCTTATTGACGGGGGGATTCTTGTGGGTGATCAGCCCATGAGTCATCCTGAGCAATTGGCATCAATGGACGACCAATGCTGATGAGTTCGTTGTTCGTAAGAACAGGCGATGATACCACGTTGTGCTCGATCTGAGGAAGGACTTCATCATCTTCAACATTGTCATGATGACCAATGTCTTCAGCTGCGGTGGGGTCGGCAATTTGGATGTCTTGACCAGGAGCCTCTGTGGAAGCAGGCTCATGAACTATCATTCAACGTTCTTGTTGTGCAGATTCAGGACGAGCAACAGAAATCGGCTCGAATACAAGGGGCTCTGTGGGAGCAGCCCGATCTCTCTTCTTGGTCTTGCGCTTCTTGGTGGGTGGAGCATCATCAGTGGTGTTCTTGGTCTTGCGCTTTCAGGCCTTGGCTTCAAATTGCCCTTGTCTTACGAAGCTCTGAAGCCACTATAGGGACCTTAGGCTTCACACACATCATCTTGGTGGGAAGACAATGCGAGGTTCTTCCCTTTGGTTGGTTCGACTTGGTCCACAGATGGCTTCTTCTTCGCTTGGCAGCCATCTTAGGGTCGATGCCAGGACGCCCAAGTGCCTTGCGCTTCTCAGCTTCATTGTAAGCTTGAACACACTTGGCAACGAGAATTTTCATGCGCTCACGAGAACCTTTGGCTTCATCATGTTTCTTGTGAAACGCTTCCTTGAGCTCATGCAGCATGACCTTGAAGTTCTGGACGTCTTCCACGCTGATCTTGGCCATGTGCTTCTTGAACAAACCCTTTGTCGTCACTTGACAGATCAATGGCGTCATTCTCATTCCTCAGAACAGCAGCAGGGGTCAGAGCTGGACCAGTGGAGTGCATAGGCTTCTTTTCTTCTTCTCGGACTTGGAGATGCGTGAGTGATCTTGAATTTGCACACTTGGTGCAGGAGGAGGCGATGGCCGAGGCTTCGCTTGCGAAGCTTTTGGTCTTGAGGAAGAATTGAAGCTTTAGGTTTCTTGACTTCTTTGGCTTCGGTGGTGCGGTAACCCGTCGAATCGGCGTCATCTGCAGTTCATCCACGGTATCCCTTGAACCATAATATGAGTGATGAGACCTTCTAGGTTGTAGAACAGCCCAACAAGATTGGGTTCAACCCGCGTGTGCCATCGGCACGAGGAAGCGATGGGGCTGGATTGAAGTCTAATCCTCGCGACTTCTTGTTTTCTTTGGCGAAGTTCTTGGCAAGCTGGAAGTTGCGCTTGAACAGATTATCATCACGACACCATAGCAATGAAGATGGGTCGGCATCATGAGGCTGTGGTCCACCGGACCATGCAAGGGTAGAAGCCTTGTTCAATGGCTTCAACTCGGACACAGGTGGAAGATTTTTGTACAAGATGTCTCCCCAGGGTCGCTTGATGGCATTCTTCTCAGCATATTTCTGAGTCACGAACCTGTACTTGAACCATTGTTCTGCCCAATATCTTCGAATCCATTGGATTCGGGTTTTTCGCTGATTGTAGTGTTTTTAAGCCCAAAAGGCATAGTGTTGAAGAAGAAAGGCCCATAGGGTGTGATGAATGCCGTTGCTGCTTGATCGGACTCCTTCATCTTAATTTGATAGTATCCGGAGTATGCGTTGAGGAAATATAATGAGTCGTGTCCTGCGGTCGCGTCAATTATTTGGTCAATGCGGGGTAGTGGGAAGGGGTCCCTAGGGCAAGCCTTATTGAGGTCTTTGAAATTGACACAAAGGCGCCAGGATTTAGCCTTCTTTGGCACCATGACCAGGTTGGCTAGCCAGTTCGAATGCTTGATCTCTCTGATGAATTCAGCCTCAAGTAGTTTGGCTAGCTCCTCCCCATAGCTTGTCGTTTGTGTTCGGAAAATCGCCGCAGCGTCTGCTTGACTGGTTTGAACCTCTTTATGATATTGAGGCTATGTTCGGCCAGTCTGCGTGGGATCCCGGGCATGTACGAAGGGTGCCATGAGAAGATATCCCATTTCTCGCGCATGAACACTCTTAGGGCGGCATCGATTGTTGGATCCAGCTGTGCTCCAATGGCTATTGTTTTGTTAGGATCCATTGGGTGTACTTGAAATTTGACTATTTCGTCTGCTGGCTTGAAGGAAGTGGATTTGGGCCTCTTGTCGAGGATTACATCATCCTTGTCCACTGTCGAGTACAGAGTGGTTAGCTCCTCGGCCGCGAGGGCCTCGGATAGTGCCTCGAGGGCCAGGGATGCAGTTTTGTTTTCAGCGCGGAGTGCTATATCTGGATCACTAGTGATAGTGATAACTCTATTGGGCCCTGGCATTTTGAGCTTCATGTACCCGTAATGGGGTATGGATTGAAAGCGTGTGAACGCGTCTCGCCCCAACAAGGCGTGATATCCGCTATTGAAGGGCACCACGTGGAAAAGCAACTCTTCGGACCTGTAGTTCTCCGGCGTGCCGAATACTACATCAAGCTTAATTTTCCCCGAGCTTCGTGCTTCTCGGCTAGGGATAATGCCTCGAAAGGTGGTGCCGCTTTGCTCAATGCGACTCTTGTCCATTTGCATTTTTTGGAGCATATCTTCGTAGATGAGGTTCAGTCCGCTGCCGTCGTCCATGAGTATTTTAGTGAGCCGAAAGCCATCCACAATTGGATTTAAGACCAAGGCGGCTGGCGCTCGGACGGATCAGGCCCTTGGCTCGTCGTCGGCGGTGAAAGTTATTTCCATATCATTCCAAGGATTTACTGCGGCTACCCGTCTAGGATCCGGTGAGTCCTGGTGACTTTTGGGCTCAACGTCTGGTTCTATGTTCAGAGGACATGAGGTTTCTTCCCGAAGATGGGTATCCGACTCGCAGGGCTCGGAAATCCGAACATAGCTTGTTCTTAACATAGGGGGAGAATTATTCTCGGCTTCTTCCTCCACAACCGCTACTAGATGGGTGACCGGCGGGGACTTGATTTCCCTCTAATCGGGTTTAAGCCCAATCCGATCATAGTCTGTTGTGACCTCCAGGGCGGCGATGCGATCGAGCAGTTCGTTTGAGGATGAGACATCTGCCGGATCCATCTTTTTGTAGTGTTCGAGGCGGATGCAAAGATGATGCTTGGCAATTTTGGGGGTTGTCTTTGGCTTAACGATCAAGCGGTCGCCCATGGTAAAACCGCCGAGCTGGAGGACCTGGCCTGAAGCTAGGTGTCGGTGTCAAAACCGGCCGATCTCGGGTAGGGGGTCCCGAACTGTGCATCTAAGGATCAAAGGTAAGAGGAGACTAAGGGGGCACGATGTTTACCCAAATTCAGGCCCTCTTAATGGAGGTAATACCCTACTTCCTGCTTGATTGACTTTGATGAGTATAGGGGTTACAAGAGTTGATCTACCTCGAGATCGTAATGACTAAACCCTAGATGTCTAGCCTATATGATTTGTAATGACGTCTACAGACTAAACCCTCCAGTTTATATAGACACCGGAGGGGCCTAGGGTTGTACAGAGTCGGTTTACAGAGAAAGGAAATTATACATCCGGCGATTAAGCTTGCCATCCACAAATAAGAGTCCCACCCGGACAAGGGGGAAGATCTTCTATTTTGTATCTTCACGGCCCATCAGTCTGGCCCATATCAAATATCCTGGACACCAGAGGACCCCTTAGTCCAGGAGTCCCTCAGTAGCCCCTGAACCAGTCTCAGTGACAATGTGTTCGGCACACAGATTGTCTTCGGAATTGCGAGGCGGGTTCCTTCTCCGCGTACAAAGCAGTCTCCTGAACAAGAGAACTATATCCGGCTCTGTATAATAGTCACAACCCTCAACCACTAGGATACAATACTTAATAAGGTATACCCAAGGACGACCCTTTTGACGAAACGTCGCGTATGGCCTCTTTATTATGGGCCATTTTTAGCCTCCCGCTTCGTGTTTCGGGACGCAACCACTATGGACATGTCTTGTCAAAGCAGAGATCGTGCCCCCTTATTGCGGGATTTTCATTAATACGCGTTTGGGTAATCCAACCGTGCCATACGCACGGCCCCTTTGGGAATAGGCGAGTTTTAAGGCTAGTGGGGGGCGCTTGATATTCGCTGCTTATATGGGCGGATAAAGATCCATCTTTTTACCCCACGCCTTCTTTCTTCCTCAGCCTTCCCATCCTTGAGCTCCAACGCCCAAGCCTCAACCTTTTCCATCGCCCAACTCTCCCAGACATGTCCGGATCCGGTTCTCAGGGCAAGTGGGTGGCCTCCTCCATCATGGAGAAGGACATCAAGGAGCTTTGGGAGGCAAAGTATTTGACCGTGGAAATCGCACATAAGCTCCCGGCCAAAGAGCAAATCATCCCCACACCAGAGCATGGAAAGAGGGTTTTATTCATCCCTCACTTTCTATGTGGCCTAGGGTTTCCACTTTACCCCTTTGTCCGCGGACTGATGTTCTATTACGGGCTAGATTTCCATGATCTAGCCCCAAACTCCTTCCTTCACATCTCGACGTTCATCGTCGTGTGTCAGGCGCTCCTTCGCATTCCATGCCACTTCGGCCTGTGGCTCAAAGTTTTCAATGTGAAGCCGAAGGTGAATGACGGGCAGCACGCCGACTGCAGGGGCGCCATAGTGAGTAAACTCCCCAACACCACTTGGCCCAAGGGAGCCTTTGTGGATATCGTGAAGGTGTGGCAGCAAGAGTGGTTCTATATCACCGAGCCTCGCGGTACCAAGTGGGCGGCCGCCCCAAAATTTAGATCTAGGCCTCCCATGCGGCTCGCATCTTCGACCAACAAGGGTCTGGACTGGGGGTCGACCAACAAAGTGATGACGCTGCAAAAGCGCAACAAGAGTATGATAAAGAAACACACGAGTCTCACCCACGTAATTCAGGTGATGCTCTTCCGCCGGATCCTCCCATGCCAACGTGGACCTCTCCGCATGTGGGAGTTTAATCCGGACGGCCCCCGGACCCTGCAGCGCTTCTTTGATACAACGCATGAAGATGTCTGGAAACTGCTTTTTAAGGCCCAGAAGTTGTGGCCGGATAAGACCGAAGACATTGGTCTTGACAGCGCGCATCCGGCTACTGAGGTAGGCTTCTTACTTACGAACATAATTTCGACCCACAAGTCAAGGGGTATACTGAGACACCTATTCCTTATTCAGGGCTCGATAGCGAAGGCGGAGCGGATCAGGTGTCCGGCGCCGCTACCAGAAGACCTAGCCACTCCTCTATTAGCGAGGATGCTGATCCGGGCGCCAGAGAAGAAGGCCAAGAAGAAAGGCAAGGAGCCCAAAGGTGGCCTCCGCCGAAAAGGCATTTCAGACTCTATGTCTGGAGACGCTGAAGCTCTCTCCTCCCACGAGGGAGATTAAGACGATGAGGAGGAGGAGGAAGAGAACAATTCCCCCCCTAAGGGGAGGAAGAATAAAAGGGCGGCCTCTACAAAGCCAGGAGCGGAGGCGTCCAAGAGGGAGAAAATATCCCTCTCAGATGGTTCGGATTCGGACGCCGAAGGCCTCCCCGAGTGGCACCCCAGATCGAAGCCCCTGGCCGCATCGTAAGTACCCAAGGATACTATACGTATGTCTGGTTTCATAATCGTGATTCTAACATATCTGTTTTGTGTGCCTCAGTCCGGCCCGCGATCTTTCCCAATCATCGTCTTCGGGGAATTCACTAGATCCGGGAATGGTGGAGAGCCAGACGCCTCCACGAGCCTCCCCGCCAACCCCTATGGACGACACCAAAGTGTTGTCCCAAAAAGCCTCTCCAGGCCATGGGGAGGTGCGGGAGGCCGTCCGGATGGCGCTAGAGGGTAAAACCTCGGCTGCCAAGGACATGGGGGAACCAACCCCTATGGAGACTGACAACGGGGGCCATGACCAATCTGGCCCCCAGCCAAACACCGTTCCGGAGACCAGTATGACTCCGGAATCGAGCGGGCAGCCCCCTTTGAAGGAGGGGGGAGCGCCGACTCCACTGGCAACCTCCATTAATCTGGAGGCGCCTAACATTCTGACGGAAGCACTTCGACGTGCTTCCGTCGGGGAGGACCACTGTACCTTGATGGGTTCGGTGGTTGAGAAGATTCAGTCCGCCAAGAGCGGGCTGAATGGAGCCTTTACCAGCCTACTGACAGGCTTTGAGGTATGCGACGTAAGACACCTTTTATATGAAAAACTTGTGCCTGTATACAGATAGTAGCCCATGAGACTATGTTCGGTTTTGAAAAAAGCTGAACAGATGATCAAATGAATAACACAGAAGGTGATGTACATATCTATTAAATGTATAGGCTTCCCTGTTGGCGGCGACCGCCCAGGCCGCTGAAGTTTCTGAGCTCAAACGGAAGCTGAAGCTGGCCGATGATGACCCTGACCGTATTAACAAGCGGTTCGATGAGGCGCAAGGTACGTACTTGTACGATTGAAATTGTATTCTAGTGTGGAGTTTTAAGATAACACACTTTCTTGTGTAAACAATTTGCAGGTAGTGCCGTCGAGATTGCGACTCTCAAGGGCGCCCTGTCGCAAGCCCAAGAGCAGGAGCGGGCGAGTAGAGTCGCTGCTGATTTAAAGGTCGAGCAGGCCACCCGCCGCCAGTATGAGGGGAGGGTGACCGAAGTCGAACAAGGGCTCAAGGACGCTGCCCTTAAGTGTGAGGCCTTGGAGAAGGAGAATAAGGCTCAAGCAGTCGAACTCTCCAAGGCACTCCAAGAGGCCACTTGAGGCGCCGGATCGAGTCCCGAGGCGGCTCATGAGGAGATCAAGCGTTGAGCGGATAGCATTTGCTAAGCCCTTTCTTTTGCAAAGTAAATTTGGCAGTCAAGAATATGACCCACTTACTCGATTGTGGAGTTCTCCAGATGCGTTTGCGGATCTTCCGGGGAGCGTCGCTGACTCTGTGAAGTTTTTTCGGGCCCAAGAAGGGAACACAACGGAGAAACTCTTCTGGTCGCAGTACCTGGCGCCAGAGCGTCCTACGCTGTTGAACGACCAGATGATGTAGCTGGCGGAGCTGCATAGGATGTCCGGACTGGCCATGAAGGACATCATAGTCCGGTTATGGCCAGCCGAAACCATTCCTGGCAGCTACTTCGGCTTGGTCAGGCGGCTCACCGATGCCCTATCGTGAATTGAAGCTGTTAAGCGATCCTCGTGTATTGAGGGTGCCCGGATGGCCTTTGCCCGTGTAAAGATGCATTGGGCAAAGATAAGGCCGACGTCGTAGCAGTTGAAGGACCGCACGAAGGCAAGGACTATCGCAAGCCGGAGCGATATTTTGAAGATGTCCTAGAAGGAGCCAGTTTAACAGAGGGTCAATGCTCGAAGGATATGATATTTCAATGAATGTATCCGGGCTGCCCAGACTTTGTGTTATGAAACAAGGCTTTTGTAATATATTTGTGCATTTTATCTGAAATATTTTCCTCCTGTGTGACAGTTTTTATTTCTGAAAGTTTGCCAGTCGTGGGCTTCATTTACGTAGATACTACGGGGGTATTCAGAATAGCACATGACCACACTTGACCCAACGTCTTGGTCCATAAAGGAGACGACCATGCAGCGAACTAGGCAATCAGACTATGCGGCTTTATCACTCTCACTTAGCAATAGGAGTTTGACAATGGGACTATGAGCTAGCCCCTCGTGCGCGTGCGTCTCTCCGTACTTGTATACTTTAGGCGCGTGACCGGGTAGATGCCAGTCCTTTGTATAATACGGAACAAAAATCACAAAATATTTAGCAAGTCATCAAACCGCTGACCAGCTCTCGCTATATCATGACAGTCAGTTTTCGGCTTTCTCTACTGAGGTGTTTTACAAGACAAACTATAAACACAATCGCAGTAGTTCTCCCATTACTACCTTAGCCGAACGAGTGGAACGTAAGGTGGTAACCACAGGATCCGGGCAACCCAACTATTGACCAAAGACATGATTCGGAGCCGATGCATATAATGCGGTATTCGGGATGCCGAAATGTACTATGAAAGTTTTCGGTAATACCCTACTTCCTGCTTGATTGACTTTGATGAGTATAGGGGTTACAAGAGTTGATCTACCTCGAGATCGTAATGGCTAAACCCTAGAGGTCTAGCCTATATGATTTGTGATGACGTCTACGGACTAAACCCTCCGGTTTATATAGACAATTGAGGGGCCTAGGGTTGTACAGAGTCGGTTTACAAAGAAAGGAAATTATACATCCGGCCATTAAGCTTGCCATCCACGCATAAGAGAGTCCCACCCGGACACGAGGGAAGGTCTTCTATCTTGTACCTTCACGGCCCATCAATCCGGCCCATATCAAATAGCCCGGACACCCAAGGACCCCTTAGTCCAGGATTCCCTCACTAGGGCTATTCCAGAGGTGATGATGTCGCTAATGAAAAGGCGAGCCATTGATCCTGCCATCGACGACACAAAGGAACTGTCAATGAAAGCACCAATGTCGGTGTCAAAACCGGAAGATCTCGGGTAGGGTGTCCCAAACTGTGCGTCTGAGGATTGAAGGTAACAGGAAACAAAGGGGACACGGTGTTTTACCCAGGTTCGAGCCCTCTTAATGGAGGTAAAACCCTAGTTCCTGCTTGATTGACTTTGATGAGTATAGGGCTTACAAGAGTTGATCTACCTCGAGATCGTAATGGCTAAACCCTAGCTGCCTAGCCTATATGAATTCTGATAGCCTCTACGGACTAAACCCTCCAGTTTATATAGACATCGGAGGGCCTAGGGTTGTACATAGTCTGTTTACGGCAGAAGGAAACTATACATCCGGACGCCAATCATGCCATCCACGCAAAGGAGAGTCCCATCCAGACATGGGGAAGGCCTTCTACTTTGTATCTTCATAGCCCATCAGTTCAGCCCACAAAACACGTAAGACACCTTTTATATGAAAAAACTTGTGCCTGTATACAGATAGTAGCCCCTGAGACTATGTTCGGTTTTGAAAAAGCCGAATAGATGATCAAATGAATAACGCAGAAGGTGACGTACATATCTATTAAATGTACAGGCTTCCCTGTTGGCGGCGACCGCCCAGGCCGCTGAAGTTTCTGAGCTCAAACGGAAGCTGAAGCTGGCCGATGATGACCCTGACCGTATTAACAAGCGGTTCAATGAGGCGCAAGGTACATACTTGTACGATTGAAATTGTATTCTAGTGTGGAGTTTTAAGATAACACACTTTCTTTTGTAAATACTTTAGAGGTAGTGCGGGCGAGATTGAGACTCTCAAGGGCGCCCTGTCGCAAGCCCAAGAGCAGGAGCGGGCGAGTAGAGTGGCTGCTGATAAAGCGTCTGCGGATTTAAAGGCCGAGCAGGCCACCCGCCGCCAGTATGAGGGAGGGTGACCGAAGTCGAGCAAGGGATCAAGGATGCTGCCCTTAAGTGTGAGGCCTTGGAGAAGGAGAATAAGTCTCAAGCAGTCGAACTCTCCAAGGAACTCCAAGAGGCTGTGGAGGCGCTGAGTCGAGGCGGCTCGCGAGGCGATCAAGCAGGCTGAGCAGATAGCGGCTGCTAAGCCCTTTCTTTTGCAGAGTAAATTTGGCAGTCAAGAATATGTCCCGCTTACTCGATTGTGGAGTTCTCCAGATGCGTTTGCGGATCTTCCGGGGAGCGCCGCTGATGCTATGAAGTTTTTTCGGGCCCAAGAGGAGAACACAACGGAGAAACTCTTCTGGTCGCACTACCTGGCGCCAGAGCGTCCGGCTGTTGAGCGACGAGATGATGTAGTGGCGGAGCTGCATAGGATGTCTGGACTTGCCATGAAGGACATCATAGTCCAGTTATGGCCAACCGAAACCATTCCTGGCAGCTACTCGGCTTGGTCAGGCGGCTCACCGATGCCCTATCGTGAATTGAAGTTGTTAAGTGATCCTCATGTACTGAGGGTGCCCGGATGGCCTTTGCCCATGTCAAGATGCATTGGGCAAAGATAAGGCCGCCGTCGTAGCAGTTGAAGGACCGCCCGAAGGCAAGGACTATCGCAAGCCGGAGCGCTATTTTGAAGATGTCCTAGAAGGACCAGTTTAACACAGGGTCAATGCTCGAAGGATATGATATTTCAATGAATGTATCCGGGCTGCCCAGACTTTGTGTATGAAACAAGGCTTTTGTAATATATTTGTGCATTTTATCTGAAATATTTTCCTCCTGTGTGACAGTTTTTATTTCTGAAAGTTTGCCAGTCGTGGGCTTCAGCCCCCACGTAGATACTACGGGGGTATTCAGAATAGCACATGACCACACTTGACCCAACGTCTTGGTCCATAAAGGAGGCGACCGTGCAGCGAACTAGGCAATCAGACTATGCGGCTTTATCACTCTCACTTAGCAATAGGAGTTTGACAATGGGACTATGAGCTAGCCCCTCGTGCGCGTGCGTCTCTCCGTACTTGTATGCTTTAGGCGCGTGATCGGGTAGATGCCAGTCCTTTTTATAATACGGAACAAAAATCACAAAATATTTAGCAAGTCATCAAACCGCTGACCAGCTCTCGCTATATCATGACAGTCAGTTTTCGGCTTTCTCTACTGAGGTGTTTTACAAGACAAACTATAAACACAATGTGATAGTTCTCCCATTACTACCTTAGCCGAACGAGTGGAACGTAAGGTGGTAACCACAGGATCCGGGCAACCCAACCATTGACCAAAGACATGATCCGGAGCCGATGCATATAATGCGGTATTCGGGATGCCGAAATGTACTATGAAAGTTTTCGATAATACCCTACTTCCTGCTTGATTGACTTTGATGAGTATAGGGGTTACAAGAGTTGATCTACCTCGAGATCGTAATGGCTAAACCCTAGAGGTCTAGCCTATATGATTTGTGATGACGTCTACGGACTAAACCCTCTGGTTTATATAGACAATTGAGGGGCCTAGGGTTGTACAGAGTCGGTTTACAAAGAAAGGAAATTATACATCCGGCCATTAAGCTTGCCATCCACGCATAAGAGAGTCCCACCCGGACACGAGGGAAGGTCTTCTATCTTGTACCTTCACGGCCCATCAATCCGGCCCATATCAAATAGCCCGGACACCCAAGGACCCCTTAGTCCAGGATTCCCTCACTAGGGCTATTCCAGAGGTGATGATGTCGCTAATGAAAAGGCGAGCCATTGATCCTGCCATCGACGACACAAAGGAACTGTCAATGAAAGCACCAATGTCGGTGTCAAAACCGGAAGATCTCGGGTAGGGTGTCCCAAACTGTGCGTCTGAGGATTGAAGGTAACAGGAAACAAAGGGGACACGGTGTTTTACCCAGGTTCGAGCCCTCTTAATGGAGGTAAAACCTAGTTCCTGCTTGATTGACTTTGATGAGTATAGGGCTTACAAGAGTTGATCTACCTCGAGATCGTAATGGCTAAACCCTAGCTGCCTAGCCTATATGAATTCTGATAGCCTCTACGGACTAAACCCTCCAGTTTATATAGACATCGGAGGGGCCTAGGGTTGTACATAGTCTGTTTACAGCAGAAGGAAACTATACATCCGGACGCCAATCATGCCATCCACGCAAAGGAGAGTCCCATCCAGACATGGGGAAGGCCTTCTACTTTGTATCTTCATAGCCCATCAGTTCAGCCCACAAAACACGTAAGACACCTTTTATATGAAAAAACTTGTGCCTGTATACAGATAGTAGCCCCTGAGACTATGTTCGGTTTTGAAAAAAGCCGAATAGATGATCAAATGAATAACGCAGAAGGTGACGTACATATCTATTAAATGTACAGGCTTCCCTGTTGGCGGCGACCGCCCAGGCCGCTGAAGTTTCTGAGCTCAAACGGAAGCTGAAGCTGGCCGATGATGACCCTGACCGTATTAACAAGCGGTTCAATGAGGCATAAGGTACATACTTATGCGATTGAAATTGTATTCTAGTGTGGAGTTTTAAGATAACACACTTTCTTTTGTAAATACTTTAGAGGTAGTGCGGGTGAGATTGAGACTCTCAAGGCATACCTGTCATAAGCCCAAGAGCGAGGAGGCGAGTAGAGTGGCTGCTGATAAAGCGTCTGCGGATTTAAAGGCCGAGCAGGCCACCCGCCGCCAGTATGAGGGAGGGTGACCGAAGTCGAGCAAGGGATCAAGGATGCTGCCCTTAAGTGTGAGGCCTTGGAGAAGGAGAATAAGTCTCAAGCGGTGAACTCTCCAAGGAACTCCAAGAGGCCGAGTGGAGGCCTTGGTGAGTCGAGGCGGCTCATGAGGCGATCAAGCGGTGGCGGAGATGGCGGCTGCTAAGCCCTTTCTTTTGCAGAGTAAATTTGGCAGTCAAGAATATGTCCCGCTTACTCGATTGTGGAGTTCTCCAGATGCGTTTGCGGATCTTCCGGGGAGCGCCGCTGATGCTATGAAGTTTTTTCGGGCCCAAGAGGAGAACACAACGGAGAAACTCTTCTGGTCGCACTACCTGGCGCCAGAGCGTCCGACGCTGTTGAACGACCAGATGATGTAGCTGGTGGAGCTGCATAGGATGTCTGGACTTGCCATGAAGGACATCATAGTCCAGTTATGGCCAGCCGAAACCATTCCTGGCAGCTACTCGGCTTGGTCAGGCGGCTCACCGATGCCCTATCATGAATTGAAGTTGTTAAGTGATCCTCGTGTACTGAGGGTGCCCGGATGGCCTTTGCCCGTGTCAAGATGCATTGGGCAAAGATAAGGCCGCCGTCGTAGCAGTTGAAGGACCGCCCGAAGGCAAGGACTATCGCAAGCCGGAGCGCTATTTTGAAGATGTCCTAGAAGGAGCCTGTTTAACAAAGGGTCAATGCTCGAAGGATATGATATTTCAATGAATGTATCCAGGCTGCCCAGACTTTGTGTTATGAAACAAGGCTTTTGTAATATATTTGTGCATTTTATCTGAAATATTTTCCTCCTGTGTCACAGTTTTATTTACGAAAGTTTGCCGTCGTTAAACCCCATTTCACGTAGATACTACGGGGGTGTTCAGAATAGCACATGACCACACTTGACCCAACGTCTTGGTCCATAAAGGAGGTGACCGTGCAACGAACTAGGCAATCAGACTATGCGGCTTTATCACTCTCACTTAGCAATAGGAGTTTTACAATGGGACTATGAGCTAGCCCCTGGTGCGCGTGCGTCTCTCCGTACTTGTATGCTTTAGGCGCGTGACCGGGTAGAAGCCAGTCCTTTGTATAATACGGAACAAAAATCACAAAATATTTAGCAAGTTATCGAACCGCTGACCAGCTCTCGCTATATCATGACAGTCAGTTTTCGGCTTTCTCTACTGAGGTGTTTTACAAGACAAACTATAAACACAATCGCAGTAGTTCTCCCATTACTACCTTAGCCGAACGAGTGGAATATAAGGTGGTAACCACAGGATCCGGGCAACCCAACTATTGACCAAAGACATGATTCGGAGCCGATGCATATAATGCGGTATTCGGGATGCCGAAATGTACTATGAAAGTTTTCGGTAATACCCTACTTCACCTTGATTGACTTTGATGAGTATAGGGGTTACAAGAGTTGATCTACCTCGAGATCGTAATGGCTAAACCCTAGAGGTCTAGCCTATATGATTTGTGATGACGTCTACGGACTAAACCCTCCGGTTTATATAGACAATTGAGGGGCCTAGGGTTGTACAGAGTCGGTTTACAGAGAAAGGAAATTATACATCCGGCCATTAAGCTTGCCATCCACGCATAAGAGAGTCCCACGCGGACACGGGGAAAGGTCTTCTATCTTTTACCTTCACGGCCCATCAATCCGGCCCATATCAAATAGCCCGGACACCCAAGGACCTCTTAGTCCAGGATTCCCTCACTAGGGCTCTTACAGAGGTGATGATGTCGCTAATGACAAGGCGAGCCATCGATCCTGCCATCGACGATACAAAGGAAATGTCAATGAAAGCACCAATGTCAGTGTCAAAACCGGCCGATCTCGGGTAGAGGGCCCCAAACTGTGCATCTGAGGATCGAAGGTAACAAGAGACAAAGGGACACGGTGTTTTACCCAGGTTCGAGCCCTCTTAATGGAGGTAAAACCCTACTTCCTGATTGATTGACTTTGATGAGTATAGGGGTTACAAGAGTTGATCTACCTCGAGATCGTAATGGCTAAACCCTAGCTGCCTAGCCTATATGAATTCTGACAGCCTCTACGGACTAAACCCTCCAGTTTATATAGACATCGGAGGGGCCTAGGGTTGTACATAGTGCATTTACAATGAAGGAAACTATACATCGGGCCAATCATGCCATCCACATAAAGAGAGTCCCATCCAGGACATGGGGAAGGCCTTCTACTTTGTATCTTCATAGCCCATCGGTTCAGCCCACAACACAGGTAGGACACTGAGGACCCCTTAATTGAGGACTCATACGCGACCTAGATGCCCCAGTGGCCACGCGTAGCATGCCATGTCGTCTGCTGGCAGATGGCAAAGATGAAAAGGTCTTTGTTTTCTGCCAGCGGACGGCAAAACAACCATATAGGCCAGCCATGTGCCCCAGGTTGCATAGGTAGCTGCCACGTGGCAGCTTTGCCGTCTGTTGGCTGATGGCAAACCTCTTTGCCATCTGACAGCAGACGGCAGAGAGCCTGTATGACCCTTGTTTTTTTTCTATTTTTTCTTAAATTCAATCAATTTCGCAGAATTTCACAGATATATATATACACACACATTTGAAAATACTTTTAACAAGCATACAAACACATATCTTTCCCGAATAATAAAGCACGGGTTGAGTTTCTCAGGTTCACCGTTGCGGCGTTTTTGCAGAATAGTCCTTGTGTTTTTTTGCTATTTGACCCGCACTCCGTTGATCGAGTAAATAATAAAGAAAGCGATTCGTCCAAGTAGTCTGCTTAGGCTGACTGGGCATGGCGCGACTTAGACGCAGACGAGCGGCTGGGCTCGAGCGCGTGGTCAACGCGGAGGTCGTCTTGCTCGATGCAGGGACCGAAGACGATGGTACTCGGGGTCGAAGCGGGCGGCCACGGAGTTCTCATCCGGATCATGCCAGTTTCAGCGGGGACGACGCGACACAGGTCTTGGCTAGGTAGATCCGGTGCAAAGGGGGTCACAGGCGAGGTGGAGGAAGGCGGGGCACTGAGCTCCGTGGTCGCCAATGGCGGCGCCGTTCTCCGGTTCCTGTCAAGGGAGAGAATAGAGAGATTGGCCAGGTAGAGATGGGGTAAAAGGAACCCCCGAGGCCGACGACAACAACGGCCGAGGCCGGGAGTCTGTCCAGAGATGCGGGACGCGGTGCCGATCTCACCGCTGCTCCTCTCCGTGGCCCCGAATTGACCGTCGGTGCACATCCAAAGCCGGGTCCGCTGCCCGAACATCGCGGCGAGACCTGTGGTGCCTGCGGCGCCCTGGAGCCTCTCGAAGAAGCCAACGGCCCGTGCACTCCGAACCAGCAGTAGCAGCGCCGTTCAAGAGGTCTGCACGACCTCCGATCGACGGCATGAACACGGGGTCGCGGGCGAGGACCAAGCTCACCACAGGGTAGGCCCAGTACCCAACTCCTCCAGCCCGCCACACGCTCGACGTCGCCGAGCAGCCACATAGACGACCCATGCGGCCAACACCCTTCCCGGCCTCCCCTACCGCATCCTCTATCTGTCTCAACTTTGACAAACAAGGAGAAGTAGAGCGCGGGTTTCCTGGAAGAGATAAGGTTGGCAGTGGATGCATGTGAATTATTTTAGCTGGTCAGCTGCTATCTAAGTTCATCCATGTGAAGAGATAAAGTTGTCTGCTTGGAAAAGATAAGGTCAGGATGGTTCCACGTGCTTGAACTAAAAACAGAATAGTTCACCAATGAAGATCAAATATGTGTACTTTATTATTATCCTTTATTCTTTTGGGAATAATACTTTATTATTTTATACTAGAGTTAAATAAAAATGTCTCAAATTAATACTCCTATATTCCCCTATTCATATTATTTGTCTTAGATTTGTCTAGATATGGATGTATTTAAAACCAGACGATTTTAGGATACCAAATGGTTTAAGTCCGTAGCTACACAAATTTAAGACAAATAATATGTATCTCAAACCATTAGATATATCTGTATCTAGACAAAATAAAAACAAGTAATATGAATCAGAGTGAGTATCTTTATTTTTAAGAATGCGGATGAGATAGGTAAAATGCATAATAAAAGGATGTACTGATTGTCAACCCATGCCCAATATACTCCATCCGCCCCAGTCTTAGATTTGTCTAAATACGGATGTATCAAGTCATGTTTTAGTATTAGATACATTCGTATCTAGACAAATCTAATATAAAAAATCTGGGATGGAGGGAGTACTATATAAGGTCCAAGATACAAATGCAATATTTGTATAAGTGTATCTATCACTCATCCGAGCACATTTAGAATAAGTGCATATATGATCTACCACGTGCTATTCGCTTATGAATCGTGACACATATTTTTTGGTTTTTTTATGTGCTTATATTTATATGGGTTCAAGAACGGGACGCATATTTTTTTGTTTTTTATGTGATTATATTTATATGGGTTCATGAAAGGAGAGTGAATTTCCACATGATACTACTCTAACTTTTAATTAGTTGCATTTATACAAAATGTGCTTGGTGGTCCATTAAGATGACAATAATTTTTCCCACAACTTCCCTTCGGTTGGTAGTCGTGCTAGCAGGAGGAAGATGTGTCGGTTGGCTATGGCGGGAACAACAGATCGGCGAGCTTTACGCCATCATCCCGTGGAGGACATGTACAAGATGATTGTAGTGCGCGATATGCCACCATGTCTTCATTGGTGATCCAGTTGTCGCTTGTCATTGAAGCGTCCTCTCCTGGGCACCGCCAGATAGAAGCTCATGTCGCTAAGGAGTGAAGATCTTGAGACATTTTTATCAGGGCTAGATTATGTGATATTCTCCCGTTGCAACGCACGGGCCTTTTTCCTAGTACATACCAAATCATATCCCTGCCATATACGGAACATCCAAATGGGTGCTTTGTTTGATTTCCACTAGCCCCATATGTTCATGAGTCCTTCGAGTCTCCTTCGGCTGGAACCAATAACATTTGAAGACTACGACGTTTGGTGGGTTTGCACCAACTCTTCCATAATACTCGGTATCTCCTTCGCCGATAGTAGAGACACAACAATTTGTAGACTTTCGGTCGGCCATAGATAGCTCTTTGCCATAGGTACGAAAGCAATACCCGTTGATGTCGTATTTGTCAAATGAACGGTCCTTAAAGTCAAAACCATTAGCGACTTGTCTCAATTCGGCGTCCATAAACTCTGAATTAGCCTACAAGTTTAATACGAAAGGGATTGTTGCATTAGCCACAAATTAGACGAAGAAATGAAATGGTCTAATGGAAATTACCATTTGTTTTAACCAAGAGATGAAACCGGGATAGCCGCCTCCATGCTATGCCAGAAGCTCATACTCTTCGATGGAATACTTTTGGATCACCGCTCCATACGAGAATTTGGCGACGTATCGACTGTATCAAATTTATCCTGGAATAAAAGCAGTTCAAAGCAATTAGAAGTTGTGAAACAATGTACCGAGAACTTACTCGATGTACGGCCGCACTTCTGTTAGGTCGTTGAAGATATAAAACGAAATGGTCTGCCATTCTTCAACATCCAACCTTAAGGAATTAAAAGCACCGGATGGTGCAAGATCCCCTTTGAATAGGCTGAGGTTGGACCCACCCTTTTTATGGTCGCTAGCATTGTACCGAGGCTTCGGATTATGCAAATGACGATTTTTGGCTTCGTAGTGTGCTGTCATGAAGTTTGTCGCCTGCTTAGTAATGAATGCCTCGGCCATCGATTCTTCAATTCTATGTTTATTTTTACAGTTTGCTTGAAGCATCTTCTGCATCCTCTCAGTTGCGTAGCACTAACGATTTTGCACGCCCCCCCCCCCAATCTTGCCTCGGTTGGGAGATGCAAAATCAAGTGCTGCATTGGATTAAAGAAGCCAGGCAGAAAGATCTTCTCTAACTTGCAGATCAACTCGAGTGCCAACTCTTCCATTTCTTCTAGCAGGCCAGGCGATAGTTCTTTCGCACAAAGAACACAGAAGATATAGCTCAGCTCTGCCAGTAATAGCCATTCATCCTCAGGGTTGAAGCGACATAACATCACCGGCATTACCCGCTCAATCCATATGTGCCAATCATGACTCTTGAGACCAAATATCATCAATTTTTCAAGACTCGCTCCCCTCTTTAGATTCGCTGCATACCCATCGGGGAACATCAACTGCATTTTCACCCACAAGATAATTTCTCTCATAGCTGGCCTTCCAAGATTGAAGCATGCCTTTGGCTTTGTCCAGTTCAGCTTTCCTTTCGGTGGTTGCATGTTTTGTAACAGTCTATCACATAGCGCCTTCAGATCGAATCTAGCCTTAGTATTATCCTTTGACTTCCCCTCTATGCCAAACAATGTACCAAAAAGTTCCTCGCCGATATTCTTTTCAGTGTGCATCAAGTCGATGTTGTGTGGGCAAAGGAGGTCTTTGAGGTAAGGCAGATCCCACAAGCATGTCTTGTGAGTCCAGGCGTGTTTCGAATTACACCCCTTGAAATACCCTGGACGCTCTGGATCTGGCTCGAGAGCATTTAACTGATAGGGTGTCTTGGCCTATCAAGCTTGAGTCTTCTTGAGTTTTTGACAACTCTACCTTTGATGAAGTTCTTCTTGTCTTTCACGAACTTATGGCGAGGATCCAGGAACCGTCTATGCAAGTCGAAGCAAGAAAACTTGCGGCCGCATAAATAGCGAAACTCAAGAGCTCCCTTGCATTTGGGGCACAGGAACCTTCCATGCACACACCAGCAAGTCATGCGTCGAGTACATGTACCAGACACGCATTATGAAGTTCCGTTTCCTAAAGGTGTCGTATGTCTTGAACCCATTATCCCAGGCTTCTTGCAATTCGTCGCCGGCTGCATGTACACATTCATATTCTTCCCGGATAGTTGGGCCTGGAATTATCAACGTCGGGAAAATGTTCTTTCTTTGCAAAATTTATGCAGGGGAGATTGAGTGGAATGACAAATATGGGCCAACAACTGTATTGGGCTGCCGTCAGACCAAACACACTGAACCCATCCGTGCTGATGGCGACTCGAGGATGCCTCGGATCTGCCGCTTTGTCGTCATGTAATGCATGGAAGAGCTTCCACGCTTCACAGTCCGATGTGTGCACCATCATCAGCTTCCCGTCTGCATCTAGTTGGGTTCTTTTGCCCATTTTGTGTCGTGTCATATGTCTGGCCATCTCTTCGACCATGAAAAGACGTTGAAGTCTTGGTACGATTGGCATATACCGAAGAACATTAACGGGGATTTTGGTCTGCGTCTTCTCACCCATATCGTTGTCTACCACAACATACCTGGATGACTTGCAAATGGGACAATAGTTCAAGTCCGCATACTAGAGCCTAAATAAAGCACATCCTTTCTCATAGGCATGTATCTTCTCATAGGGCATCTTAAGAGCACAAAGGATTTTGTCTGACTGGTACATGTTTGCAGGTAGTACATGGCCTTTGGGTAGAAAACGTCCAAATACTATCATCGTCGCGTCGTAGCATTCTGTACCCAAGTTGAATTGAGCCTTCAGAGCCATTATTTGTGAGATGGCATCCATCTGACAAAGCTCAGTGTGCTTGTGAAGATGACATTTTGAAGACTCCAACATTTCATTGAAGGACTTTGCAGATTCCTCCATCTCATCGTCCAAGTCCCGAGCATCATCAAAGTCTTGCACCATGTCTTCCATCCCGGGACCATGCTCGTCGGTGCGACGGTGAAGCACCTCAGCTATGGCACGTTGGGCAGACTCACCATGAAATTTCCACACCGTATAATCTGGTGTAGAACCCCTCTTCTGCAGGTGTTTGCCCACTTCATCCTCTATCCTCTTGTGCCAATTATACTTTTTTGCACAGGCACCAGTTGTCCTCTGGCCATTTGCGAATGCGGATCTCACAAACCCCTTGGTTTTTGTTAACCACTCATTGGTCATGTCTTTCTAACTAGTGTGACCGGTGTACATCCACGCACGATCACTCATCTTGCCTAGCTATGGCACGTTGGGCAGACTCGCCATGCATATATTCATCAGTTAATGGAGTTTGTCACTTTTATTACGTCCATGCAACCTAGATGCTAATAGGTAAATATAGGTCCTAATCCCACCCGAGTATGTGTAGATTGGGTTCGCTTTCCCATGCTCTGCTCCGGATCCGATGAAAATTTCGGCAGCACCTCCCTGCTATTCTCCTGATACACGTCTCGGCAATAAGCAGAGTGGAGGTGTACCCGGAGAACTGAGGGAGGCACTAACAAAATTCTGCATCGGATCTAGAGCAGAGCATATAGGAAAACAAACCCAATCTACATATACTCGGGCTGTCCATGGATAACGTTGGACAATTCAAAAGAATCACGGTTAGAAATGTGCATATGTATGCATATTTATAGATGTAACCCTTTCGAACAGGAGACACATAGTGGTCACGCATACTGATGATTGAAGACACCTATAGCTAGCAAGTTTCATCGGCACAAAGACCGGAACAGAGCAAATGAAGGGGGGGAATAGGATATGTCATTAGTGCTCACCCACGAACGCAGGGGCGGCTCATCGAACGAACGGGAGGTCATTGAACACCGGACCCTCGCAGCGACGAAACAACTGCACATTTAAAATCACTTGATCAACACAAATATGATGTTTTTAATAACAAAATCAAAAAATATAGGACCTAACTCATAATTCACAAAATATATGATCCCATCGGCCTCTGGAAGGCCGAAGAGCATCTTTTTGGGAGGTGTCGGGGTGTCGTGTGGGGGTCGGGGTGTTGTGTCGGGGTCGGGGTGCCATGTAGGGGTGTCATGTCGGGTGTCGGGGTGTCGGTGGTGTCGTGTCGGGGTCGGGGTGCTGTGTCGGGGTCGAGGGTGCCGTGTCGGGGTCAGGGTGCTCTGTTGGGGTCGCGGTGTCGGGGTGTCGTGTCGGGGTCGGGGTGCCGGGGTGTCGTGTCGGGGTCGGGGTGCCGTGGTCAGGGGGTTGGGGTGTCGGGGTCGGGATGGCAAATCCTCGACCCCTCGACCCCTTTTCCCCTCGACCCTCGACCCCTCGACAACTCGATCCTTGACCCCTAGACCCTCAAATACTTTTCCCCTTGATCCTCGACCCCTCGACCAATGAGCGACCCTCAACCATCGGCGACCCTCCTTTTCTACTTTTGCTACTTCTTCTTCTTCTTCTTCTTCTTCTTCTTCTTCTTCTTCTTCTTCTTCTTCTTCTTCTTCTTCTTCTTCTTCTTCTTCTTCTTCTTCTTCTTCTTCTTCTTCTTCTTCTTCTTCATCATCTTCTTTTCATCATCATCATCATCATCTTCTTCTTATCATCATCTTCTTCTTCATCATCATCATCTTCTTCTTCATCATCATCATCATCATCATCAT